>CM076569.1:319134155-319485167 GCA_034641835.2 Pinus albicaulis
TCTTTTTTTTCTCAACTATAAATAGGGGAATTTCCTGCATCTTTCTTGGTAGTAGTATTCACGAACCTTGTTTCCCTATACACTATCCTTTCTTCCACGTTGAAAATAGGAATGATAGCATAAGTGAAATCCAATTTAATAACACCTCCCAGCTTTTCTCCCCAAGGTCTTGAAAGGAGGATTCCAAACCTGGTGGGAATGTCAGCAGCCACTACATCCATGACTATACTCTTTGCTGGAATTTGTGCCAAAGAAACTGCTACATCTTTAATTAACACAATCCATTTCACCCTTTTGGAATCAAATGAATACAGATGCCTATAAGTTTTGGTAATATGCAAGTTTAATTCCTTCATAACAGGCAATGGCATGAGATTATGGGATGCTCCTGAGTCCAACTTACAATTATGGAGATTAAAATCATGAAGCAACAGAGAAATATAGAATGGTGGAACAGAGGGGTCTGCTTCTTCTACATGAGGACCAAATGTGACCACTGGCTTCTCTTCTTGTAATTTCATAGTGTCACTTATATCTTCAATCTGTGTGACATTAATAAATTCTGAAATTTATTTCTTGTAGGCTGGTACTTTAGCTAATTCTAGAAGAGGTACCTGAATTTTTACCTTCTCCAACTCTTTTGTTAAACTGAAAGGATGAGTTTTTTTAACATTATTTTCAGGTTCTTCTTCACTCTTTCTAGAATTTGCTGCTTGTTTGGGTACAGGAACTATTCTCTCCAAAATATTAGTATCAACTGATTTTCTCTGGGAAGGTTCACCCTATTGCACATATGTTCTATTAATTCAATTTATAGGTTGCTTCCCATTACCGAATTATTTTATAGGGTCCCCTTGTTGTGGAGTCGCCATTGGAGGAGGGATAGAATCTTGTTGTTCAGCTTCATTATATTTTCACTCTAGATCTCTTTCTAGACCTCAAATCATACTTTTTATGCAACTTAGATTGCATGAAATATGTGAATTTCCTATGATATTCATCCATTTAATCTTGGTCAAAATATGCTTTAGCTTCAACATATTCTCCCTCAAAATCTTCCTCTTCATCATATTCTATTGTGTACATAGAAGATATTTGATCTTCAGCTTTCCTTTGGTCATATTATGCTGACTCTTTGGGTGTTGCTTCTATATACAATGGTAATTGAACCTGGTCTTGATCTTTTCTTTCCTTATGCAAAATTTGTAGGGGTTGTCTTCTGAATTGAAGGTTAAATACCCCTCGGTTTTGTTGTACTAGTCTTTGGGATTTTTTACTTTCCAATTCTATCTTAACTATCTTATTTGAAAAAACTTTTATCACCTTTGTTATATCATCAATTCTTTGGTCTTGTGATGATTCTTCTTTGGATTTCCACTTCTCTTGGACTGGTTGTTTCCCTTTCGCCATTCCAGCTGCAGTCTTATTAGCTTCAATGATCCGAATGGAAAATGGCATCAACCCATGGTATTCATCTACCCATGTTATCCATCCACCCATGGAATTGACCCATGGTATTGTAAATGGAATCGACCCATGGTATTCATCCACCTATGATATTTATTCGCCCATGGTATTGTAAGTAACCCATGGTATGTATCCACCTGTGGTATTCATCCACACATGGGATTTACCCATGGTATTGTGAGTGGTATTAGATTCAGGTTACAAATCCATGGGAATGAGGGTTTGGAGCATATTTTAGTTTCAATTTTTGGCAGCACTCTTCAGCAAACTCCATGAATTTCTTGGGCAGCGAATTTGAAGATCAGATCTGAAAATTTTGGTGAAAAAATTACAAAATATAAGACCAGATCTAGATTCCTTGCAAAAAAATACCCAAATTCAAAAAAAAAAAAAGGCCGAATTAGAGTTCGGATGAGGGAGATATCGCTAATTCTAAAACAACAATGTTGCATAAAATGTTCTGATGACAATTCATGGACAGCGAATCTCCTGTCCTTTTTTGAAATTTTCATTGTAAAATTTCAAAGAAATGGTTATATATCTGATCTCCCCTTGAAAAATTACCCAATTTAAAAAAAAAAATCGATCGAATCGGAGTCTAGATGTGGGAGTTATTGTTCATTTAAAAAGAACCATTTTTTCAGAAATTTTGTGACGCCGAGATAGTTCCAGCGCAAATCTGAGAGACTAGAGTCTCCAGATAGTGGTTTCAAACACATGAGAAGATGCAGAATGATCATTCCATTTCCAAAAACAGGTTATAATAAATATTCTAAGTTATATTGACCGAGTTATGCTCATTTTAAATCTGGAGTAGCATTTAGAGTGGGTTCCCTTTGGAGACATGCCCTCCCACCCCGCTTTAGTAGGCACTATTAGCCCCTCATAAATTTCTTGACAAGCAAGCAAGGGGCTAGTTTGTTCTATAAGCCTGCAAGGAATGCATTTCCCTTGAAAACACATCATCCTTGCAGCCTTTTCAAGTTCCCTACCTTGTGACTATTTCCCTCTGCTGGTTTAAGTCAATAAGCCTTGCTAATAAAGAATTATGCTCCAAAAGGCTTTATTCTGCCCCTTTTATCCCTGCATTTTCCCCCCCATTCTATCTTTTTTTCCCTTTCTTCTAAATCCCCTTTGTCCCCCCTAATATTCCCATCAACCTCCTAAATTCCTCCAAAATCTCCATCAAGTCCCACCCTAGCCCTTTGTTTCCTCAAAATTCCCCTCTATCTCTCTATCGTTACCCTCCTCTAGCCTCAAAATGAATTTAAAAGGGTTAAAAACCCATTTTCGGACCATATAATAGGCCTCAGCCCCTTCTCCGCTAGCCCCTTAACCTTTCTCTCCATGTAACCATGCGCCATGAACAGGCGCCAAAGCTAAAAGCGCTTAGCTTGTTTCGTATCGGGGGCAACAACAACCGTTGATCTTCATAGAATGGATGGCAATCGCTGCCCCCGCAGCTTGCACCGTGCAACTCGTCCACCGCCCGTCGTCGCATCTCCACCGTCCGTTAACTCACAAGATCAATGGTCCGCAGCTCATCCATATCGGGCATGATTTAAATCGTTGATCTGTACAGATCTGACGGTGCAGAATCTGCCCGTCATGGTGGTCCTCGCCCGCTTTCACTGTTCCAAAACCATATGGTTTCCATCACACCGCTTATGGAGGTCGGGCGGTATTTTCCTTTCGGCCAGTGATTCCATACAATGATTGACGCATGGCCCCTGTACGGTTTCAAAACCACTTGCCCATCGCGTGTTAACATTCGGCATGGGATGCGCAGCGATATTCATGTCAGTCTTCCGATCCGCGATCGCCCATCCAACGGTCATCGCTCGACGAAGCTACGCGGGTTTTAAACCATAGTCTCCATACTCCTGGCCCACCATTCATCGTCCTTCACTGTGTGTTCGATGGTCGATCTCCTCTGAGATCTGACGACCCAGTTTGGTCTTCCCGCTATTGACTCTTCCATCGTTGCCCGGTCCCGCCACGTCACCTCCACGTGTACCCACTGTACCTCCGCCATCCCATTGCATAAAATTCATTCAAAGTTCGGGTTTATTAAGGTTTTATGTCAAATATCCTCTGTGTTCCACCAACCTGCGCCATCTCTATTCTCCACCATTCCACGGCATTTTCTGCCTTTTCTCCGCAGTCCTACTATCATCCACACCATCCGCCCCCATCCATGGATTTCATAACTGGTTTCATGTTTTTGCGGGGTTATCAGAGGCAAGAAATGCCATGGTTCTCATGTACCACTTCAACGACATGTTGTGCAGATAGAATTAAATCTAGAAGCTGGTACTACAATTGAAATTCCCGGAAATGGTAGCTGCTCATGAATTATTGCCCAAGGACAGTTTAATCTTCGAAGAAACCTATCCGGCGCCATTAAAGCCCAGATCTTGCAGATCGAAACATTTATGGAGTAGTGGAGAAAGGCAGCTAATGATCAAGGATTCAACATTCAGTATTGAAGGTTTCAAGCCTTAATACAACAGTTTAGAGGAAAAACACCAGATCAATGAATCCCATAGAGCATGCAGAAAGTACAGCACACGGAAATCAATGCATATCAGGGGTTTATATAGCAGCAAAATTTTTTTCCCTCCATAAAGGACAAAGCGCCCATGCAGTGTTCAATCCATGCCGTGTTCTAGAGAGATTTTCTACCCTGAAACAGTCCCAGTACTGTCAGAGAATTTACTCCATCAGTATGGCAGATTTCTTTATATTTTGTTTATACACTAGAAGTACTACACAGTACTGAAGTCAGAGCACTTCAGAATCATAGTAGAGCTATCTGTAGTCTGAAGTAGATCATTCATTCACCCAGAGAACATCAGAGATTAATGCACAGGATTTATACAGAATAGGCTTCGGCCCTCTTTCTTTTCAGAAGTTCAATACTGCATTTAGTTCTTCACCTACCTTCTCTGCTCCCCTGGAGCTATAAATTCAGGAAGAAACTCATTGTAAAGGTTGTTGATCATTTATCAGAGAACTGCAAGTATTTTATTTTGAGACACAGTCTTTGTGTAAGGATTGTAATATAGGTTGAAGGATATGTTTTCAGACTGAGTATTCAGCCATTAGCATGTTGTACTTGATTGGTATTGCTATTTAAATGACAAGCACATTTTTTTGGATCCTGATCTGAAGCAACGGTGATGTTTTCCTATCTTTGTGTTTACATTCACTTCATTTTGTTTCTACTGGCTTGCATCAGAAATATTGGCATAGGATTTACCCTTGTTAGGTACCCTATTTTGCTTCTCTCCTTGCCATTTATGCTTCTCTTCTAAACGTATTATCTAAGAAATGTTTTCAGTTGGTTTAACCAGTGTAATGGATTTTATTGCCTACTCTCTGATGTATGAATTAAATGAATTCAGTTCTTAGATGTTTCTTGTTATAGATTCAGTTGGAAGATTTGGGAACACTGGGGATCAGAGTTAGCCCTGTCCACTAGGATCCTTGTGCGACCAGCTGGTCTTTAACTTTGTGTTCTAAATCTATGTTATCTCCTCCTTTCCTACCTTTCCTATCACATAATCATCTTTTAGATCCTATGTTTTAGATGACTAGCCCAATTGAAAGCTTGCACATTGAGTAGTAAGTAAATCCTTCCTGACTCCATTGCCCAATGGTCCTGAATATTTCCTGGAATATTTCACCTCTGCCTTATCCCGCTTTGCTCATCTCAGTCTTACATTGAATCCTTCTCTCCTAATAGCCAGCAACCAAACAAACAATCAAACAAACAAACCCGAGCCTTATAACTAGCCTAACATCTCAAAATTTGAGCTTCAAAGACATACACCTTTGACATATCATAGAGAAATACCTCTCTGGACCCAGGAGGGCTAGATCCTGAGGTCTGAAATTGGTTCTGATGTTTTCTCATCTTTTGGTATTTCCAACCTTGCCAAAACATGGGAACCCCAACATAATGCTGACTCCGCTGGGGAACATTGAGTGCATTACACCTTAAACATTCCTAGGCATTAAAAAAACCTACAATCTCTGGTTAGGTTGGCAGTTAAAAATTCCTATTCACACATCAAACTCTATACCATTTTTTTTGTTCTCCCATACTCTTAGATAGGGTCTGGAAAGGGCCAGGTAGCCTCCGGATCTCACACTCTTTCAGAGGTGACATATCTAGTTAATGCCCTCCCAGTCAATCTCTGGTTAGAGTTTGTTGTGTTTTGAAGATATCCTTGAAAGGGGACATCTCATAAGCACTGTGGTGGACAGTGTTCCTTCCAAGAACATCCTGAACCTTCCACCTGGCAACTCCACAGCTCCTAAATGATGTAAAGACTCCACTGGTGATCAGTAGGCCTGCTGGTTGTCTTGGTTTCACATAAGACTCCATTGGAAGACCAGCCTCCATAACAACATCAACCACAGTAGAAGTAACAAGTAGGGCTACGCTTCTTGGTCAGAAAACAACATTCTGGCTTCTAGAACCATTCATACAAGAGCTTACCCTAACCCAAACCCGCCTGAAATAGTTGACAATCCTGATAGCATCCTCAAAGGAGCTTCTACACCTAAAATATCAACTGTTTCCGGGCACATCTATAGAGCTAACTCTGCACCAGAATATCTTACAGCTCTGCCACACTTTCACCTTGACCTAGACCTACCTGATAGATTACCTAGAACTAGGTCTTTCAGTACCTTAGATCAGCCAGACCCTGAGCTTCCTGGCTCACCACCCCAAGGTGGTAGACGCCTTAGGGATAGACACACCCCTCCTTCTACACCTCCTGATACACATTTCATTCAAAACTTGGGGCTTAGTCACCCTAGATCTGCTCATTTGTTTTCTGCTATTCATAATATTCCTGTCATCCATATACCAGCTGCCCAAGTTAACCCTTTACCTCATCAAAACATCATCATGGCAGCCTGGTATGCACCTTTGGTTTTACCTCAACCTCTAGTACCCTTACCAAATGATTATCAGTCAAAAATCCCACACTTCACTGCAAAAGAGTCCATCATAGCCCAACATCATGTAGATAAGATGGAAGATTCCTTTGACTACATGGAAATAGATGATGATACAGTCAAAATGAGAATTTTTTCCCAAAGCTTAGGGGGTGATGTGAAGAAATGGTTCAAAGGCCTACCTCCAGGTAGCATAAACGATCTCCCAGCTCTATATTAGACTTTCATAAACAAATGGGAAACTAGGGCAAATCCTCACCAACTCCTAATAGAATACATGACCCTTAAAATAAACGTAGGAGAGAGTGTTCACGATTACACAACAAGGTTCAACAGCATTTATAATGCCCTCCCTCCACATATGAAACCTCCACAAGGCATGGCCCTAGAAAAATACCCTGAAGGCTTTGATGCTGACATGGCCTATGAGCTTAGGGATAAAGAGTACAACACACTGGAGGACATGCAGAAAGGAGCAGTGAACATAGAGGCAAATCTGATTGAAAAAAGAGCAAGACTGAAATATGAGAGAAGGGTAACCTATAGAGATGACAATGTAGCCTCGACATCTGACCAAAATTATGATAAGTTGTCTAAAAATGTGGAGAGGTTACAACAAATGATGGAAAAAATGGTTGTCACAGTCAGTAACTAGAACTGAAATCAAACCCAGAACCAGAACCAAAACTTTAGAAGAAACAATAACACTCCCAACAGACAAAGAGAATCATATCAACAAGTTATTCCCCCACTCCAAGAGAATTTTCTTGATGAAGATGAGGGAATCATAGAAGAGTCTGAGGGAAACAAAATAAAAATGTTTGAAACGGAAGACTCAATCCATAACTGTTACTCAGAAGAAGATCAACCCTCACCCTCTGTTTGGGAGGAGGAATGGTTAGAATCTGAGGATTACAGGTTAGGGTTTGAAAATTCCATGATGCAGGTCAGAGAAAAATATGAACTCAGAAGCAAAAAAAGCCAAGAAACTGCCAAACCAAAAGCTTCTGAGGTTACCATCAAGAAGAGACCTGAGAAATCTTCTAAAGAAAATACTGAAAGTAGTAAACCATCAGATGAGGGTTCTGGAAAAGACAAAGAAAAAGACAACCAAAAGAGTGACAAACAAAACCAACCAACCAGTAGCACTAGCACTGCAGTTAGTGCTCCTGATAAAACCGTCACAAACACTGTACATAACAAAAATCAGCACACTAATTCAACCACTAAAGCAATGGCAAATAAAACAGAGTTGAGCATTCCCAAGAGTCAGTCCACTTTCAATTTGGAGAGTGAGATTGCAAAAATTAAAATCTCTATCCCACTTTCTGAGCTGGCCACTCAGGATGTATATAAAGGCCAAATTTTGAAAGCATTAAATTTAGGAGAGAGTAGTGACACTGTAAATCTGAATGATGATCATCCTGCCCTCCTGTTTGGACCTAAGATAGAGGGGAAGTTTCAGGAAGGGGTAGTTCCACCTTTCTATATCAGTCTCAACATTCATGACAAGATCCTGCATAATGCAATGCATGATTCTGGAGCATCTCATAACCTAATGCCTAAGGTAGTCATGGAGAGGTTAGGCCTAGAGATAACTCGTCCCTACAAAGATTTATACTCTTTCGACTCTAGAAGAGTGAAATTCCTAGGCCTGATCAAGTAATTATGTGTGAGCTTAACTCAAATCCCAGCTAAATGTATGGTCATGGATGTTGTGGTGGCAGATGTGCCACCTAAGTATGGCATGTTATTATCTAGATCATGGGGAGCCAAGCTGCAGGGTACAATGCAGATGGATGGCTCATATGCCACAATCCCAATCTTTGGCCAACTTAGAAAGCTGTATAGGGAGGCACAGATGAAATTTCTAGTCAGTAGCCCCGAAAAACCAGAAAATTCACCTGTTTATTCTGTACACACAGACCTTGACTCCTTCATCTTTTGCAATGATGAATCCTTGGACGGTTCAGAGTCCCAAAACAGAAATACAAGCGGAGAGGTAGAGGCCATGGACTTTAACATAATGGCTGCTCTGGATTTAGAGGACAACGAAGAAGAAAACTACAACGAAACCTGTAGGATATGTGGTGGAGACCTTACTTCGACTGAACAAGAAACAGAGCATAAACAACCATCTGGCCAGATCCCTGAAACTCATACATTTCACGAGGAGCAAATCGATCCACAACCCAGTATAGACCCTATAACACAACATAATGGCAAACCCAGCTATAGGGAAAGAGATGATCACAAAAACGAGGATGAATCCCTGTGGGAAATGAATTTCGATGGGTCATGCACGAGAAGAACTGCTGGGGTAGGAGTGTGGATACATAACACAGAGAGTGATCACGCAAAGAGCCACGCCTGCAACCTGCACTTCAAATGTATGAACAATATTGCAGAATATGAGGCTTTGATCCTAGGCTTAAATCTGTTGAAAAAATTAGGAGCCCGTAGGATAACTATGCATGGAGATTCTGAGCTGATTATTAAACAGGTGAATGGTGAATACACAATAAAACATCCTAGGCTGAGAGCATATAGGAACGATGCTATGGATTTGCTGAAAACATTTGTTGAATACGAATTAGGGTTCGTCCCTAGGGGTCAAAATTTCATCGCAAACGGATTAGCTTGCTTAGCTAGTTCATATCCTAAGACTCCCAGCGATCAGCAAATCATCATTCAAACCAAATTCAAACCTACTGTGCCAGACAATGAAAAATATTGGCAGGTGTTTTAAGGTGATAAACAGATCGAAGATTTCCTAATAGGCAGAAACGAGTTTGAGTTTTCTGATTCAGACTCCAAATCTGACAGTAGCTACCTAAGTGAAGAATCCTCAGATGAGGAAGAAACACCCTATAACATAGAAATAAACTCTTTAGGTGAACAAACTGGAAATTCAGACGGAAAACATGAAAACGCAGATAGTGAAGAAGTGGAGGTGCTGCAGGCCAAATATAAGAATATACCCAGAGGCTTGGCACCCTTAGAAGACCTCTTTGACTTTGATGATGTAGCAAAAAAGCCCACTATAGAGCATGCAGACTCTGATGTGGAATAATTCAACATAGGCACAGCAGATAAGCCCAAAATTATTAAACTGGCTAAGTCTTTACTGACAGATATGAAGAAGAAATACATTGACCTTTTCAAGGAATTCATTGATGTGTTTGCCTAGAGTTATGAATACTTAAAGGCCTATGACACAAACATTATTCAGCACAAGATACCTCTGAAAGAAAATCAGAAATCCTTCAGAAAAAAACTTCGGAGAATCAATCCAAAACAATTGCCTGCAATTGAAAAAGAGATTAAGAAAATGTATGAAGCAGGTATAATTGTGCATGTAAGGTTCTCTGATTGGGTGTCAAACTTAGTGGCTGTGAGGAAGAAAACAAGGGAAATCAAATTTTGTATAGACTTCAGGAATCTTAATAGAGCCTCACTCAAGGACAACTACCCCTTGCCAAGAATGGAACATATTCTTCAGAGGGTAGTAAGTTCTAGAAGGATTTCCCTGCTAGATGGCTTTTCAGGTTACAACCAAGTCCTAGTAATCCTAGAAGACCAACTCAAAACAGCCTTTACCACTCCATGGGGTACCTTTATGTACGTGAAGATGCCTTTTGGATTGATGAATGCTGGAGCCACCTTCCAAAGAGCGATGGACATAGCTTTCTCAGATGAGATAGGGCACTTCATTGTTATTTACTTAGATGACATAACAGTCTATTCCAAGACTGAAGAAGAACATCTGAAACATCTGAGAAAGGTGTTTGAAAAATGCAGAAGGTTTGGGCTGTCGTTGAATCCCAAAAAGACTGTATTCGAGCTGCAGGAAGGTAAACTTCTAGGCCATATCATATCTGAGAAGGGAATTAGGATAGACCCACAGAGAGTTGAGGGAATATTACAAATCACACACCCAAGAAACATCAAAGAGTTACAGTCCTTCATTGGAAAAATTAACTTCCTTAGGAGGTTTATTCCCAACCTAGCTGAACACCTTAGGAATATGACTAACATGCTGAAGAAAGGTGCAGGGGTTAAATGGACTGTCGGAGCTAAACAATCCTTTGAATCAGTAAAACTTGCACTCACCCAAGCTCCTGTTCTGATCAGCCCTGATTTCTCAAAATATTTCCTGATCTTTTCATTTGCCTCTGAGCATACAGTAGCTGCAGTCTTGCTGCAAAAGAACATAGAGGGAATGGAGCAGCCAATAGCCTTTTTCAGCAAAGCACTGAGAGATGCGCCCTTGAAATACAACATAATGGAAAAACAGGCCTATGCTTTAGTCAAGGCCTTAAAGGAATTTAGGGTGTACATATTGCATTCTCACACCATAGCTTATGTGCCTAACATAGTGATCAAAGATATATTGTCCCAAGATCCTGATGGAAAGAGGGGCAAATGGATTGCTGTGATTTTAGAATATGAACTTGAGATAAAACCCACCAAATTGATTAAAGGTCAGGGCTTAGCTCGACTAATGGCTAAATCAAACTTACAAGCCCTAGACATTGACATGATAAATTCCTTGGATGAGCAACAAGAATTGCCTGATTCCACTGTTGAGGAAAAATTTCAGAGCTCTCCTTGGTATTCTGACATCTTATATGTGCTTACACACCTTAATGCCCCTCCCGAACTATCAAAGACCAAGGCCAGATTCTTAAAGCTAAAAACCATAAACTATTGCATTTTGAATGAAAACTTATACTGGAGGAATCCTAATGGCCTATTACTTAAATGTTTGCCGAAAAATGAGGCAGAGAGGGTTAAACAAGAATTCCATGCTGGAGAATGTGGAAGCCACCTGAGTTGGAAAGTCACTGCAAACAAAATACTCAGAGCTGGCTACTATTGGCCTACACTCTTCAATGATGTCCATAAAATGATAGTTGCCTGCCACAAATGCCAAATCTTCGAAGGCAAAAGAAAACTCCTCCCTTTACCCCCACAACCCATCACTGTTGAAGGTCCCTTTCTGCAATGGGGCCTAGATTTCATAGGGGAGATTCGCCCTGCTTCTTCTGCACAACACAAATGGATCCTAATAGCCACAGACTACTTCACTAAGTGGATAGAGGCCATACCTACTAGGAATGCCATATATTCATTCATCATTAGTTTCTTAGAAGGTCACATCCTCTCTCGGTTTGGCTGCCCAAGGAAAATAATCACTGATAATGCTACTGCTTTCGAATCCAAGAAGATGGTTTACTTTTGTCATAGGTATCAAATAGCACTTGGTCATTCAACTGCCTATTACCCACAAGGTAATGGATTAGCTGAATCATCGAACAAGAGCCTGGTGATCATCATCAAGAAGCTATTGGAAGAGAAAAAAAAGTCATGGCATAACAAGTTGGTGCATGCTTTGTGGGCTGACAGGCTTACAACAAAGAAGTCCATTGGCATGTCACCATTTCAGCTTGTCTATGGTACAGAAGTAGTATTCCCTACCAACCTTGGGATACCAGTGATCAAACTGGTCCAGGAGATCCAAACAGAAGAAGACAGTATGGTGAGAAGGATAAACCAAACGATCCATCTTCAGCAAACAAGGGAAGATGTCTACAACAGAGCAGTGAAAGTTCAGGAAAATATAAAGAAATTATTTGACAAGAGAACTAAAGCTACTGATTTCAAAATTGGAGATGAATTTCTGAAATGGGACTTAAGAAGAGAGGATAAAGGAAAGCACAACAGTTTTGACAGTTTTTGGCAAGGTCCATACATCATCCAAGCCACTATGGGTCCAAATGCCTTCTTCCTACAAGAATTAGATGGTACAGCACTATTTGGGGGTCCTGTCAATGGCAGGATGCTCAAACACTACTTTTGCTGATTTTCCATTTCCAGTTTCCATTTCCATTGTACATACCATTGCAGCTTTTATTTTCAAGGGAAAAGAGAAAATGTTTCAAAAAACAGAGGAAAAGCGAGAGGTTCAGACACGCTTAAAACATGAACCTCTGATGTGCAAAATATTGGCTCTAATGCGATCAAAACCTAAGCCAAAGAAAGCAAAGAAGTTGGTCCTAACATGCTCAAAATTTGGACCAGCAAAGAAAGAAGAAAATCAGCTCTAACATGCCAAAACCAGAGTTGAAATGGAGAAAGAAAAAGTGACTCTAACAAGCTCAAAACTTGAGTCACAAAGAGAAGAAGGATACTTCAAGTTTCAGATTTCAAGCCTTCGCAGTTTTACTTCATTTTTCTGCAAATTTTGTCCATGTGCAACTGTCTTTATGCCTTGGACCCACAGCAAGTTAGACAGTCTAATCCTGGCTTGACTGTTTTTCAATTTATGTCGTAGAATATAGAGAAAGAAATATGCTGGACAGTTTAATCCCAGCAGATATTAGATTAGGTAGAGAAACATGTGAGGCCAACAGCATAATCTAGTCTCATGGAGAAATAAGGGTAGAGTTAGAATAGGTTTATTTTCTGTTATAAAAATAAATGATGTAAAGGGTCTGCTAGCTCAAATGCACCCTAGAAGAAGAAAAAATGCTAGGACTGTAGTGTGGGTAGGTAGTTTGTTGGAGAAAGTTTTCTGCTGATGTAATGTTTTCATATTGTGGCAGCTGATCAAAGAAATAAAGGGATGTGCCAAGCAGTAGGCCACTGGCCTACTCCAAAGATCTATTCTCTGAATTCTTGACTCCTTCAAGAAGAAGCCATCCCCATGTGGAGCCACTGTTAGCCCCTCATAAATTTCTTGACAAGCAAGCAAGGGGCTAGTTTGTTCTGTAAGACTGCAAGGAATGCATTTCCCTTGAAAACACATCATCCTTGCAGCCTTTTCAAGTTCCCTACCTTGTGACTATTTCCCTCTGCTAATTTAAGTCAATAAGCCTTGCTGATAAAGAATTATGCTCCAAAAGGCTTTTTTTCCGCCCCTTGTATCCCTGCATTTTTCCCCCCATTCTATCCTTTTTTCCATTTCTTCTAAATCCCCTTTTGTTCCCCCTAATATCCCCATCAACCTCTTAAATTCATCCTAATCTCTAGGAAGTCCCACCCTTGCCTTTTTTTCCCTCAAAATCCCCCTCTATCTCTCTATCGTTACCCTCCTCAGGCCTCACAATGCAGTAAAAAGGGTTAAAAAACCCACTTTCAGACCATATAATAGGCCTCGGCCCCTTGTCCGCTAAGCCCCGTAACCTCTCTCTCCATGTAACCTCGCGCCAAGACCGGGTGCCAGAGCTAAAAGCGCTTAGCACGTTTCGTATCGGGGGCAACAACAGCCATTAATCTTCACAGGATGGACGGCGATTGCCGCTCCGCAGCTCATCCATATCGGGCATGATTTAAACCGTTGATTTGTACAGATCCGACGATGCGGAATCCGCCCGTCACGGTGGTCCCCGCTCGCTTTCACTGTTCCAAAACAATATGGTTTCCATCGCACCGCTTATGGAGGTCTGGCGGTATTTTCCTTTCGGCCAGTGATTCCATACAATGATCGACGCGTGGCCCCTGTACGGTTTCAAAACCGCTTGCCCATCGCGTGTTAACGTTCGGCATGGGATGCGTAGTGATATTCATGTCAGCCGTCCGATCCGCGATCACCCATCCAACAATCATCGCTCGACAAAGCTGCGCGGGGTTTAATCCAAGGTCTTCGTACTCCTGGCCCACCGTTCATTGCCCTCCACTGTTTGTTCGACCGTCGATTTCCTGTAAGATCCGACGGCCCAGATTTATTCTCCCCACTGTTGACTATCCCGCCACGTCACCTCCACATGTCTCACCATACATTCACCCCTCTCATTTTATATTTCCCAGTCAAAGGTCGAAGTTCAAAGGTTTTCATTCATTTTGCCTCCGCGCCACCTTTCGACTATAATCCTTGTCGTCTTCACCACACTATGGGTCTTCCACGATCTTTTTCACCATTCAACCAGTCTGTGTAGTCAGTCCAGCCACCCCTCTTAGCATCCACCACCCTCATTGTTTTCTTAATATTTTTTTGTATTTTGTAGGGTTTCAAGAGGTGTGAAAACGCCATGGTCCATATGTACAACTTAATGGCGGGTTACGCAGACAGAATTGAATCTCGAAGCTGGTACTACCATGAAATTGTCAAAGAAGGTGGCTAATAGGACTTGCATTAAAGAAGAGCAGATTTCAAACTCTGCAATTCATTTTGGTGCCATTAAAGCTCATTTTCCCCACTGACAGAGGCAATTGAAGTGGCAAAGAATATCAGCACAGGAGTTAGCGAATTCTTATGTACAGCATTGAAGATTTTAAGTCCTAATCCAGCGTTTTAAAGGGAAAAATCAGATTGAAAGCCCAGGGATCACGCAGAAGGTACATCACGCAGAAATTCATGTATACTAGGGTGTACACCAGCAGAATGTTTTCCCCACGAAAGGACAAAGCGCCCATGCAGTGTTCAAATCTATACCATGTTCCAGAGAGATTTTCTACCCAGTAGCAGTCCTATGCTATCAGAACTTTGATTCACAGCATGGCAGATCTCAACATCATTTATTTCATTTTGATTATTTACCTGAAGCATCGCAAAGTATTGCAGCTAAGGTACATTAGAGATGTGCCTGGAGTAAATGGAAATCTAAAGAAGATCATCCTATCACCCAAGGAATGCAGGAATTGAACGCATAGAATTTAAACAGAATGGGCTCCGACCCTCTTTCTTTTCAAAAGTTTTAATACTGAATTTAGTTCTTCACCTACCTCCTTTGTTTCTCTTCAGCTATAAAGCTCATGAGATAATATTGTAAAGGTTGTTGATCAGTTATCAGAGAACTACAAGTAGTTTCTTTTGAGACACATTCTCTGTGTAAAGTTTTAAGATAGGTTGAAGAAGATGTTCTCAGACTGAGTGTTCACCCATTGGCATGTTTTACTTGACTGGTATTGCTATTTAATATGACAAGCACATTTCTTTGGATCCTGATCTGAAGCAGCGGTGATGTTTTCTTATCTTTGTGTTTACATTCATTTCATTTCGTTTCTACTGGCTTGCATCAGAATATTGGCATAGGATTTACCCTTGTTAGGTACCCTATGTTTCTGCTCTCCTTTACATTAATGTTTCTCTTCTGATTGTATTATCTAAGAAATGATTTCAGTTGGTTTAACCAGTGTAGTGGAAGATATTTCCTGCTCTCTGATGTATGAATTAATTGAATTCAGTTCTTAGATGTTTCTTGTTATAGATTTGGTTGGAAGATTTGGGAACACTTGGGATTAGAGTTAGCCCTGTCCACTAGGATCCTTGAGTGACCAGCTGGTCTTTAATGCTGTGCTCTGAATCTGTGTTATCTCCTCCTTTCCTACCTTTCATATCACATTAATCATATTTAGGATCCTATGTTTTAGATGACTAGCCCAATTGAAAGCCTGCCTATTGAGTAGCAAGCACCATTTCCCAATGGTTGAATATTTCCTGGAACATTTCACCTCTACCATATCCCTCTTTGCTCAGCTTTGTCTTACATTGAACCCACCTTTCCTGATAACCAACAACCAAACCAAACCAAACAAAACAAACAAACCTTGTGCCTATAACTAGCCTAACATCTTATCATTTGAGCTTCAAAGACACATATACACCTTTGATATAACATAGAGAGATCCCTCTATGGACCCAGGAGGGTTGGATCCTGAGGTTTGAAAGTGGTTCTGATGTTGTCTCATCTTTTGGTATTATCAACCTTGCCAAAACATGGGAACCCCAACAGGGGAGAACAAGGAAAACTTGGCCAATTATTACCTGAAGAGGGTTTTGTTGGCCAAGGAGGCATAGAAAATGATTCAGATGGCCAGGTAGAAAAAGTTGATTGGTTCTGCCATGCTATTGTAGGGTTCTGTTGGTTAAATTGTGGAGAAGAAAAGAACTGAGGTAGGTCTTGTGGCATACCTGGTCATGTTTTCCATTGTCGACGGTGGTTCATTAGATAGATTGGTTTTGTCTCTTCTTCTACCTCTTTAAAAATGACTTTCAACCCTGGAAGTGAAGGGCAATGGTCAGTGGCGTGGTCCTTTGTACAAATAACGCATGTCTGGACCATGTCTAATGGACATTCCCATTGGCTTTGCTTCTTCCAACATCGTGGACAAAAAACAACCAAGTTTTGTTCTGCTATAGCTTGCTTCTAATTGGCTTGTAGGAAATCTAGCTGCGTTGTTAGGGTGCCCAAGATATTAGTTTTAAAATCTTCTAAAATATTACCAAATTCTTCTCTGGTCATGTTGCCACCGGACTGTGCATGATTCCTTGTAGCTCAGTCTCGCCCAATTGGCCTACTTCGCGTACTACCTCAAGAACACCTATTGTCATTTGATCAAAGATATGCCAATAATATTTTGGGATTTCATTTTCTAGGGGAATAATCTGAGTGGAATTAGGGAGTGGATGTGGAGGAAGCCTTACAAAAATTCCCCGATCTGAGATGTTGGGTGTCTCTGTCTCAACCACTCTCTCAGGGGATCCAAGCTCTGAAGTTCTTACTTGTATTGCACTGATGGTTTCTCCCTCTCATTCCTGCAAATTGCAAGAACCTCCCTCTCTTGAAGGTTCAGGACTTACATGCTAAGCAGTCTGAAGGCTTTGGTCAAACCCTTCTATTTCACTATGAATCTCAACGTGGGTTGCAAATGGTGAGGTTGTTGCCTTATGGAGTGTAGTAGGACTCTAAGTAGGAATGGTTCTGGGTCCTATAGATTCCTGGGATTCAACCTTCTTAATGATTTCTTCTATATATGTTGTTTTGCCAAGGATCACTGGTCCTTTGGGTTTTATGGATTTAAGTGGGGGATTTTGATCTAATTCTCTCTTTTTCTTCCTATTCATAAAATAAGAATACCTATCCTACTAACCTCTGCACAATTGCTGAGAAGCAAGCTGGAGAACAAGCATTTTTCTTATTGGTACACAGGTTCTTACCTCTCATTTTCAATACCCAATTCTTTCACTGCAAGAGGAAAAAGAAATAAAGGACATCACTCTTAAACACTCTCCCCGACAACGGTGCCAAAATGTTGGGTCATAAAGGTGATTGTTTAAAGGTAACCTCAATGATTTTCATTAATTATCAACCCAGAGCAAGTCTTGTTATTTCAAGGGTGTAAGCGCAGTATATGCAAGTGACATCGGGGAACAACTATCCTAAATTCTCATAAGGAAGACTGTATGATTCTTGAAGTTCAATCAAATCAACTTGGAAGTGAATTATGGAATGCTTCTGACTATTCAAGGGAGCTAACTCTGTTCTAATCCTATGCAAAAATAACTACTCAGGACTGAAAAGAATAAACTGTAATTTAACAACGTGCTTTGATGAATTGAATAGCAACCATAATGAATTGAACAACAACTCTAATAAATTGAAAAAAAATCAATTATTCTAAATTTTGCAATGGAATTCTCTTTTAATCAACTAATGACATCCTTCTGAGTTAAACATCAACCAAACGCTCATAATGATGAAAATATCCAAATATTAACTATATGTTGGATTGGACAACAATCGTGTTGAAATTAATCGAACAATTATAAAAGCATGTGTTCCAGATAAAAGGACATGAATGGTAAACTAGTCTGATGAAGAAAGAAGATGTAGCATATCACGTTCACAATTAACCAATGTGTTCCAGATAAAAGGACATGAATGGTAAACTAGTTTGATGAAGAAGGAAGATGTAGCATATCACGTTCACAATTAACCAATTAAACGATATATTATGAAACACAATAGATAACTGGAAATGTAAAATATGTAAATAAACATATAGCATAGAAGTAGTAGAAGAAGCCCCCGGGTTGGGCCCAAAGTCACCAAAAGCCTACTGTTATACTTAGGGATTGTTTATTCCAAAAACACCAAATTCTTTATTTACCTGCAAAGCAATACATCAGTGCAACTTGACAATTCTGTCCCAATATGTCTATTACAAAGAAATATATTATTGTCTCCTATCTTGTTCATCTTTGACCTTTTATAGTTTAAAGGCGAATTCAAAAGAAGCAACGAATCCTTTCGATTACGAGACCCTGCTTCTTCGTGGCTATCGTTCGAGTACTCCAAGCATGGACGTGCCTCTCCATATTCCACCGATCCGTAGGTGCCACTATGATTCTGTTTGCCTTCCTTATCGGCTGTCTTTTTGTCATCAACAGTTTGACTGCTTTGCTTCCCTATCAATAAATATAGTGACAAGTCATTTCTTACATTTTAAACACTCCTTTTATCATTAGTTCACTCTGCCTCGACTTTACATTATTTTTCTTTACTTTATTGCTAAGATGAAGGGAAAATAGATAAATGTACATGACAAATCATGGTAAATATGGGGTGAAACGTACCTTCTACTTGGCCCAACAATAGTCATCAGTGAAGGAATAATTCACTAGGTTCATCAATAGAGCTATTTAATTCGGTGAAAGAGTCAATTCGTCATGCTTCAAATCCTTTTCTCTACTCACAGAAATGGGAGGCTAGTTTCAGTTAAGAATTCATTTTCTTGAGTGGTTACATTGGAAATATGATTATTATTTGATGGGATAATTTTTTATCAGACTAGAGTAAGTGGGTGTGAAAATAAGCTCAATACTAGAGTAAGTGTGTTTTTCCAGTTTTAGTTTCAGATTGCTTTTCAGTTTTCAGAACAAGTGTGTTCCAGACTCCGGTTGCAGAGAGTTCAGATTTCAACTTGAAGATTTTCAGCCACAGAGTTTTTGTAGCAAACTTGAGATTAACTCAATGGATCAAGCCACTAGTCTATGGTGTTACTGACACTTCACTTGGAGAAGTGCCATCCCTAGCTAGAGCCACTGTTAGGGTCCTGTAATTTATAGAATCACAAGGTGACTGATTATTTCTGTTCAGTTTGTTTATATTGAAAATAATATTCCATGATTTTCATTTATTTCAAGCAGGTACTTATGGCACAAGAGATGGCAAAGGATGGTTGTATTCACCTCATTTCCATAGCCAAATTAAGCCTAAATACATCGTTTAGTGCTTACCCATTAAATCTTCAAGAACCCAACTAATATAAAGTTTCCAGACTTTATAATATAAAGCTCCACCCACCTATAGAAACAACCATATATTATATATATATATATATATATGATCATATATTATATATATGATAGTACTGTGCCCTTTGAAACTTTTCATAAAGCCCAAAATCTTACCACAAAAAACACTCACATTCCCTTTATATCCTAATTCCTACACCACCCCGACATTCATTTATCCCCGACCCCACCTTTACATCCCATGTCACATACCCATTTAAACTCCCCGCACCTTTCCGCCATCTCTGCATCCGACGGTCTTCAACACTTTTCACACCCCCCTCAACCCTCGAGCTTTAATTACGCAGGGGGTGCAGTCCGAAATGGGTGGTATCGATTACCACTGATCCCGCTACGTGGCATGTCCGTTCTACTTCACACCCCCCCTGCTCTGATACCGCCTACCCTCCACTACCCCTCCCCCCGCTCTGATACCGCCTACCACTCCACTACACCCCCCCCCCTGAAAATTGTTTTTCTCTACAAACAAAACCACCAGTGCCACAGTTGCTCCACGTCTGCCATGACAGCCAACACAACTATCATATTGGATCATCCAACAACCGTTTTTTAGCAAATTAAAGCCATATTTAAATTTTTTTTATCGCTGCCTCTTCGACATCACAATAGCTAGATTCTGATCACTCTGCAATCAATAACAAACTGCTAAAGTAACTGTTTTGGCCAGATTTATCTTATCACCTCCATTGCATGGTTCCACTTGTCTAATTTTAGCTTGAATGTAATTAATGGCAATCCCTGAAGTAGATAGGGAAACCAAATTAAGTTTTATTTAAATACTGCATGCATTAGCAGTACCAGGGAGTGAGACCCGAAGGGAGAAAACCATTGTAAAATGCTCATTTGGTTGTAAACACTTTTTTTGGATGAATGAAAAGACCCTGATGTTTCCGGATTCTTGTGTTATGTTTTGATGGTGATGTATTTATTCATGCTCTCTGCTTACCTTCATTACACTATTCCTTTATCTCTTTAATGTTGATAAGAAATTTTTGTTCAAGATTTACCATCGGGCACCCAACTCAGTCTTGAAATAGTAATCTATGTTTTCCTCTGAAATTTGAATGTAGAAATCAGATGAGGTCTTCTCTGAATTCACACTGAACCTTAATCTCTCCTCCTTTTCCATTTCACAAACTGTAGAGATCCATTGACATGACTAGATTGCAGGGTTACACATGATTTCAGTTATTCATCCATTTAAACCTATTTACACCTGTTTGACTCCATAACTTAATGGCCCTCTTCAACTGTCTCAACCAAAAATCTTCAAACAAACCTCTATGCACTAATAGCTAGCCTAAAATGCCCAATAAACAAAGTTACATTTGATAGAGAGATCCCTCTTTGGGTCTAGGAGGGCTAGATCCTAGGCGCGAAGTGGTTTTGATGTTGGCTCTCCGAGATTTTGTCTTCAACCTTCAGAATTATGGGGCACTAACATTCCAAAATATCCTTAGTGGGGAAGATTGATCCTGGAGGATCTCAAAGGACAACTAGCTTAAAATTTCTCAAAATTAAGGGTATTTAGATTGCTCTCAAACTAGATTCAGATTGAAGTACTCGTCACCCTGATTCCAATGGTGTAAACAGATCTCCAATCCGAGCTTATATGGAGAAGTTAGAGCGAGTCAAATTTTTGGTCAGAGTTGGGCAGTGGGCCAGGTTTAAGTATCCTAGAATTTCACCATCAACCGATAGGAAACCTAGCACCTGAGAAGCAGGTGAATTCATGGGATGGTTAATTTACCTAATAACCCCCATTTTCGAGAAAGTTAAAAAAAAACATGGTTATAAAAAAAAAATTAAAAAAAAAATAAATATATATATATATATATATATATATATATATATATATATATATATATATATATATATATATATATATATATATATATATATATATATATATTATGGTGGTGGGCCATCAACCGTGCCAACCACTGTAGCAAAACCAAAGTTAATATTATGGGGCGGGCTGTCACCCCCGCCACCCCCGCTGGCTGTCACATTTATGATACGAGGAAGGTGGGAAGGCGAGCTGCCACTGGCGGACCCGTCGAAGTTTTTAAAATCATGGTTATATATATACATTGCAACCATCGTAGGTATAAAGGACGGGACCGACAGGGGTCAAACCTGCCTAGCCCACGTGGCCGACCCCCGAGCAGGTGATCCCACAAGCAACAACAACCAAACGAACCAAATTATATAGCAAATGCTTATATGACATATTTTAAAATGCACCGATTTAAAACTATTCCAACGGAATTTAAAACAAACGTGCCCCTATTTTTAATACAAAAACTATAATGCGCCCAATTTTGGAGAGGCAAGATTTGATCCCGTGACCTCTCCTCTATAATTTTCCTTAATTACCACTAAGCCAAACCACCTCGTGTGGTCAAATCCGCCCAAATTTTCATAAAACCCCTCATTTTGCAAGTGCACATAGGCATAGACGGAGGAGCAGGAGCGGAACCATGAGAAATCCAGGGGCGGAACCATGCCCAAGGAATATTGAGGGGAATCAAAAATATTCACTAAGGCGCAGAACTTGTCGGTGTCCATTTGAGACAAATTTTATGTCGATTCTACACCTCTTAGTGACAGGAATGCAACGGTGACATCCATTTCTGCATCAAAGCTCTCCATTTTTTCAGGCATTTTCCAAATCAAAGGTATAAGGGTGTTTTATGTAATTTTTCTTGCACTTCTTCTTCTTCTCACCACTTAATGAAAGAGGGCCTCCCCACTGTTGAGCAGGGTTCGGAGACGTAGTCTGAATTGGACGAACTCCGTAATCAATTTTTGGTGTCTTGGTCTCATGCATGTCATGGTCTCTTTGTTCTTCATTTTATGTGTTTATGTTTCATGGTTTTAAATGCTCTATTATATGTAATTCTTTAATGCATCTAAAAGAAAAATATCTTGGATCAACCACATATATATATATATATATATATATATATATATATATATATATATATATATATATATATATATATATATATATTATGAATTGACGGAGTGGTGTTGTGATCGAACACCATATACGTTGTTGTAAACAAACCGTGGGTTGGGGCTCGCGGCTCTGACCCAAGACCCCACCCATGGCTCAACCACCATGTGCCACATATATATATTTTTATATTATGGTTGGTGGGTGGTCAAACCCCGCCAACCGAACACGTTATACGTCATTGTAAACAAGCCATGGGTCGAGGCCCGTGGCTCTAATCCAGGACCCCACCCACAGCTCAACCACACTGTGCCACTTGTCAAATGGACCGAGGGCGGCGGGGCTCGAACCTACTTGGCCCACCCACCTCCCAGATTCCCTCACAACCCCTCCATACCATATATGACAACGTAAAACCATAAATGAGCATTAAACCATATAAAATGCAATCGCCCACTCATTACGCATATGAACAACGCACCCGCCAAAACAATGCCAAGGTTATGATAACCGCCAACACTAAATAAATAAATAATATGTTGCCAATGTTATTTCTGGTCAGGCAGGGGTTGGAACCTCTGACCTTTGTTGACCTAATTTCTCCCTTCACCAAAAGGCCAGATGACCTCGTGTTGAATTCTCCAACGACGCTAAATATATAACCCACTTTTACATTCGATCGGGGAACGAATTGGAGGAGCACCGAGACAGAGGAAGCGAGACTGTGCACAAATACCAAGGTAGAACTTTGACACAGTGGTCGAGGCAGAACCATGCCCTGTGGAACCTTTCCCAAGAGAGGGTGTCGAACCTTGATGCAGGAGAATCAATTGATGCCTGAAAGATTCATTGGGAGGTAAATTTTTCCAGTGACATAATGTTATCAAATTTATAGTCATTTTTCTCATAATTTTGCAGGGAGTGGGAAGTCAGATTCGCCAGCTAAGCAGCAGAATTGCAATTTCCCCGCAACGAGGAATATTTGAAGAATCTAGAGGAATAAAAAATATTCCCTTGGAGGCTGAATTTTTCCAGTGTCGAAATATGGCTGATTTTATACTCATTTTTCTCAGGATTTCGTAGGGATCATAATGGCGAGATCATATTTATCATCTGAGTAGCTAATCTCCAATCAAACAGTGGAGAGCAATATGTGTGGAATCATGATGAATCTAAAATATTCCCGAAGGCCCAGAATTTGATGGTGTCAGAATTGGACGAGTTTACAATTGATTTTACATGACGCATCGCTAGGAATTTAGTGGTGCGGTCCTTTTCAGCAACCAAGCTTTGTGTTTTTCGGCCATCTTCAAAAATGGAGGTACATGATGCAGTTATGTTATGCGTCCTTTTTTTATTGCTGAGATGATATATTATTGTTGAGATCCATGTGTAACATTATGTTGAGGGATAATTGTTACCACATTATTGTGAGAATTTATTAGCTTTTCATGCTGAAGGAAGACCTATTTTGAGTGAGAATTCCTGTAGGGGGAACGTCTCGTGGAGATACACACCACTCTTGTTGATGGTATTTTTCCTTTTTATGACAAAGAACATGCCATGTACATCATCGAAATTTGCAGCAATTATATGAAATGGCCTCCACTCTCTTGACAACGGGTTCGGAGATGTAACCCACACTGGGTGAACTCTATTATCAATGTGTTTTGTTCTTGATTTTGTTGATCTTCATTGTGTTTCCTCTTGTTTAAGCATGCACATGTGGTTTAATGCTCTTTTAAATGCAATTATATTAACACCATAGAAGTAAAATATCTTAGCTAATTCTGGTAGCTGAAAAAATTTGGATCAGTGGGCCATGTCTTGGAGATGCCAACAAGTTATTTCTTGACCAATTTTGACCAAGTGCATACAAATTGAGCCTCTTTTGTACTTCCCATTTGTGAGCTAGATATTGTTCTCTTTTTTTCTTGCATCGATGTTAAAAATCCAATGTTTTGCTACTTTTGGGCTCTATGAGGTTTTCATGTTAGGAAGGTCCATGCAACACATGCAATGTAAAACATCTCACATGCAACATAAATTTGTTTTTACACCTTTTGGTCATGCATTACTATGTCCATTTCAACCTTTGAGTCTGAATTTTTCATGAAAAAACTCTTTTTATCAAAAAATCAACATGGCATGTCAAGTGTGCATCATGCTAATCATTTTGAGCCCTTCTTTAATTGTCTACCTAAGAGCCCTCTACATTGGGATCTGTTAAGTGTCTAAAGAAATGTGAATTATGAGACTACCATGTGGAGAATTGAATTATATTGTACGGTGTCCAAGGAGATGCTTGCAGACTCTATGACACATGACCATGTGAGAAGGACATAACTATGCTCAAAACATGGGTTATACAAGCCCTACATAGTTTAATCATCCCTACAAAACCAATGCTTCCCTAAACCATGTGTCCCAATAGGTTCATTGCAAGGCCTTTAAGGCCTATCTAGGATGAAAGGAATTGAGAGTAGAGGAGACTAAAGGGATTGGACATGGCTAGCCATAATAAGCCTAGGATACCATATGCATAATCATCACATGGCATACCAAGCTTTGGGACTTGCATCTCATCGGTCTTACATTGATTTTGTCATGAAAAAACATATGGTAGCTTCAAGGAGGTAATAAGAGGAAATTATATAATTCAAACCATTTTTATAATAGAATTTATAGCTACTGCACTATGTCATTATTTATTAGATCATATCCATCTTCCATTGATGAGAAACAAATACGAAGAAAGACATAAGTATGTTAATCAACCTTAAACCTTAAAATCCATTAATCAATCGATAATCCTAGGGAGCGATTGGTTAACCTATTTAATATCTAAGAGTTTAAGTTTCATGTTAGTAGTGGTTTTTGAGAAAAAAATAACACTTATTTTCACCACAAATTATGAAAGTACTATTTTCTAATTTGTTATTATATGAGTCAAATAAAAAATATTTTTTCTAATGCTAAGTTTGTTATAGTTTGTTTTAATTTTGAGTGTGATTTGCAAATATATAAATTGCATTTATTTAACAACAATGCAAAATGATTCCATGATAGGTGCATTGTTGAGAGTGCAAGCCTTGTGATCCGTAACATTATAATTATAAATCTTTCGGGAAATCACATACAAAATTTTTAGAACAGACGCGTTTCGAACTACCAAGTGTAGTTCATCATCATTATCCTGATGATGAATTACAGTTGGTAGTAATACATAGTAAATTCATTTGATGCATTACTTTTAACAGTGGTACATTAAATGATTTAGCCTATTAAATTCAACAATAATATAATAAAAATTAATAATTGACTTGAAAAATAACATTAAAAAAATTAACTTGACACATTGATTTCAATTATTATATTTATTTTAACAATAACCTTGTGAAAGAAAAATATAAAAAAATATTATAATACAACCATTTTAATAACAATACAGTGCAAAATAATTTGATTTAATAATTTTACAATGCAAAAAATAGTGATACACATCTTCAATGCCCTTTTCTACACGTTTCTTTATGTAATCAACTTAATTTTGTAGTTTCTATTATGAAATAAGGAAAAATGTATTGTAAGGTAATATGATTTGTTTTTAAAGTTCAAAGTACAAATTTAGATGGGTGTATGTTTCTTAATGTTTATAATAATTTTCAGATTCTTATAATTTTAAATATTTAATGGTATTGCGTTTTATTTTTCATACTTTTATAGTTATGTAAAAAAATTTGTTGTTTATTATTTTTTGTGTTCTCGATTTTTGGGAGGCTTGTTTTTGGAGTTTTTTAGAATATGGTTGATGTTCATTACCTTTATGTAGAGCTTTTGTCTTATTGATTTCTCAGTGTTTTTTGCTATTTGCCAATTATGTTCACACTCTGGCGTTGGGAGGCTATTTCTTTTTTAAGGAGTTAAAATTTTATTTTAAATATATCTTTAATAAACCAGAGATAAAATATAAAACAATATTGTAATATGAATTTAACATGTCATTTTGCAAGTAACCAAAATAAATCTAATTGACAAATTATCAAAAATTTACTTAGTCACATCGCATCACTGTCTTTAAATATAAAACAAAAAAATATCTCCACAAATGATTTCTATAAACAAAATATATCTCCACAATTGATTGCGTGGCGATGGCTCCATTAACTATCGCGCATTCAACTCTATGTATTCCCCCCTAGTCGTTCCAAACAAATTCTTTGACTCACCAAGAAGATCCTTCCTTCCGTAAATTGGTTGACCAAGAAGATCCTTACTTACCCTAGTCGTTCTAAAGATTTTTCTTAAGTGAAGGTTACATGAGATTTTCATTGAAACAGTTGAGTAAATTTCATGAAGATTTAGTTGAAGATTAACAATAACTCATAGCTCAAGAGATTGAGAATGGGCTTTCTTAATAAAGTGCCTACAATCAAACCTCGTGAGATTATTGTGCCTAAATAGTGAAATAGTCAAAGTCACACAAATATTATAAATAAGAAATTGTAATACATCAAATCAAATTAGTATTATAGACAAAAATAACCAAAAAAAATGAAATTAGTATTTGATTTTTTTTAATTTTAAAATTAAATTATTACTATTTTATTATTTATATTAAAAAATAAAAATAAAATTTATCTACATTAATTTTGTATCTAATTTTACTATAATCTTAAATTAAATTATTATTTTTATTATTTATTTAAAAATTAAATAAAACAAATACAAAGTGTAAAAAGATATTTAAGTAAGAAAATAAAAGAATTCAAAACCCTTCCACGGTCCTTGAAAATTGGGGATTTAATCTGGTCTCAGCACAAGACCGTACATTGTAATTTACCAATCTCTCACGCACAAAATTCTGATAAAGTAAGTCGGGTGATGCCTAGAAAGTAGGAGTTATTTTAGTGTTTAGTGGTTTCAAATTTGTTTGGAAAATAATGAAATTTTTGGTAAGATTTTCATAAAATTTGATAAAAATTTTGGGAAATCTTGGTTACAGTTGTTAATTGAAAATTTTGAATAAGATTTTTGATAGTGCTAAATCTATTTCTGTTCTTAAAAACAAAAGTCAAACACTTCTAAATGAAAGTAGGTAGATGGCTTAATGTTATATTCAAGGAAGGTGTGAGTGAAAGAAAGAAAACATGGATGAGACAAAACTACAGATGGATGCAAAAATGGAATATCTACCTCAATGTTTGTCCCACAAATAGTAACGAGCTAAAGAATTTTGTTATGAAGAAGTTTTGTAAACAAGTACAGGAAAACAATTGGATAGAAAAAAGTACTACATTGAAAAATTCAACTGTATGTGTGGAATCAGAAAAACATTTCATTTTAGAATGTAATGCGTTCAAAAACATCATTAATTTGAATAAGAAAATAGCTGAAATGCAAAAGCCAAAAACAAGAAACTCATAGTCCCATAAACTATTTTTAATCTCATAAACATCATTCATTCATAAACCAAATCCCAACTATTTTTTAACTTCCAAACAAACAAAGTTACCTCAATAAACAACCCTTATTTTTTTATTTTTTGACTTTTTCTCCTTTGCAGTTGAAGTAAATAAACATTAACCTTGCAAGCAAGTCACATGGGGAACATATTCATTTAATAATGAGCAAAGTCACATTGTGCGTGGTGCAGAGCACTTTACCCGAAATAGGTGCAGGGCTGGAATGGTAAGGGACTTTCTGTGATGCTTCTTCGAAATCACGGCGTTGGAAGTTGGAACCTTCATCCTATCTCATCCATGGCTACCCCTATAAATTCAATTTCACTCTCCCAATTTCCACAATTCATCTCCATAACATTTCTGGAAAATTAAGCTATTTTTATACTTCTGTTTTCTCTGATTTCAACTGTGTTGTGTCTACTTATTTGGTGAAGAATTACTACTGTGTGCAATGGCATTGATCTTGGCTGTAGAATACCTCAACAACCTCGACTGTGATTCAGGAAGTAGATTGAATGTTAATGGCGATACAACAACAACAAGTACAGTGAATTTTAATGCAAGAGAAGCAAAGGGGTCTCCTCGCTCTCAATTCACAGAAGTGAAGACCAGACGATTAATGATTATTAGCGATGGTGTGCAAGGAATAACTGTCGCTCTGAGCGTGGCCCTTCTGGAAGGGAGCTTCTCCGCTTAGAATTGAAGCGATGATGAGAAACTAGCGCATTTTTTTAATATACAGTCAAATTTATTCTTTATTAAGAATTGGTAACAAAATTTTGTACACTGTTTTTATTTTTGTACAGGTTGTGGGTGTTTAGTTTTGTGGTTGTAGTTTAATTGTTCGGTGAGGAGGTTGATTATTATAGGTTTTGTGATCTAATTCGAAAAAGTTAATCATTATAAATTTTATGGTCCAATCCTAAACAAAATTATTTTATGTATATTTAAATATTACTCAAAATATAATTATTTCAGTTAAAAAATGTAAAATTTTAAATAAACTTTCTACCATCATTAATAAGAAATAGCACAGTGATGTACCTTGATATTGGTGTGGGTAGGAGAATATTTCTTACCTTGTAGTATTTTGTACATGTAACAATAATATATCTCCTCTTTATACTTCACTCACAGATTCTTGTTATGGTATGGTGAGAGTGACAAATGTCTATATTTTGCAATGGTTTGTTTAATTTACTAGGTTTGAGTATAAGTGTAACGTATGACTCAACCTATGTATTTACTCAATGGTAAATAAAAGTTATGTTAATTTGGAAAATCAAGAATCGGTTAAATGAACGAATTCTTGAATCTGTTATGGTAAAACGAATTTCTGAGTAGATATTATTTATCTATGGGAGTATTTCTCTCTCAAGCCAGTTGTGCAGCGTGGAGGACCCTTAAATGAATAATGGTGCTACGTATTAAAGGGCAGCAAGCCTGTCAAATGGGAGGAGGTTTCTTGTGCTTGCAGAAGACACGGGAATTTTCTGCGATCACTATTATTTTGGCCTTTCTGCTATCTGTTTGCGTGACACGGGAATTTTCTGCGATCACTATTATTTTGGCCTTTCTGCTATCTGTTTGCGTGCGTGCGTCACCATTAGAAGCCATCATTTGATGGCATAGAAATAGTTGTGCTGTTTTGTTCTGTTATCATTACCTGAGAATCTGCGAGTGTTTGGGGGTAAAAAGACACACAATTACTGCACACAGTTCCGGAGGAGATGGCCTGTTGTGCCATTAATTGGCATGAGAGGAGAAGCTCATGAACTGTCGGCTGACCAGATTCTAACTGGAGACCTGACCTGTTGTGCCATTAATTGGCATGAGAGGAGAAGCTCATGAACTGTCGGCTGACCAGATTCTAACTGGAGACCTGAATTCAAAGCTACTCCTTAACGACATACCAGATTTTAATAGCTCGAGAAGCTTCAGCTGCGGGAGTAATTTGTTTTCGTGACGCGTCTGGCAATCATGATCGAGTTTGTGTGGTAAGACCGCCTGCAACTTCTGCCAGTAAAGAGATGAAATTAAATTCTGCGCCTACCTATCTACAAATGGTAAGTAAGATACCATTGCTATTGAGTTTGACTGGTTATATCTAACATTATGTGGGCGTATGTATATTATGGAATTATAAACATAATAGTCCACTGTGGGTGTATATATATTATGGAATTATAAACATAATAGTTGACTGGTTTATATCTAACATTATTATAAACATAATAGTCGACTGGTTATATCTAACATTATGTGGCCGTATGTATATTATGGAATTACAAACATAATATGGCATTCACATTGTCATATATTTAAAATACGTTGGCATGGTTGTCAAAGTGCCTCCAGCATTGGGGCTGCCAAGACAAGTATTCCTCCAAACAATAGTTTTCTTTTGAATTATTTTACTTACTTTCTAAAAAGAAAATGAAATGGATTTTGGTAGCTGCAAATAAGTTTATTTTAAAAACTTGAAAATGTGCCTCCATGAAGGGAGGTTAAATGTCTTTGTTAAAGATAGGCATTCCTCAAAATAATAGTTTAATGAAATATATCATATGAATAGTAGCTTTCTGTTGAATACTTTACTCATTTTCTGGAGAGAAAATGAAATATGAAATATGTCACATGATTTATTATAAGCAGAAATAGTTACATTTAACAAAAGTTATAGAATTTCCTTTGGGAATAATATCTTATTTTATGAAGTGAAAGATAAGTACCTTCTTGAAAAGGGGTTACCTATTGAAAAGATTGCATCTTAGGTGTATAAAAGATTAAGTAACTTTGTTATGGTTCCCTAAGTTTTGTGCATGAGGAACTACATAAAGTAACTAAGTTATATTAACCTCTTTTTGAGAAATAATCATGTATATCATTACATGGAAATAATAGTTAAGAATGGTAGTATTCTAAGAAGTTTTTTGTAAAAAGAATCCAGTTTGTCTTAAAGATTACTATTATGTTAATCTTTTTACATGAAAATAGTATTTCATGATGATAGAAATCTAAGAAGGGAATATAGATTACTATTATGTTAATCTTTTTACATGAAAATAGTATTTCATGATGATAGAAATCTAAGAAGGGAATATGTGTTTCCTACAGTAAAGGAATAGTTATCCCTCTTGCATGCACAAAGAATAGCCATTATTTTATAGAAGCATGTTCTTTGCATGTATAAAGAAATGTTGAGCTATCTTACTATTTAGGAAAATATGTGAGATACAAACAAGATTTATCAACTAATGATATTACATCGGTAAAGATTAGTTATTCAATAAATCCATGGATAGTTTCATAAAAACCATGGGTAGTTTTTCCATGGTGTTGACAAAGATTAATTATTTCATAAAACCATGGGTAGATTACCATGGTGTTTGCAAATATTAGTCAATTGATAAATCTATGGATTGTTTACCACGGTGTTATTTAAATAAATTCATGGTTAAAGGAGCCAATTCCTTAGATGAATAAACTAAGTGATTATTTTATATTATCATGATTATGATGTTAAATTCCTTATGGAGGGAGATCTTGCATATACATGGGATATATGCATTAGCTTTTATTGAAAAATAATATACCTTTTTGTATGTAGAAAGATAGCTTGTAATATTAAAGCTACAATGAATAAGATTGTTAGTATAATCTTGAAATGAGACATGTATTTATATTCTTAGTTGCGTACATAGGATTACATGCTCACTAGCATTGAGATTTTCTTTGGGAAGACTCATGAAGGAGGTTATGTGCTTTGTTGTGTAAGCACTCCTTTAGGAAGAGTCTTTTGGAATCAGTATGCATTCGCATGCATGGAAGAAACAATTTTTATGTTAACTTGCATACCATGCACTAAAGGTAATAGCTTAATGGTTAGCTATTTTTATTAAAAATATGTAAATCACATGCATAAATATCTTAGCTCATGTATCACTTTATTTTAAAGAAAGTTTGGGAAATGTAGCCAATGTCTTGCACGAATGTGTGTGCGAGTTGCAGGAAGGTCCAATGTGCGATGGTCCATTGTGGGTACATCCATACCACCAAGATGTGAAGATCTGAAGATACGAAGACCAGAGGGTAAATGGTATCATATTGATTGAATGGCTTAAAGCTAGATATTGTATATTTTCTTGTAAGATTATATAAACGATGGTTAAGGGATGGTCTCCCTTATCAGCCATTGAGTGATGGGCTGAACACCCTCACGAGCGTTTAATAATAAAACTAAACGTTTGCTGGTTTTCACCCTACGGGGTTTCCAGGGTATATTGGTGTTCAATGGTGTGATTGATTATTGTGTCCAGATGATGAGGTTGATTTCTTTCTTTCTATGATGTTCATAATGGCAATTATGTGATGACTATATGAGTAATGGGATGAATGGATGGTTACATCATATAGTATTAAGTTAATATACTGTAATGGAGATTGTTAAGGGTTAAGGAGTTTATTATTCTTATTTATAAAATTACACTATGAACTGTTAAACATTCTGCGTAATGATGAGTAACTTGTATAAAAAAAATTTAACTCCTTACATTTCCCTGTGAAGTTAATGGTGTATGTTACAAGTGGTATCAAAGCTAAAGGTTGCAACACTGGCGCCTTTGGGATTTAGCGAAAAGAAATTGAGGGATCTGAGATGAAAAGCGCGTATGTGAAGGAAGGCATCGCATCTCTAATCCAAGTTGAACAAAGAGTTTCAAGAGATAAGTATAATCATCTTTCTTTTCTTGAAAACACTAGTTATTGCATTTATGGAAAATACACTGCTTACAAAGTAAATAACTGTTGAGTTAGAGTTTCTTTAAATAGATATGTATTTTCGATGTGCGTAAAACTTCTATTTGTGTTTCTCTTGAAAATTTAACTAATATAAATTTGATTTTTCTGGGAAATAAATAAGTATATTTTGAAATAATTCTTGCATGTGAATCTTGCAACTAAAGAGACAAATATAGAGTAAAACGTGGTTCTACTGAATATGCAAGATTGTGCTAGTTCTTTTGGAAAGTAATAAAGAATTACTGATATGATAATCTGTTGGAAAGATATACCATGGTAAAAGACCAAACTACCGTGCTAGTTTTGTTAAGAAGAACACATGTGAGTTCTTGCAAAGATTACTATTACGTATCTTGAAAGGTGTGAGCAGTAGTAAAACATAAATAAGTAAACTTGCTTGCCTTTATATATGTCTTGTTTAAGAAAATGAGGGAAGTTTGTTTTTCTTTAAAAGGGACTACATACTTGTGTGATAAGTGAAAAGGAATCCAAGTTCTTTTCTTGAAAATAAATATAGGCTAAAGAGAATAACCTCTTGAATATATTACCTTGCTAGATGGATTATGTCAACTTCCTGATTTAGGTTTATTAAAGGTTAAGTTAACCTTGTTAAATGTTGCGTAGATATTATGCATAAAAGAGGCAATCTATGATAAATCATTGGAAGTGTTAGCACTCAAATCTACCTCAGGCTGAAATGAAGTAAAACTCAAGGCTACATCAAACCACGCTCAGCCTCGTAGCTAGCCCTACGAGGACAGGAGAGGGCTGTCTCCGTCAATCTCGAGAAAATAAGCAATAGGATGCGAGATGACTTACAATAAGAACTGATTTTAGGCTAGTAAAGAGATAGGTATGTTTGTTTTTTGGTTTTTTGGGTTTTCGCTGGAGAAATGGGAAAACAAATTTTGGGTCCGGGGATAAGGTCAGACCTTTGCAGAGTTCAAGCTGGGGCGAGGTAGGTGATGATCTTGATGCTTTAAATTGAATATATGGATAGATTAGACCGACGAGGAGCTGAAGAGGGCAAAGAAGAACTTGGATCCTCTCCAAACAGCTGAAAACATATAGAACTAACCGAATTCAAAGGCTAAGCACTGTAAACAATGGATTCAACCTTATTTCACTCATTCAATTTAGTTCAGAAGCATAATGAAAGGATGGCAACATTAAACATGAAGAAACTTACAGTAAACAAAGGAGAAACATCATCAAGAACATAACACCACAAGGATCCCAACAAGTGCCGCAAAACCCCTGATCTTTCCTTAGCCAAAATATGAAAAATATGTACAATGATATCAAAAGTATCCCAAGAGTCCAACCTCTCCAATCTCTGAAAATGATTGAGAAATTACAATATATAGATCACTCTAACACCTTTCCCCACCTCTAGGGGTCGAATTCCCTCTTCAGGGATCAGTTTCAACCAATTCTAATCGTGGAACTACAATCTAGGCAGCTAACAACTTGCCTCTAAAAGAGTGGAAACTGATCCATTACATGATTTTTTACTCATTTGAGAGTGAATCTTCTAGAAGAGATAAAAATAAGACAAAGTTACATGCCAAACATGAATTTACATCATAAAAACCCAAAAATTCTATCCATAAGCAAAACTGGTCCATACTAGGCGAAAAACTGAGCTGGCAGCTGAAAATTCAGGAAAAATTTCAAGTGGGTCGCTCCTGAGCCGTGTGGGTCTCTCATGTTCCAGGCTGAATTTGAGGTACTTTCCGGCATCCAAATTGAGCTCATGATAGCGCGTTGGAAAGCCCTGGATGTCTACTTTCCAACCCAAGTGGAATTTCTGAATTTGGAGCTCATTTGACCCTCCAAAACCTCATTCTCCCAGAGGTACTCCCTGCTGGTGCAAAAGGTGGCAGCAAGGTGTTTTTCATGGTGTTTTTGAGCTCTTTGACCATCCAGATTTTGATGAAATGCTTAGTTGATTTCTGAGGATGCATAACTAACCATGAAAAATCCAAAAATGCAAAAATTTCCTCCAGCAAGTGTCCCAAAAAAAAGTGAGCGCATGTGTGCGCGACCCGCTTAACTGAAAAACCTGTTTTTTGACCCAAAAATTTGAAAATGACAAAATTTTCTCCAAATTTGCCCAAATTTGGAGCAGAGGTCCTCCATCATGTGTCCTGCCCAGTCAATGAAGCCTCAGCCAAAATCCGAAGTGGATTAGGCCTTTTCCGCCGTCTTAGTGCTTTGCGCAACCTCCTCTTCATGATCTTCATTCTCGCTTTGCAGACATGCATGCGAGCCCAATAATGGCCTTTCAAGTGACGAAGCATGTCTTTGTCTCGATTGGCCTTCGCCAACAATTTCTCCAGATGGATGTTCACATGTGTGAGTACAGTATCTCTGTCAGTTGGTGTCATGTCACCGGGTCTCTTTCGATTCCACTGTCGGTCCTCACGGATTCGACGCAGCTCATAATATGTGAGCTCATCCTCAAGCTGTTTGTTGCGCTGCTCCACATAGTTAATCACCCACTGAGCCTTCTGCAATTGATCTTTCAGCTTGTCATTCTCGGCCCTCTGCTCTGGATGACTTCCCTCAGTTTCGAGCTGGGAGAGCTCGCATCAACATCAATGACTGTGAAATCTGTATCCCGGCCTCCTGATGGGCCCTCATCATGCATGGGCCTCTTGCCCCTGTCCTGTACCTGTGCTGAAGAAGAAGGCAAGACCCCTTCCACATCATGTGGAGATAATACTAATAGATATTCTCTGCAAATAAGGCCACGTGGCCTCGTGATAATACGGGTAGTCTTGATATGCTCAACCTCGAGTATGTCCGGCTGGTGGCTCTCTTTGCATCATGAAGCGTATCTCGAAGCGGTTGTGGCACTACGAAAAAGTCTCTAGTAATGAAATCCTCCCATGTGATGCCTTGCTCTGCCAACTGATGTGACACCATGATCTTGATCAAAGCGAAATGATATACACTCCTGTACTGCTGCACTGGGCTCGTCTTCTTCTGCACAAACATCACCATCCTCTCTATGTTGCAGTATATGAAATACGGGATATTCATCATACGTACCCTTGTGAAGTGCATCAACAAACGAATATGGTACGCGAAAAGACGAGCATACCTGCCCTCACAACTAAAATACTGAATGATGAGCTTCATCAGCGGTGCATACTCATCTCTCAAGAATCTGAATGGAAAAACTCTGCTCAAGTAACCCATATATCCAGTTTTAATATATGGCTCATAGTGAAATTTCTCTAACTGCTGACCCTTGTTCCATTCCTCGCCCATGTTTGGTATACCAGTGGCTTGAGCAATAGTCAAGGGTGACATAATGAAATCAACCCCAGCAAGACTTACCAGGCCATCCCGTAAATGTAAAACAAACAGACGGGCCAATTCACGATGAGGCCGGGTTTGTGCAACCATCTCACAAAATCTGAAACATGACAAATATCGGAAACAATCCATAGCTAATGGACATGCCTGCAACCGAGCCAAAGAAGTAGGCTCCTCTCTGCGATGATTACCACTTCTGTGATCTCTGTGAGACCCCCGTGGCACATTACCTTCAGTCACCGAATCACTGCCTGACCCTAGCTCATATTCTGACTCTGTCTCCGACATGGCTCTGACCAAGCTATTGGCACTATGAATACTGATATGAAAGCAGTGCAAAAAAAGTTATGATGTGTGTTTCAACACCCAACAAATACCCCCACCATCAAAACACCATAAGGAAACAAACCATGATAATATCTCTGTTTTAAATAGATTGGAAAAGAGGCACAATCTCTGTTTTAAATGCAAGTGAAACTTTGACCAAAGGGAGCAGGCAACCTTCAGAATATTGAACAAATCTTGTCAAAGGGAGCATGGCATCATATGAATGTGTTTGTCTATGAGCAATTACAACAGAGTTATAAGTGTTAATGGGCAATGCAACAGAGTTATGAGAGTGTTTTTATCATTGGGCAGTGAGACACAATACAACCATAGTCACCATGGAACGAAAGTCTTGAACATGGTAAAGTAATAGCAATGGTCACAATGGTATAATGGGTATGAGAATAATAGGGTTTTGATAATATATTCAAGGCTGGATATATCACTGCTATAAGATAGGAGACAAACTCATGCAACCATCCATATTCATTTTAAAACCCTGAAAAACGATACTGCCATGACTGTGGGGTTTAAATCCTCCATTTGAAGTGTTTGAAATCATCAATGATGCTACCAACGCATTTAAAAACTTTAAACAATTGCTAGAAACCTGTTTGAAGGCCGTTGGGGGCGATCCCAAACAAGACTGGGCGCTCAAAACGATTTTTCGGACCTCTTTTGACGTGTGGGTCGCTCGCCTCTGAGTAGGTCGCTCGGCCCAGGTGGGTCGCTCACCTTGTAATTTCACACTGCGGAAATAACCCAGGTGGGTCGCTCTGCCCAGATGGGTCGCTCGCGCCCAGGTGGGTCGCTCGAGCTCCAAGACCCTGTCCACGATGTTTCAAAACATGAATTCGGCCCTCCAATCTCCAAATCTCGACTTGGGTGCTGTAGATTGGTGCAAATGAAATTGGTTTGGCTTTTATATATGATGCAAATATCTTCCACAATCAGATTTGATTCAAATCTAATTGAAAACCCATATTACAATGTTTTTGTAATTTCACATTTGGCTTTTTAAATACAATCTTCTTTTGGCTTTTCTGAGCTCGATTTTGATGATTTTGCTGTCTTCTTGCAGGGATATGGCTATTTAGCTAAGGAAAAGACCAGAGGTCTGCTTTGACATTTTCTTCTTGGTGAAATAAGCACAATTTATTACAAAAATAATAATGAACAATTTCTAGTTCCAAAACAGAGTTTTGGACTAGAAATGTTTTTTTTTTTTAAAATGCTGATGATAATAAAACAAAAAATCACAATATGCGGAACCTTCCTCACCCTGCAGGCTTTATGACTGGTATACAAATGACTCAAAAACCCTAGACACTAGGACCAAAGACACTTATTGACATTTTAATGACCATGAATGAAATGACAATGATTTTGAGTGATTTTTGAGGAAATTTTTAAAATAGCACTGCAGGTGTAAGCATGAGGAAACATAAGACAACAGACCCCTTCGTCAGTCAATGGCATGCTCCTAGCGAAATGCAACGAAGTGGAACAAGCGAGACACCTAAGAATGAATATGCAAAATACGAAATTATCACTGACGGAGGGCTGTAAGGGCCAACTCTAACATTGGCTCCAATGGGGATGGTGGCTCCATGGAGATGCCAAGAACGGCAGATCTCTGGGGGAGTCAGACAGTGCCCTTCATACATTGGGCGATGGAATCATTATTTCAACTGGTAAAACAAACTTTGGATATTTTATTGACTGCAAATTTGACTAAAGACTGACTGCAATTTGACCAAAACTGACATGACCAAAACTGACATGACTTTAAAACTAAAAGACTGATAAAACTGTCTTGAAAATTTCAAACCAACCAACCTCTAAACTCCAGAATTATAGCCTTCGCTCCGGGCCCCAAACTGAAGATGAGAGATCAGTGCACACTTGCAACGAAACAAAAGTAAAATGATATATACAATGATAATGAGATCAGCAGAAGATACTCAGGAGTAATATCGCTTCAGCAACCGACCATTGATCGGTCCTCCAGGACAATCATCCCCATTCATTTCTTTGAGAAGAAATGCATTTTGACCCCGATACACTGCAATCTTAAAAGGACCCTTCCACAGATTTTCAAATTTTCCGTGCTTTCCCTTATCTTCATTCCGAGCATCCCATTTCAAAACTACCTCATCCAACTGAAACTTATCTGCTTTTTCCTTTCTGTCGTAGATCTTCTTTATGCGCTCCTGCAACTTGAAAGTATTTTGAAATACCTCCTCTCGTGTCTGCTGTAAATGAATCATCTGATTAATCCTCCGCTGCATAGGATCTTCTTCACTTCCAGCCTCCTGAAGCAATTTGACCACCGGGACAACAAGTGAAGTAGGAAAAACTGTATCCGTCCCATACACCAACTCGAAAGGAGACATGCCAATAGACTTTTTCTGACTTACCCTATCAGCCCATAATGCATTCACCAACTTTTTGTGCCAGGCCTTCTTGTTGATTTCCAGCAATTTCTTAATGATATTCACCAAGGATTTATTTGAAGATTCCGTCAAGCCATTTCCTTGCGGGTGGTAGGCGGTCGAATGTCCCAAGGTAATATTGTACTTAAAGCAAAAATCAACCATCCTCTTAGACTTAAAAGCTGCTGCATTATCTGTGATTATTTTACTAGGACACCCAAAGCATGACAGAATATTGTTTTCAAGGAAAGAAATAATTACCGCATCAGTGGCCTGTCGAGTGGGAATCGCCTCAATCCACTTCGTGAAGTAGTCTGTAGCTGTCAAGATCCATCTATGATGTCCGGAAGATGCTGGGTGGATTTCCCCGATAAAATCCAATCCCCACTGCTGGAATCGTGCACTAACTTCAATTGGTTTTAAAGGCAAAGGCTGTAGTTTCTGCTTCCCTTCGAAAATTTGACACTCATGACAATTTTTAACAGCCTTGAACACATCAGAAAACAAAGAAGGCCAATAATACCCTGCCCTTAGAATCTTATTCGCTGTGGTCTTCCAAAACAAATGACCTCCACAATCACCTTTGTGAAAATCCTCCAAAACTCTTTGAGCTTCCTCCTCTACCAAACAATTCAACAACATACCTCCAGGGTCTTTCCAATATAATGCAGAATTCAAAATGCAGAATTTAGCAGCTCTTAGCTTCAATGTTCTACTCTTATTTCTAGGCATACCGGGCGGTGCAGACAAATTCTGAAGCACATATAAAATGTCAGCATACCAAGGAGAAGAAACAAAAATATAGGATACCTGAACGGACGCACTTTCCTCTTCTTCATCAGACATGGCAGCAATCAAATTTATGTCTAGAGCATGCGGATTTGTTTCAGCCATGAGCTTGGCGAGTCCTTGTCCTTTGATCAGCTTGGTCGGTTTAATCTCCACATCGTATTCTAATAACGCAGCGATCCACTTACCTCTTCTTCCTTCTGGATCTGCCTGTACCAAAACATCTTTAACTGCTGCGTTAGGAACGTATGCTGTAATGTGGGAATGCAATATGTACACACGGAAATCCTTCAGGGCTTTTACAAGCGCAAGTGCTTGTTTCTCAATGATATTATACCTCAATGCTCCATCTCTTATTATCCGACTGAAGAAAGCAATGGGCTTCTCAACTCCATCCCTTTTTTGAATCAAAACAGCTGCCAATGTGTGCTCAGAAGCAAAAGAAAATAAAATGAAGTCTTGTGTGTAATCTGGGCTGATTAAAATAGGGGCTGAGGAAAGAGATATCTTTACCAAATTGAATGATTTTACCGCCTCTTCTGTCCATTTTACCTGACTGTCCTTTTTCAGCATGTTCGTGATTTCTCTAAGGTGCTCTGCAAGATTTGGAATGAAACGACGCAGAAAATTCATTTTACCATTAAATGACTGTATTTCTTTCTTGTTCCGGGGCTGTTCAATCTGCTGTATGGCTTCAACACATGCAGGATCAACTCGAATGCCATCTTTCGATATGATGTGGCCAAGGAGCTTGCCTTCATCCATGGCAAAAAGGCTCTTTTTCGGATTCAGCGAAATGCCATATTTTCTGCACTTCTGGAAAACAATTTTCAAATGATATAAATGTTCTTCATCAGAATTTGAAAACACAGTCAGATCATCAAGGTAAACAACCAAAAATACATCTTTCTCGTTGGCGAAAGCCATGTCCATTGCACGTTGAAAAGTGGCACCTGCATTTTTCAAACCAAACGGCATCTTTGCATAATGAAACGTTCCCCATGGAGTGGTGAACGCAGTCTTGTCACGATCATCTTCATGCACTAAAATTTGGTTATAACCTAAATAGTCGTCGAGTAGTGACATCCTTGATGCTCCAACTACTCGCTGCAATATATGGTCCATTTTTGGCAGCGGATAATTGTCTTTTAATGATACCTTATTCAGATTTCTGAAGTCAATACATAAATGGATCTCACCTGTCTTCTTTCTCACGGGCACCAAGTTTGATATCCAATCTGAAAATCGAATAGGTACAATGATTCCTGACTTATACAACCTATTTACCTCTTTTTCGATTGATGGTAGCAGCTTTGGATTGATCCTCCTCAACTTTTGACGAAAAGGCTTCTGATTTGGTTTGATGGGAATAGTATGCTGAATGATGTTGGTATAATATGTTTTAAGATCTGAATAATCCCACGCAAACACATCAGAAAATGAAGACAACAATTTCACATATTCTGCTTTTACCTTTGGTGACAATGACTTTGACAATTTTACCATCTTGGGATTCTCAGCTGTCCCAATATTTACCTCTTCGACACCCTTTTCTGTTGGCCTCAATGTCGGTTTGCGGGCTACATCATCTTGATCAAACAACTCTTCCAAAGGAATCAATCCCTTAGGAATGATATTATCTTTGAGTTGCAGCACATCCATTTGGTTTATTTGTATGTCATCACTACCATCATCAAATTCTGTATCTATGGAGGTATCTTTAAACTTACCCTTATTCTGCAGAAATTCACTAATCTCCTCATCATCCTCAAAGACTTGCCAACATCGCTGATTGTCTGGAACGGTGGGCCGGTGTTTCACATGTATCTCAAACTTGTTGTTGGAATTCATTGGAATCTTAAGATTGCTTGCTGCCTTAGCAAGTCCATCAGCAACACCATTTTGTATGCGGGGCACACATGTCAAAGTATGATCAGAAAATAACTTTAGAATGTCTAAAACTGCATTACGGTAAGCCCTCATGCGAGGATGCTTGGCCTGAAACTCACCTTTAACTTGCTTTATCACCAATTCTGAATCACCATATACTGCAATCCTTTTCGCTTTCAGCTTCTTAAGAATCTTAAGGCCAGCAATAAGAGCCTCATATTCCGCTTCATTATTAGAACAGTCAAATGCCAGCTTATAGGAACACACTCTCACATTGCTCGGAACCTTATCCGGAGCGGAAAACGGACTACGAATCCAAACACCAATTCCAGCACCGTCGCTGCCCACTGCGCCATCAAAATCCATGGTCCAAAGACCATCTTCATCGTCCTCTAAATGCTGAAACTGTACCGGCTCTGTTTTTTCTGTTTGCTGCCCATTGTCTTCAGCTGATTGCTCCATAATAGCTTGTTTTTCTCTTCTTTCTTTTTGCAAAACTTCTCTAAAATTCTCAGTGATTTCTGGTATATCTTCTGCCTGAACTAATTGACTTTCTATATCATTAAAACTATCAGCAAGCAACACAAACGACTCTAAGTCGGTATGTACATAATTTACAGGATGATTGACTGGCTTCTCTTTGCTAGTTATCATGTATTTCATCTTCTGCTCTCGGTATAACTTTCTCATTTGATCGAAGACTGGAATTGTAGCATAAGAGAAATCTAACTGAAGTGTACCTTTCAACTTTGCCCCCCAAGATCTTGCAAGGAGCATCCCAAATCGTGGAGGAATGTCGGCAACCACCACATCCATCAAAACATTCTTCGCTTGAATTTGATCTAAGCTTACAACCAAATCTTTGATGAGTCCTATACACTTTACCCGGCTGGAATCAAATGAATACAAATCATGATATTCTCTTGTAATGTCTAATCCCAACTTTTCCATGATCACCTTTGGCATCAAATTGTGCGAAGCACCCGAATCGAGCATAGCATTGTGCAATATATATTCGTGCAATCTCAAACTGATGTAAAAAGGAGGAACATTACTGTCAGGGGACTCACCATTTAATGCAGGCCCAAAAATCAATTTCGGCTGATCATCCTCAACATTTAATGTGTCAATCATTGGATCAAAGTTCAGAATTTTGGAGACTTGACTACGGTAGCTGCTGTTCTTCATGATTTTTGTCAAAGGAATAGATATTTTCAGTTTGGCAATTTCATTTTCCAAACTAAATGCTGAAACTTTCTCAACTTCTTTGACTGGAACTTCCTTCTTTTCAGCCTTGTCTTTCACTATGTTTGACTGATTTACCTTTTCTGCTGATGATACTTTACTAGCTGCGGGATCAATTGTCTCTTTTCCTCTCTTCTGTGGTATCGGTGAATCCGTCTTCGGTGCTGAAGCTTCTTTTCTTTTCTGAATGGGATTTATGGGCACATCTCGATTTCTCAATGAATATTGTTTCTGCTGAGCAGTCAATGCATTCATATATCCTCTTTGGTATTCATCTGACTCTTCCTCTAAATCAGCATCATTTGTTAGGATGAAATCCTCATCTTTCTGAACAACTGAACTTTCTCCATATTCTTCATCCTCAGTGATATAGATAGGCAAATCATCGGGAGTGAAGAAATGATTTTGCTCACCTGACACATCATCATCATCATCGGAATCATGGCTCACAAAATTCTGCAAAAGAGGGGTCTTAATCTGCTGTTGGGCTGCTGGCTCTTGAGCTCTTTGTTCACGCTGCTTAATTCTGAATTGTGGCTGCTGCTGGCCACAGAAATTTGGATTTCGAAACTGTGTTTCTGATTTGTCGAGATTCATTCTTTTCAAAACCTTTTCCAACTCACGAGCCAAGTGTTGTTCTGATATAGATGTGGAAGGCTCTTCCTTTATTGTCACTCTTTTCTCTGCTTTCAACCGTGCTCTTTTATCATTCAGATTTGCCTCAACACTAACAGCGACCTTTTGCATATCTTCTAAAGTAGGTGGATCTCTATCACGAAGGGAATAAGCCATCTCCGGATCAAAGCCATCCGGGAATTTAAGGAGAGCAGACTTTTTAGACGGTCTCAAGTCATCTGGAATAGCATTATACACTGTATTGAATCTAATGATATAATCCTGAACAGACTCACGAGGATTACGTTTGAGGTTTGTATATTCTGAAGTAATCTGCAGCAGATCCTTCTTCATCTCCCATCGATCTAAAAACTGCCTCTGGAGTTCTGCCAATGTAGTGATGCTTCTTTGCGGCAAGGCTCTAAACCATTTTCTTACCTCTCCTCCAAAGGTTTGCACAAAAAGCCTCATACTCACATTCTCTTCATCAATCTCGAAACGATCAAAAAAATCTGCCATATTGTCTACATGCTGTTGTGCAGGAATACTCTGTGGAGTGCCATCAAATATTGGGATCTTGCTCTGATAGTCTGCAGGCATATCATTCAACTGCTGTGGTAACACAAGAGGTGCAAAACGAGCAGCCATAGCTCTTGGTGGATTGATGACAATCTGCTGTCGAGGAGACACGGGAGGACTAGGAGCAGTAGGTCTGCGAGATGTATTCGGTGGAGACGGAGGAGAAATTACTATGGATTGCTGATCAGAAAGCTCAGGCTGAACCGGAATGGTAGGGATAAAGGGAGGCTCAGTAGGGATCCGTGAACTAGATGCAATTTCAGATGGTTCAAGAATTTGTGAAGCAGATTCAGTAAATTCAGGAGTGTTAGTATCCACAATAGAATTTTTCAACTGTCTATCCAGGTAATGTGAAACAAATCTATATTGCAAATCTTCAGTAAACAATGGATCTGGAACTAATCTTGACAATTCAGTTTCGGAAAAATTTACGAACAAGGATGTTTCAAACCGTGCATCAAAAGGGATTTCATCAACATATATGATTTTGATAGGACAGGATGCAGATCGGGTAAGCAATCTGGAACTCCCAAAACTCAATTGGCTTTCTCTTTTAGAACTTTCTTGACTTCCTTGTTTTCTAAGGGTCCTCGGAATCAGGTTTGGATTTTCAAATATTGTTGGTGGATCAGGGTCAGGATTCGCCCTAGTATTCCTTCTTGAAGCCAGTGTATTGATCTTCTCGGGATAAATTTCAAGGAACACAGTCAATTATTTTCAGCCTTTCGACTTCTAGACTCAATCATCCAGAAGGTCTAGAACGAATAAGTGTACTGGGGTGATTTACAAATCAAGTACTGCACACACAAGCCTACCGGAGATCGACTAAAGCAGCGTTTATCTACTTCCGCTTATGCATAACAAAAGCGTTTCGAAAGCTACCTGGCGTGACTTCAGACTCCGTCTAAGACTCATGGAACAAACACATCAACAAGCAAACCATTGAGATCTCCCCAGTATGGTCGCCACTATGTTAGCGCTCAAATCTACCTCAGGCTGAAATGAAGTAAACTCAAGGCTACATCAAACCACGCTCAGCCTCGTAGCTAGCCCTACGAGGACAGGAGAGGGCTCTCTCCGTCAATCTCGAGAAAATAAGAAATAGGATGCGAGATGACTTACAATAAGAACTGATTTTAGGCTAGTAAAGAGATAGGTATGTTTGATTTTTGGTTTTTTGGGTTTTCGCTGGAGAAATGGGAAAACAAGTTTTGGGTCCGGGGATAAGGTCAGACCTTTGCAGAGTTCAAGCTGGGGCGAGGTAGGTGATGATCTTGATGATTTAAATTGGATTTATGGATAGATTAGACCGACGAGGAGCTGAAGAGGGCAAAGAAGAACTTGGATCCTCTCCAAACAGCTGAAAACATATAGAACTAACTGAATTCAAAGGCTAAGCACTGTAAACAATGGATTCAACCTTAATTACTCATTCAATTTAGTTCAGAAGCATAATGAAAGGATGGCAACATTAAACATGAAGAAAATTACAGTAAACAAAGGAGAAACATCATCAAGAACAGAACACCACAAGGATCCCAACAAGTGCCGCAAAACCCCTGATCTTTCCTTAGCCAAAATATGAAAAATATGTACAATGGTATCAAAAGTATCCCGAGAGTCCAACCTGTAGAATGCCTCAGAAATTACAATATATAGATCACTCTAACCCCTTTCCCCACCTCTAGGGGTCGAATTCCCTCTTCAGGGATCAGTTTCAACCAATTCTAATCATGGAACTACAATCTAGGCAGCTAACAACTTGCCTCTAAAAGAGTGGAAACTGATCCATTACATGATTTTTACTCATTTGAGAGTGAATCTTCTAGAAGAGATAAAAATAAGCCAAAGTTACATGCCAAACATGAATTTACATCATAAAAACCCAAAAATTCTATCCATAAGAAAAACTGGTCCATACTAGGCGAAAAACTGAGCTGGCAGCTGAAAAACTCAAAAAATTCTCAAGGTGGGTCGCTCCTGAACTGCGTGGGTCGCTCATGTTGCAGGCTGATTGTGAGGTAGCTCCCGACATCCAAATTGAGCTCATGATAGCTCGTTGGAAAGCCCTGGATGTCTAATTTCCAACCCAAGTGGAATTTCTGAATTTGGAGTTGATTTGACCCCTCAAAAATTCATTCTCCCAGAGGTACTTCCTGCTGGTGCAAAAGGTGGCAGCAAGGTGTTTTTTATGGTGTTTTTGAGCTGTTTGACCATCCAGATTTTGTTGAAATGCTAAGTTAACTTCAGAGGATGCATATTTAACCATGAAAAATCCAAAAATGTAAAAATCTCCTCCAGCAAGTGCCTCAAAAAAATGCGAGCGCAAGAGCGCGCGACCCACCTAGCCACAAAACCTGTTTTTTAGACCAAAAATTTGGAAATGACAAAATTTTCTCCGAATTTGCCCAAATTCGGAGCGGAGGTCCTCCATCATGTGTCTTGCTCAGTCAATGAAGATTTGGCCAAAATCCGAAGTGGATTAGGCCTTTTCCGCCGTCGAAGTGCCTTGCGCAACCTCCTCTTCATGATCCTCATCCTTGCTTTGCAAACATGCATGCGAGCCCAGTAATGGCCTTTCATGTGGCGAAGCATGTCTTTGTCTCGATTGGCCTTTGCCAACAGCTTCTCCAAATGTATATTCACCCGCGTGAGTACAGTATCTCTGTCAGCTGGTGTCATGTCACCGGGCCTCTTTCGATTCCACTGCCTGTCCTCACGGATTTGACGCACCTCATAAAATGTGAGCTCATCCTCGAGCTGTTTGTTGCGCTGCTCCAAATAGTTAATCACCCACTGAGCCTTCTGCAATTGGTCTTTCAGCTGATCATTCTCGGCTCTTTGCTCCTGGATGACTTCCCTCAGCTTCGAGCTAGGAAAGCCCGTATCAACATCAATGACTGTCATATCGGTGTCCCGGCCTCCTGATGGGCCCTCATCATGCATGGGCCTCTTGCCCCTGTCTTGTACCTGTACCTGCACTGGAGAAGAAAGCGAGACCCTTTCCACATCACGTGGAGATAATACTCGCCGTGTCGATGAAGTCGGCGGGACCCCTTCCACCTCACGTGGAGATAGTACCCGCCGTGTCGCTGCAAATAAGGCCCTGTGGCCTCGCTGATATGTCTGAACCAAAGGAGTAATGATATGCCCAACCTCAAGCATGTCCGGCTGGTGTGAAGGCTCTCCTGCCTCATAAACTGCCACGGGAGGCTGCTGTGGCACTCTGAAAAAGTCTCTAGAAATGAAGTCCTCCCAAGTGATGCCCTGCTCTGCCAACTGATGTGACACCAAGATTTTGATCAAAGCGAAATGATATATACTCCTGTACTGCTGCACTGGGCTCATCTTCTTCTGCACAAATGTAACCATCTTCTCTATGTTGCGGTATATGAAATAAGGAATATTCATCATACGCACCCTTGTGAAGTGCATCAGCAAACAAACATGATATGAGAAAAGACGAGCATACCTGCCCTCACAACTGAAATACTGAATAATGAGCCTCATGAGTGGCGCATACTCATCTCTCAAGAATCTGAATGGAAAAACTCTGCTCAAGTAAGCCACATATCCAGTTTTAATGTATGGCTCATAATGAAATTTCTCTAACTGCTTACCCTTGCTCCATTTCTCGCCTATGTTCGGTATGCCAGTGGCTTGAGCAATAGTCAAAGGTGATACAATGAAATCAACCCCAGCAAGGTTTACCCGATCACCCAGTAAATGAAGAACAAACAGACGTGCTAATTCACGATGAGGTCGGGTTTGTACAACCATCTCACAAAATCTGAAACATGACAAGAATCGAAAACAATCCATAGCTAATGGACATGCTTGCAACCGAGCCAAAGAAGTAGGCTCCTCTCTGCGATGATCACCACTTCTATTTTCTCTGCGGGAACCCCGTGGCACATTACCTTCAGCCACCGAATCACTGCCTGACCCTGGCTCATATTCTGACTCTGTCTCTGACATGTCTCTGATCAAACTTTTGGCAATGTGTATGCTGATATGAATGCAGTGAAAGCAAAATTAGGATGTATGTTTAACACTCAATCAATATCCCACCGCCAAAACACCATCAAGGAATCAAATTATGGATAAAATCTCTGCTTCAAATGGGCTGAAAGGCAGCATCTCTGTTTTGAATGCAAATGAAATTTTGACAAAATAGGAGTAGGCAACCTTCAAAAGTTTGGACACATTTAGTCAAAGGAGAGTATGGTATAATCAGTGATAGGTTTGCCTACGAGTTTATGACCATAAAGGTTTCAATAGGTCATTTGAAACAATGCTAACATTGGGCAATGTGACTCATTACACACATGAGAAATGTGACTCAAAGGGTTTAATCATGGGATAACAATAACAATGGTGACAGTGGTATTATGGGTATGAGAGCAGAGTGATTTTCATGTTTTATGAAAGGCTGACCATATCACTGTTTCAGACATCAAACCCATTTTTTACACCATTGATTTTCATTTTAACCCTGAAAAAAATAATCTCATAACAGTGGGGTTTTAAATCCTTCATTTGCATATTAGAATCATGTATGATGACACAAATACGTTTGCAAACCCCAAGTGATTGAAGAAAACCTGCTTTGAAGGCAACTGGAGTCGATTCCGAGCCAATCTGGGCGCTCAAACACAATTCCGGAATGCTGTCTCTGCGTGGGTCGCGCAGGCTCAGTTTGGGTCGCGCAGCCCAGGTGGGTCGCGCAGGTGCAAACCCACTATGCTAAACCAACTCTGTTTGGGTCGCGCAGCCCAGGTGGGTCGCTCGGCCTCAACTTGGGTCGCGCAGCCCTAAAACCCTGTCTACGCCCTCCAAAAGTCTGAAATCGGCTTTCAATTTTGCAAATACGTTTTGGGAGCAAATGAAATCGGTTCAAATGAACTTGTTTGGCCTTTATACACTTCACAAATATCTTCACCATCATACTTTATTCCAAATCTAACTTCAAACCCCCATTACAAATGTTCTTGTAATTTTCACTTTGGCTTTTTCAAATACAAACTTGCTTTGGTTTCTCTGAGGTCGATACTGATGATTTTATTGTCTTTTTGCAGGGATATGGCTGTCTTGGCTAGAGAAAAGACCAGGGGTCTGCTTTTGGCAATGTCTTCATGGAGGAACAATTAAAATTTATTACAAAATGATAATGACAAATTTCTAGTTCCAAAACAGAGTTTTGGACTAGAAATGTATTTTTTTTTATAAAAATGCTGATGATAATAAAAATAGAAATCCAAGTACTGGACTCTCCTCACCTTGCAGGCTTTATGACTAGTGTATAAATGACTCAAAAAACCCTAGACACCAAGACCTAGGACACTTATTGACATTTTAATGACCTCATACATAATGATAATGACTATAAATAATTTTTTTTTTTTAAGAAAATATTTTTTTAAAATAGCGCTGCATGTATAACATGAGGAAACACAAAATGACACAACCCTTCGTCAGTTCATGGCATGATCCTAGTGATATGCAAAGAAGTGAAACAAGTGAGACACCTAATAATGAAAATGCAAAAGACGAAATGATCACTGACGGAGGGCAGCAAGGGCTGACTCTAACAACTTCAACTTGCGATCGATCTAGCTAAACTATGCGCACAACATATTTTTGCGGTTGAACGTTCAACTTTGTACATATTGATTTTGGTAAAATATTAGATGAAGCTCCAGAATCCACTAAGAAATTATGCAAATTTTTATTGAAAACTTCATAAGTAAGAAGAAATGGGGGAATATGAGATGTCGACCTTCCTCCAATTAAAGCGATATCGTTTGGATCAAATTTATTAATCTCATTAGTTGGAGGTCTTCCCATTTCATGGGAAGCTTGAGAGATTACAGCAGAGGGTAGAGGTTTTTCTGGTACAACATGTAATTCTTTCAAAAGTACCTTTTGCTGGTGTTTTAACTTGCTCAATTCATAGAAAGTGATGTTAGCCCTAGTCTTCTTCATGTCTTCTACAATATTATACTCCATTTCATCCGAAACGATCAAAGTTTTTGATGGAGTTGATGAATCTGTTTGGACTAGGTTGGTTTGAGTCGTTTTAGATGTCGTTTTCTTGGCTGCGACTTTATCCTTAGTCATTGAGCTTGCACTCTTTGGCTTAGGAGTAGGTTGAGGAGGATCAAGTTGATTTCTACTTCGAGTGTTAACCGGGGATGCTTCTTGATCTTCTTCATCTGGGAGGATAAAATCCCACATACCTTGTAACTCTACAACTTCTTCTTCATCAGTAGTTTCTTCAGTAGAAATCTCCTCTTCTTCTTCTTCTGATTCAACACTTGTGATAGCATTTGGCGGCTTTGGATCGATCGACGGATTTCTCCTATAAGGCTTGTACAACTTTTTAGAAGATTTTTCTACCACTTGTTTCTTAATGTCAACCATTTCGTTGGACATGGTTTTCAAAACTTTCTGTAATCCTTCTAAATCGAATGGATCTTTCGATTGTTTTTTCTTGGGGTCTTCCTCAAAAGTAACCTTCTTGGATTTTCGTTCCTCTATCACGTTTTTCTTTTCTAGGGCTATGATACATTTCTCTACCACTGTTGCTTCCTTCATATTATCAGCTAAAGTTGTTTTGTTAGCCCTATCAACGAATATTTCTATGTTTGATGGTAAAGCAGAGATGTACCATTCACTTCGCACTTCTTCACTAGGCTTGGAAGCAGTAGGAATTTTATTTAACAGTTTATTGAAATGTGAATTAAAATCTTTGATAGGTTATTTTGACTCAGCCCTAAGGTTAGACAGGTCATTGATCAGTGACGCCGTAGACCTGTCATCGCCGAACTTAGTCAAAAATTGATCTTGGAAAATATCCCAACTAGTGATAGATCCACACAGTAATGAGAAATACCATGATCCGGCTGCTCCTTGTAGAGTATAGGGAAAAATTTGGACGACAACGTCTTCATTGGTAACTCCATTGAGATTTATGGACAACATAAAGTTATTTATATGTTCTTCTGCTAGCATGCCTGCTTCAGGATTAAACTTAGGCAGCAATCTTTCAGGATGGGCCGGTATTTGACTCAAGGGCACAGGCATTAAGACTGTCCCTAGGTTATTCCATGGAGACTGGGCCATCACTGAACTACCAATAGAGGAAATCACAGAAGATGATCCCTACGGTTCGGAAGATGAGGATATTACGATTCCAGATGTTTGAGAAGGAGATGTGGAAGTTCCAGTGGACTGACAGACAATAATCTGAAGTGGAGGGGTGGATGGTTGACTTCGCGGTGAAGAGGTTGAGGTGGATGATGATGATGAAAGAGTGTCACTATCAGACCCTTTAGGTGATTTTCTTGCTCTCTTCCTTGTAGGTAGAGGTAACTCGGTTGGCTGAACACCAAAATTTTCACTCTTTAATTTGGTGAGAGGATGAGCAAGGTTATATTGTAAAGTTACACTGCCTTGAGATTTATCATATCTTTGAGGTGATATTGGAAATCGTTGAAGTTTATGGATAAAAGATTCAACTTCAGGAGGTTCAATAGCAGATTCTTCTGAAATGTCAGGGTTTGTGGCAACAGCTATTGTTCTTTCGACTTCTGGCTCTATATTTAAAGATTCTAAGTGCGATGGGGAAGTTGGGGAAGATGGTGAGGGAGATTTACTCTCAGAATGGTCTTTAGATTTTGACTTACTTTCCATTCATAGTTCGGGGCCCTCCTTCTAGCGCCAAATATGTTGAAGCCCCGAAAATCAGGTCTACAACAAGGGGGATACCCACCCGGTCCGGACCTTGGTTAGCATCTCCTTTTCCATTTGGTATAGTGGGTCCGACTGGGGATATGGGACCAGTTTCCCAATATGTGTGTGTGTGTGTTGAGAATTGATATTTCCTTTCTAAAAGTTCCTAAGTGAAATGCTTTTATTCTAACTCTAATATAATAACATGAAATTGTATTATAATAAATAGAAATATCTAATTCTATACTAACCTGGGATGTAATCTTTCTGTTATGTGATCTAAAATGATTTCAAATAAAAATTGGTAATAAATATCATTCAACTGTTATAAGAAAATAATTCAATAGAGATAAACCACTTCGTATAAAAAGTTAGATGAAACAGTTGTGAAAAACATATCGCATAATAAGCTACTCATATATTAAGCATAAATAAATATCTATCACCGTACAGAAGTGCCAAATGATAACTCAAGCATTCACGCATCAATATATAAACAACTGAACATGAATATCACTTTAACACAAAGACAGAAATAGTTAAGAGATAAAAGTACCATTTATAACTAGTTCTACTCATGAGCTTCAAGCAATAATGACTTATCTCTTCTTAATCCAACATCCACTAAGAGTACAAAAGTGCAACATCGGTAGTAGATATTAAACGCAGATATCAATAAATCCTGTTCCATTCATTCATCAAAACCTCCTCAGAGGGTGCAAAAGTGCATGTTCTGAGGACAAGTTTTTGACAAATTTCAGGACCCTTCTCTAAATGCATGAGAAGGGTTTAAATACTACTAACTAAATCTAAAAATAATTTATTACAAAAATGTAGGATACGGTTTAAATGACCATCCTCATTTCAGGAAAAAATAAAGAAAAATTAATACTAACACTGAATCTAAAATTAAAACTAACAACTAACTATTTGTGTATTTGTTCCTTAAAATCGCAAGCATTCAACATTTGTTTGAGAAGAGTTGGCTGGACAACTTCCGACTTTAACTGTCCTGTGAAAACGAAATCGGTAAGAGCTAGCGCCATCTTCTCGGCAGAATTGATGATACATTTGAGAGTCATGCACTGGCTGTGTGGTTTTACCATATATGCCCAGTAAGAATCCAAATTCAACTTAGTTAATCTTTTGATTGATTCTGCCTTTTCTTGAGCCTTCTATCTCTAGCCTGTCTGCAGTTTCTATACTTTCGGTAGATACCCTGGAGTGGTTTCTGAGATCAGATTTTCCCTGTGCAATTTTTCATTTATGCAGTCAATAACACTGTTTGCTGCTGTGGCTGCTTCTTCTGCCGCTTGCTCTGCTTTACTGATTTGTGCATCCCATTTGTTAAAGAGAATTTCTTTGTGATTGTCGTTGATTATTGGTGCGCATGCTCTTTTCCCCTCCTCTGTTTCTTTCCAAGCCAAATATTCGGTAACTCTTTTATTAATTAAATCATAATCATGTCATAAGTCTACGACTTGATTAGTGATTTTATCGCTTATTTCAGAATAAGAGTTCCACTGTGATATTCTTTGGCATAATGCTTCCTGTTGCTGCAGTAGTTGGATCATTTAAGGAAATGGATTCTGTGATGAATTCTGTAAGCTTAGGATCATCCTTGTGCATCTCTTGCATAACCTGTAACTATTTTTTCTTTCATCCAAACTGTTCTGGTACCCTATTTGTATTTGTTGGAAGTCCTGTTGTAATCTTTCAAGTTGTTTCTGTGCTTCATTGTTGGCGTTGGCTTGTTGCAGCTGTTCCTTCAAAACCTGTATTTAATCTTCTTTCTCTTTTAGTAGTTACCATACCTTAGATGCTTTATCAATGGTCGCAGAGGTATATGCTCCTACGATCTGAGATAATTTGGTGAGATTTTTAGTGGGATCGGTGATAGGATCTTGCCATAGGATGTCTAATTGCTCTGCATTATGAGAGAGCACGTTTTCCAATTTCCTTTTCTGTTCTTCGTTCCTGCAGTTTACAAATTAAGTGAGAATAATGAGAAGAAAAAGGTGATGGGAAAGCTTTAAATGCCGAAGACATATAAAATGTACCACCTTACGTGAAATGGCTCTTTGATCAGAACAATACCATATTTCATTAATGATTGGCAATTAACTCATTGATTAACATTAAAGCACATAACCAGGTCTCGGTTTATGGAAAAATATTTTTCGTACAACGAGCCCTAAAGATCTGTGATAAGGCGATCTACGATTTTCTTCACAATATCGCAGATCGCAGTATCGCAGATCGCAATCTCGTAGAATCGCAAAATCGCAAAATCGAAATACCACAATATCACAGAATCATTGGAGCGTAGCATATGACAATCATCCGTTAATTTTTTTTCAGCGAAATGAGATTTGCAATATGTGCCATCGCATATCGGCGGTTTGAGGTTTTTCAACGTAAATGATATTTGAGGCATGTGATGCGATGAATGTTTTTAGTGCATAGTTTCGCATCGCGATCTCACAATCTTAGAATTCCGCTTGTAAGGAGGTATCCATTACCTTTTTTGCAATGCGATATTTCTTAAGGAATGATTTTATCCTACCTTATCATAAAACTTAAGTTTTTTTAGATTTTTCAAGGGGTATTCTCCTAAGTTTATGATAGTAAGTTTTATTGAAAAAGGAAATACAAGCACTAATCGATTTTTTAATTTTTTTTACTAAGGGTCCCCACTTATTTAGTAGTAGTGAAAATAATAAATAAGAAGGGGGGTTGTTGCTGGCCACAAAAAATTCTTACCCAATTCATCCATAAACCTTTATAACCAAATCATTTCTTTACTAGCCTCTGTAGCAGCAACATATTCTACTTTTGTTGTTGAGAGTGCAACAACACTTTGGATTTTTGAAACCCAACTGATAGTTGTTACACCTACAATAAATACATATCCTGTAGTGCTCCTCCTGTTATCTCTGCCACCTTCCATAACTGCATCAACATATCCCTGTAGAGAAATGTTTGAACCACCAAAGCATAATGCTTGATTTGTGGTACCTCAAATATCTGAGAATCCATTTTACTGCCATCCAATGTTCTCTTCTTGGATTGTTCATGTACTTTCTTACAACTCCCACTGCATGTGCAATATCAGTCCTTGTGTAGACCATTGCATACATTAAGCTTCCAACTGCTGATGCATATGGAACTTTAGACATGTAGTCCATTTCTACTTGGGTCTTGGGGCACATCTCCATACTAATTTTGAAATGGATAGAAAATTGTGCACTAAATAGTTTTGCATTCTACATATTAAATCTTTTCAACACCTTTTGTATGTAGTCATTCTGAGACAGTGTTAATTTGTGATTTTTCCTGTCTCTAGTTATTCTCATACCAAGGATTTATTTTACAGCTCCCAAATCCTTCATTGCAAAGGAATTTGCCAATTTTCCTTCGAGCACATTTATTTCCTGCATGTTAGACCCTACAACAAGCATGTCATCTACATACAATAACAATATAATATAGCTACCATCATTTTTCCTTTTCAGATAAACACAATGATCAGAGTGACATCTAGGATAACCTTATTCAGACATAAACTTGTAAAATTTTAGATACCACTGCCTTGGAGCCTGTTTTAATCCATAAAAGCTCTTCTTTAACCCGCACACTAATTTTTCTTTCCCTTTGACCTCATATCCTTCTGGTTGCTCCATATAGATCTCTTCCTCCAAATCTCCATGGAGAAATGCTGTCTTTACATCTAACTGTTCAAGATGTAAATATTTTGCTGCTACAAGACTTAAAATAGTTATGATTGAGGTCATCTTAACAATAGGAGAAAATATTTCATCAAAATCAATACCTTTCTTCTATGGAAACCCCTTCACCACAAGTCTAGCTTTGTACCTATGTTTTCCTCCATCTTCTTCCTTCAGCCTGTAAACCCATTTATTATGCAATTTAGATTTATCTGTAGGCAACCTGACTAAGTCCCAAGTCTGGTTATGCATTAAGGAGTCCATCGCTTCTTCCATGGCTAGCTCCCACTTCTTCCTACTTTCAACCTGCATTACTTCTTCATAACATCCAGGTTCACCATAATCAGTCAAAAATAAATAATATAATTAAGGAGAGTATCGTTCAGGGGGTATACTTATCTTGGTAGATCTTCTAACACCACTTTCAGGTGTTTGAGGTTCCTGTTGTTAGGCACCTATGAAAATTTTGACAAGAAAACAGGTGGCTAAAATGTTTTTTGAGCCTTCAAGAAATACATTTCCCGTGAAAAAATATCATTCTTGAAGCCTCTATGTGTATTTTACCTTTGAAAAATCTTCACTGCTATCTCCATTATAAAGCTCTGCTGTTCTGTGAAGAAGAATGCCCAAAAAGGCCTCCATTTCTCCTTATTTCATCCCCATTAAGCTTCTATTTTCACCTCCTTTTTCCCCTTTAAATTTACCCTCAAAATCCCTCATTAACCCTCTAAATCATCCCAACTGCCCTTTAAACCTTACAAACACCCTTTGTTAGGCTTAAAAACCCTTTATTCCCTCTACCGAATCCCTCTTTTGGCCTTAAGATACACTAAAATTAAGCCAAAAGCCCCCATTTTACACTATAGGCTTAAGCCTCTTTTCAGCTAGCCCCTTAACCACTTCCCCACCACGCGACCGGGCACCAAGACCAAGTGCTAAAGCCTTGGGTGCTTATCACAGTTGGAGGTTTGTGTGAGCGTGTTTTCCTTTGTTAACATTAAAACCTTTCAATGTGAGAAATTTGTTCTAATCGGACCCCGCTGTGTTCTCAACCATTGATCTTTCAAAGATCTAACGGTCAGCATTTGTTCCGCGTTGCTCCCTGTCACCCCTCTCCATTTACCCCTCTAATTACATGTAGACCATTGATCTCCCCACCAGATCCGACGGCTGACACGTAATCGCACCACCGCGAATTGCACCAATCCCATGTTACCGACACCTCCCGATTGGCGAGCCCGATTGAATCCTAGCCGTTTATCCATTCGGATCCAACGGTCCATATTTCTCCTCACTCTGCCCCTATGTCCCCAATTTGTCACCCCCGATCCAATCGCAACCATTGAAATATTTAGATCTAATGGCCCTCATTCATCTCGCCCATTTATTCAACCCTTTGCCTTCCTGCATCCTCCTTTCATCCTAACTGTTCATCCCATAGATCAGACAGTCCACTTCAAACCCGCCTTTGACTTTTCACCGCCTAACTGACCGCGCATCTTCCCATTTCAAGCTCCACCCTACACCATCCAATGTTCCACCCCTCCATCCGATGGTCCACATGCATATCGCGTTATTTTGGCATCCGAGCTTTAACGCTCCAAAATTACATGATGAAAGCAGTTTTATCCTGCGACACGTCACTCAGCAACACATATCACGTTTTTTGGGCAAAAGTTTAAAACCGTTCTTTTACAGTGCGACATCGGTGGTTTTATCATTTAAAACCACTTTCCTTCCCTTTTTTCCCGCAACCTCCATCGCTTAATATTAGCCTTCCATTTGATCATATCTACAGTCTATATCGCATCGCGTATCCACCATATTTCTTCCATCGGGCTTCCATAGATTTCATCATTTAACCTCCCCCATTGATCTCCTCCTGAGATGCAATGGTCCAAAGCTAATCGTCCTCCGCCCACGCTGAATCCCACAATATAAAGGCCCGCTTTCATGCATTTTCCTCCATTTTATTTGTAATTTTCCCAAGCATTAAACTTTGGGTTCTTACATTATAATATATTTTTCTCCGTCTAACCTGCCTCCCCGGTAAATCTTGACTGTTAATTTCATACACCACATCTAATCCAATGGTCTGCAACCTTTTCACACCAGATCTCCACCAGACCACTCTTCCATCATTCTTTCACAATTTCCCTGTTTTCCACTATTGCACCACCATCGCACAGGCCTCCACAAAAAATCTTCCACCACTCCCCTTGGATTTCTATAACAGATCTATTACATTGTGTAGGGTTTACAGAGTGAGAATTTCACTCTATCTCCACAGTCATAGCCACTGTGACTCAGAGTGTAGAGAAACCATTGTAGCAGTGGCAAAGAGTATTAGCAGTGAAAAATCAAGGTATTTAGGCCTGTTATTGAACACTTAATGATTATAATCCCGCGTTTAAGGGATAGAGACACTGTTAGAGACCGTGAAGATGATTAAGAGGCCCGATAAAGCCTAAAGCGCACATGAAACAAGCCATATCTGTGCTTCAACATCAACAATACATTTTATCAGAAATTATACCTTCCAACAGAAGTCTCCATGCCTCCTCGAGCCCTGAAAGGTTATTACATTGATAGAAGCTTCTAAGACTGTCAGACAACAGTTATGGAAGCATGGAAGACCTGCAGACCTTTCTATTTCAGTTACTTATTCCAGAAGGTAGCACCGAATACCAAACAGCCAGAAGGACTTCAAAGAACACATCTGAGGTCAATATCGACCTGACAAAGACTCCCAAGCCATACTACAGAGTACTTACAGCGATGCAGAGCCATTAAGCAGAATGGGCTCGATCTTCTGCCTCCACTTTGTCTTAATGAATCAATTTAATTTACATCTACTATTACAGTTATCCATTCTCCTATAAGAACCCCAAAGAACATATTGTAAAGGTTGTTTTTTTTGTTGTTAGAGGGATTTGTTTGACTATTAGAACAGTTTTGGGGGAAGAAGTAGAGTAGTTTGTAATTTAGTAGGTTGGGAGGAAAAAGTTTGGACTGTATTAGCCATTGAGCTCAGTGTATGTCACTAGTTTTGCACATCAATTAATCAAGAATTTCACAGGATCTTGGTCTATATTACGGGTGATGTTTCCTGTCTTATTTCATTTTAATCATGTTGTTCAGATTTCTCTGATAAGAATCAATAAATTAGGCTTAGAATATGCCCCTGCATGGTACCCTAATTCCCACTGCTCTTCTTATCTTTGATGTTTTCTGCTTAATGTGAATCTAAGAGAAAATTCATGTAATTTAGCTGGTTAAAGATGTTGGTCTGGCCCATGCTTACTGATGTGTGAGTCTGGGGTTTGCTGCTTAGATGTTCTTGTTGGGTTTGAGCTGGAAGAATTGGGATACCGGGGATTTAGTGTGAGCCCTGTCCACTAGGGTCCTTTTGCAACAGATTGGCCTTTCAAAGATCCCTTGAGCTGGTGTCAAAGAATTGAAGGTTAAAATCCCTTCATTGATCTTAGGCCCAGTTCTGTGTTAAATCTTATCTCTTTTTTCCCCTTGAGAGTATGCTGAAGCAGGCATGGAGTTAGATGACCTCTAACCTGATCTTAAGCTGCCATTTGTATTTTCATTAAGAGTTACCTCTGAGTAGGTCAAAACAGGTCTGGATTTAAATGATATCTGACCTGATCTCCAGGCTGAAATTGGGTTTCTTTCCTTCTTTCACCTTCACTCCTTATTGTTCCATTACACCATCTATCTAAAATATCCTTTAGTATAGATGACTTGCCCTATGGAAAGCCTTGGATAGTTTTTATGCAAGTAATCTCCTTTCATTACTCCATAGCCCAATGGATGGCAAATTCCTAACCAATCCTCTTTTACTGAAATGTCATGCTACTTTGTTCCTTTCATTCCATAACCTTCTCATTTAATGATCTCCGACTCAACCCAACAACCAAATCATTTAAAACCCCCCCTTTGTGCTTCATAACTAGCAAAATACCTCATTTTGAGCTTCAAATATATATATCATTCTTTGTATTTATGGAGAGATCCCTCTCCGGGTCCAGGAGGGCTAGATCCTAGGATCCCAAAGCGGTTTGATGTTGTCTTATCTTTTGGTATTGCCAAATCTGCCAAAACATAGGAACCCCAACATAATGGCGACTCCACTGGGGAATAAAGGACCAAATTTTCCTTGATTTCGTAGTAAATCACTGTGGTGGATAGTAAAATATTAAATCCTACACCTGGTGACTCCACAGTTCATAAATGATTAAAGGACCGCTGATTATATTTTATTTCACAAGACTCCACTGGGAGACCAGTCGCATTACACCATCATCCATGCTAAATACCAAGCCACTTCACTAATGGAATACTTTGAGCAATTTTCAGAAATGGAGCCAAGTCCCCTTGAAGAGTTTCGTTGTGGAATATCAAGGATACTAGCGAAACTTAGAAGCAAGGACCTTCCAGAGGCTTTCTTCTCCAGATCAAGATTAAATAATCAACCTGAGCTTAAGAAATTTTTTCTAGAAGTGTTGGTTGAAAGATATGAGGCCGAAATAAAGATTTTGAGCTCACAAGAAAACTTATATCAATTCAGAGACCCGAGAGCCTTTTTGGAAAGTCTCCCTCCCCCTAAGAAAGAAGAGATTCCACTGCCTGTTTAAGTGCAGAAAGAAGATTATTGGGCTTTCAAGAGCCACACTGAAGATGCAGAGGAAGAAGAAGTAATCAAAGCTGCCCAGGATACAGACAGCCTACCAGTCATGGGAGGCCCAAAAGAAGAAAGTGTACATCATGTGTTCATTGATCCTGTGACAGAGTACATGAAGGTCCTGATTGCCTCAAGTCCCCCAGCATTGCCTCAAGTCTCTGACAAGAAGTTAGTGCCATTATCCTTTTTTGTTATTTCTTGACTGTCTACACTGGCATTATAGTATCACCTAGAACATCAGAGATTTCCAAGTAGAGTAGGGTAGGTAGGAAAGCTTAATAAAGCTCAGCCTGTGAGCATGTAGTTAGTTGTTTTTAATTTCTGCAAAGTGTTAGTCCATGAGAAGTTTTGTCTTTATGCCATGGCCCACAGCAAGCTAGACAGTCTAATCCTGGCTTGACTATTTTTTCAATTTTTTTCTTAAAATGTAGAGAAGAAATATGCTAGACAGTTTAATCCTAGCAGATAATAGTTTAGGTAGAGAAGCTATGAGGCCAACAGTTTAATCTGGTCTCATGGAGAAATAAGGGTAGCATTAGAATAGGTTTATTTTCATGTCTATAAAAAATTGATGATGTAAAGGGTCTGCAAGTCCAAATACACCCAGAATAAAATGTTAGGACAATAGTATGGGTAAGTAGTTGTTTGGGAGAATATTACTACTGATATAATGTCTTCATGATTTATGGCAGCTGATCCAAGAGACGAAAATATGTGTCAAGTACCAGTCATCTAGCCTACACCAAAGATCATTTTCTGAATTCTTGACACCTTCAAGAAGATTCCATCCCCATGTGGTGCCACTGTTAGGCAGCGATGAAAATTTTGACAAGAAAACAAGTGGCTAAAATGTTTTTTGAGCCTTCAAGAAATACATTTCCCCTGAAAACATATCATTCTTGAAGCCTCTGTGTGTCTTTTCCCTTTGAAAATCTTCAATGCTGTCTCCATTATAAAGCCTTGCTGTTCTGTGAAGAAGAATGCCCAAAAAGGCCTCCATTTCTCCTTATTCCATCCCCATTAAGCTTCTATTTTCACCTCCTTTTTCCCCTTTAAATTTCCCCTCAAAATCTCTCATTAACCCTCTAAATCATCCCAAATCCCCTTTAAACCTGACAAACACCCTTTGTTAGACTTAAAAACCCTTTATTCCCTCTACCAAATCCCTCTTTTGGCCTTAAGATACACTAAAATTAAGCCAAAACCCCCCATTTTACACTATAGGCTTAAGCCCCTTTTCAGCCAGCCCCTTAACCACTTCCCCACCATGAAATTGAGTGCCAAGACCAAGCGTTAAAGCCTTGGGCACTTATCACAATCAAATGTTTGTGCGAGCACATTTTCCTTTGTTAACATTAAAATCTTCCGATGCGAGAAATTTGTTCTAATCAGACCCTGCTGCGTTCTCGACCGTTGATCTTTCAAAGATATAACGGTCAGCGTTTGTTCCACGTTGCGCCCTGTCACCCCTCTCCATTTACTGCTTCAATTACATGTAGACCATTGATATCCCTACTAGATCTGATGGCTGGCACGTAATCGCACCACCGCTAATCGCACCAATCCCGTGTTACCGACCCCTCCCAATTGGCGAGCCCGATTGAATCCTAGCTATTCATCCATTCAGATCCAACGGTTCATATTTCTCCTCACCCCGCCCCTATGTCCCTGATTTTTTATCCCCGATCCAATCATAACCGTTGATCTCTTTAGATCTAACAACCCTCATTCATCCCGCCCATTTATTCAACCCTTTTCCTTCCCGCTCCCTCCTTTCATCCTGACTGTTCATCCCAGAGATCGGACGGTCCACATCAAACCCTTCTTTGACTTTTCACCATCTAACTGACTGCGCATATTCCCATTTCGTGCTCCACCCTACACCATCCGATCTTCCACCCCTCCATCTGACGGTCCACACGCATATCACATTATTTTGGCATCCGAGCTTTAACACTCCAAAATTACGCGATTAAAGCGGTTTTATTCTGCCACGCGTCACTCAGCGACACATATCACATTTTTTGGGAAATATTTTAAAACCGTTCTTTTGCAACGACACCGATGATTTTATCATTTAAAACAACTTTCCTCCCCTTTGTTCCCGCAACCTCCATCGCTTAATCTTAGCCGTCTATCTAATTAGATCTACGAGCCATATCGCATCACGTCTCCACCATATTTCTTCCATCGGGCTTCACTAGTTTTCATCATTTAACCTCCGCCGTTAATCTCCTCCTGAGATCCAATGGTCCAAAGCTAATCACCCTCCGCCCACGCTGGGTCCCACCATCCAAACGCCCGCTTTCATGCATTTTCCTCCATTTTTTTGTAATTTTCCCAAGCATTAAACTTTGGGTTCTTACATTATAATATATTTTCTCTGTCTAACTTGCCTCCCCTGTAAATTCTGACCGTTGATTTCATACACCACATCTAATCCAATGGTCTGTGACCTTTTCACACCAGATATCCACTAGACCACTCTTCCACCATTCTTTCACAATTTTCGCTGTTTTCCACTGCTATGCCACCATCCCACAAGCCTCAATAGCAAATCTTCCACCACTCCCCCTAGATTTCTATAACAGATCTATTGCATTGTGCAGGGTTTATAGAGTGAGAATTCCACTCTATCTCCACAATCACAGCCACTGTGACTCAGAGTGTAGAGAAACCATTGTAGCAGCGGCAGAGAGTATCAGCAGTGACAAATAAAGGGATTCAGGCCTGTTATTGAACACTTAATGACTATAATCCCACGTTTAAGGGATATAGACACTGTTAGAGACCGTGAAGATGATTAAGAGGCCTGATAAAGCCTAAAGCGCACATGAAACAAGCCATATATGTGCTTCAACATCAACAATACATTTTCTCAGAAAGTATACCTTCCAACAGAAGTCTCCATTCCTCCTTGAGCCCTGAAAGGTTATTACACTGACAGAAACTTCTAAGACTGTCAGATAGCAGTTATGGAAGCATGGAAGACCTGCAGACCTTTCTATTTCGGTTACTTATTCCAGAAGGTAGCACAGAATACTAAACAATCAAAAGGACTTCAATGAACACATCCGAGGTCAATATCGATCTAACAAAGACTCCCAGGCCATACTATAGGGTACATACATCGATGCAGAGCCATTAAGCAGAATGGGCTTGATCTTTCACCTCCACTTTGTCTTAATGAATCAATTTAATTTACATCTATTATTACAGTTATCCATTCTCCTATAAGAACCCCAAAAAACATATTGTAAAGGTTGTTGTTGTTTCTGTTAGAGGGATTCATTTGACTGTTAGAACAGTTTTGAGGGAAGAAGCAAAGTAGTTTGTAATTTAGTAGGCTAGGAGGAGAAAGTTTGGATTGTATTAGCCATTGAGCTCAGTGTATGTGACTAGTTTTGCACATCAATTAATCAAGAATTTCACAGGATCCTGGTCTATATTACGGGTGATGTTTCCTGTCTTATTTCATTTTAATCATGTTGTTCAGATTTATTTGATAAGAATCAGTAAATCAGGCTTAGGATATACCCCTGCATGGTACCCTAATTCCCATTGCTCTTCTTATCTTTTATCTTTTCTGCTTAATGTGAATCTAAGAGAAAATTCATGTAATTTATCCAGTTAAAGATGTTGGTCTGGCCCATGCCTACTGATGTGTGAGTTCGGGGTTTGTTGCTTAGATGTTCTTGTTGGGTTTGAGCTAGAAGAATTGGGATACCGGGGGTTTCGTGTGAGCCCTGTCCACTGGGGTCTTTTTCCAGCAGATTGGCCTTTCAAATATCCCTTGAGCTAGTGTCAAAGCATTGAAGGTTAAAAACCCTTCTCTGATCTTAGGCCCAATTCTGTGTTAAATATTATCTTTGTTTTTCCCTTGAGAGTGTGCTAAAGCAGGCCTGGAGTTAGATGACCTCTGACCTGATCTTAAGCCGCCCTTTGTATTTTCATTGAGAGTTGCCTCTGAGTAGGTCAAAACAGGTCTGGATTTAAATGATATCTGACCTGATTTCCAAACTAAAATTGGGTTTCTTTCCTTCTTTCACCTTCACTCCTTATTGTTCCATTCCACCATCTATCTAAAATATCCTTTAGTATATATGACTTGCCCTATGGAAAGCCTTGGATAGTTTTTATGCAAGTAATCTCCTTTCATGACTCCATAGCCCAATGGATGGCACATTCCTAACCAATCCTCTTTTACTAAAATGTCATGCTGCTTTGTTCCTTTCATTCCATAACCTTCTCAGTTAATGATCTCTGACTCAACCCAACAACCAAATCATTAAAAACCCCCCCTTTGTGCTTCATAACTAGCCTAATACCTCATTTTTATCTTCAAAGATATATATCATTCTTTGTATTTATGGAGAGATCCCTCTCCGGGTCCAGGAGGGCTAGATCCTAGGATCCCAAAGCTGTTTGATGTTGTCTTATCTTTTGGTATTTCCAAATCTGCCAAAACATAGGAACCCCAACACCTGTTACTGTTGTGGTGGTTGCTGTGGTTTTGGCTCTTGATTATTATTACTTTCAGGAACCTTTACCTTTTTTGTGATCTCATCAAGAACTGTGTATTCTTTGTTTTCTTTTTTATGTTTCTTTTCCTGCAACTGATTCTTATACAATACCTTTGCATTGAATATTACATCTATGCTCCTAGTGATTTTATGATTTTCATAATCATATAAGAGATAACCATAATCATTAACACCATATCCAATAAAGGTACATTTCTTTGATTTTCCCTCAAGCTTTGTTCTCTTTTCTTTATTAATATGGATAAAGGCCTCACAACCAAAAGGCTTTAAAAAAGAGTAGTTTACCTTTTTACCTTGTTGGGTCTCAATCTAGTCTCCTAAACTGAGCTCATTTAATTGTCAACCAGGATTTGTAAACTGCTGAAGTGAAGTGTACCATATGTACCTAGGTGCTTGTTTCCTAATGCGTTGTGTGTAGTGTTTTGTGATGTTTTTGGTCTTTTGTGATGATTTATGATGTTTTTGGTCTTTTGGTGATTTTTATGTTCACAATGGAAATGCCTAGAAAATTAATGGAAAGGAGTTGGTGGTCAAAAACAGAGTTAAGCCTAATGTATGGAATGGAAAATGCAATTGGAAACACTGAAGCAGAATCTAAACTATGACTAAATAAAAGCAAAAGCTTGATAATGACTTTCAGGCAGATGACACAAACTAAACTTGAGAAATGATCACTAAATATGCAAGTTCTCTAACTAGACAGTTAAACACTAATCTTACCATGATGCAACATTTTGTTCTAAACTCTTCTATTCTATGACTAATTCCTAGTTCTATTCTGCAATTTAATTGAATGTCACAAAACCTTTACTCAAGAGTGATTGATTTCTTTCTAAAGTAGTCTTTTGAGGAAGAGCTCTGTTTATAAAATGATTAGGAGATTGCAGAGAGATTTCAGACCTTATAATGATGTTGTCTTCTGTTCCTATGGCTATAGATCATTTGTAGATTTTAGAACAAGAAGATGTTTGTGAATAATGAAGGTTGTCTTGTTAATCCTAACAACTAAAGTAATCTATTGTGCAATGGATGACAATTTGAATATGAGATGCAAGTGCAATGAGTTAATCTAAGAATGAACCTAAGATGCCACTAAACTAGAACAATGTTGAACTATAAGTCATCATAAAACCTGAAACAAAGTAACTGATCATGAATTAAATGCAATGAAACTCCAGAGCATTCTAACTATACTAACATGCATTATTCTATGAAGTTACACAATCTGTTTGTTCATCATTAGTGATATTTTGGAAGAGTTCCTTCTTTTGGAAGAGATAGAACAATTCTAACTGTGTAATTGGGTGCAATTGTAAGCAAATAGACTGAAAGCAAATGAAAAACTAAGATATCATATCCATACCCTACTCGTCATTATGATGTCTTGGGCAAGCGTTTAAGAGCAAGAAAAGAGATGATACTTAGTACAAACACACAACTAAATCATTCATTATCACAGTCATGTCTTGAACTTCTTAAGGATGTCTTGGAAGAGTTTCTTCTTGTGGAAGATTGATTAGAACAAGTGTAACTGTGATAATGAATAGCAAAAACTACAACTAATTCCTACAGTACTATAGCTATTCATCATTCATCATTATAATCTGTTGGAAGAGTGTCTTCTTGTGGAGGAGCTGGAATGAATATAACTACAGTAGCTAGTTAAAACAATTACAAATTCAACTTTAATCCTACAATACTGTAGTCATTCAACATTCATCATTATAGTCTTTTGGAAGAGTATCTTCTGGTGGAAGAGTTAGAATGAGTACGACTACAGTAGCTAACAAAAACAACTATTAATTCAAATGCAAAGTGTAAAGGCAGCTAGAAAAACTTATCTAATTTACGCAAAATAAATCCGTGCAAGAGGCAGGGGCCCTCTACCACTTAACGGAAGTCAACTCCAAATTAAATCACGCCTTCAAAATAACTTTTTCTGCTCCATTAAAGATGAAATAGTTTGAACATAACACTCTGCGTCTTCAGGAATGTACTCACAGAGTTTAAACAAAATCTAGCAGCAAATCTAACATAAAATCTCTAACTAACATAGCTCTCAGTCTCCCAAGAGTTTATAAAGCAAATGCACGTAACAATAATTACAACAATTTAGGAACAATGTCTTTCCTTATCCGAATCACGTTAGGACTCTTTGAAGTGGCTGCGTGAAGGAGAAAAGACATCTGGACTGAGACAGTCGTAATAGGAGTCTTCCTTCATAAATGTGTTTCCCACGTTCAAAACCATACCCAGAATTCATTTCTTCCTCCATGATGAGCAACGAACCATGTAGACGTGACGTGGATCATGCCCATATGCGGTTTTTCTCAAGAGGCCACCTGGAACATACTCAAACATGAAGGCAGCTGCAGAATCGTCGGTTAGCTACGGAATGTCTGCATTCTGCAGCTAGTTCCGGTCAAAATGCTTTATAATGGAAAAAATCACAAAATTCAACAAGTCAGTCATGTAAATCATTCTAGAAGTAATTTTAACTATATTTATTGATCAATTGGGTAAAATGAGGTGAAGGAAAGCACAATTTTGAGGCTCAACATACCTATCCATGCTTCCACTGGAATGCCACCATCCAAGGAACTTGAAGGCCCTCTGTTTATTAGATAAACAATAGTATCTATAGCATCTGCCCAAAATTGTAAAGGCAATCCTGAATGCAATCTCATGCACCTTGCACGCTCCATGATTGTTCTGTTCATCCTTTCTGACACACCATTTTCTTGTGGTGTTATTCGAACTATCTTCTCTCTACGAATTCCATGCTTTGAACAATACCTATCAAAATATTTTTGCAATATTCACCCCCATTGTCTGATCTGAGACACTTCAACTTATTTCCTGTCTCAATCTCAACCAAAGCTTTCCATTTCTTGAAAGTATCAAATACATCAGATTTATTATGAATACAATAAATCCAAGTTTTTTCTAGTTTCATCATCAATAAAAGTAACATAATAACGAGAGCCACCAAGAGATGATACCTGAGTAGGTCCCCATACATCTGTATGCACAAGCCCTAATTTTTCGTTCTTCTTTTCTTTCCCAACTCTGAGAAATCCGACTCTCTTCTATTTTCCATAAATGCAATTCTCACAGAAATCCAAATCAACATTCTTCAAACCCGACAACAAATTTTTTGAGTGAAGAATATTCATTCCCTTCTCACTCATATATCCGAGCCTATGATGCCATAATGCTACATCTGCTCCTTTGGAAGTTAAAGCATTAAAAAAGTTAGAAATACCATTGCATAAATACAATGTACCAACCTTTTCACCTTTTGCTATTACCAGTGCTCCTTTGGTGACCTTCCAAGTTTTATCTGTGAAAGTTGTCACACAACCTTCACTACCTGACTGCCCTGTTGAAATCATATTTTTATTTAGATATGGAACATGCCTTACCTCCTTTAATAGCCATTGGTTTCCATTCTATTGTTTTACAAGAACCTTACCCATTCCAATAATTTTACAGGGTTTATCATCACCCAAACAGACTTGTCCAAAATCTCCTTGAACATAGTCATGAAAATATTTCTTATCAGGTGTGGCATGGAATGAGGCCCCTGAATCTACAACCCAAGAATCAGTAACATTTTCGAAAGAAAGAATCAAAGCATCTTGTAACACATCACCTGTCACATTTTCTTAATGATTGTTTTCTTGTTGTGCATCTCCTTCTTTTCCCTTCCGAGATCTATAATATTTCTTTAGGTGTCCTTTCTTTCCGTATTTCTAGCACACTATCCCCGATCTGGACTTGGATCTGCCTTTCCTTGATTTACTGTGATATCCCAAGCTCTTTCCTCTTTCCATTCTTCTTCCCCTAGACTATGCAGTCAAAGCATTACCTGATGTCTCACCGGAGCTTTTTCGTCGCATTTCCTCACTAAGGATAGCACCAGCAACATGATCAAAATTTAAAGTACTAGATCCAGTGACATAGTTACTAATGGCCATAACTAAACCATTCCAGCTTTCTGGCAATGAGAACAAAAATAATAGAGCTCTAACTTCATCATCAAAGTTTACCCCTACAGAACTTAACTGAATGGTAACTGTATTAAAATCATTTAAATGGTCTGCAACAGATCCACCTTCCGACATCTTCATATTAAATAAACGTTTCATAAGAAATACCTTGTTTGAGGCTGAGGGTTTTTCATATAGTTTCGCCAACACCTTAATCAAACCCTTTGTTGTTGTTTCCTTTGAAATATTGAAGGCTACCGATGCCGCGAGGCACAACCGTACTATTCTGAGTGCCTTACTATCAAGAATATCCCATTATGTGTCTATCATAGTCGTCGGGTTCTTTTTTTTTCCTCTCAATGGTAGGTACAGATCTTTTTGATACAGATAATCTTCCATCTGCATCTTCCACAGCGAGAAGTTTTGGTCGTTAAATTTCTCAACCCTAAACTTACCATCTTCCGCTATTGCTCCCACTCGAACCAGGAACCCTTCTTTCCCGCGAGTTTATTAGCCAAATAGACCTTCGGCTCTGATACCAGTTGTTAGAAAATTATATATTACAGATCAATGCAACACATAAAATATGCAGAAAACACAAGCGCACTAAACACATAAAACCAGAGAGGCACAGATATACGTGGTTCACCCAGTTTGGGCTACGTCCACCCTGAACAACCAGTCCTTCCTTTATATTATCCAGAAAAATGAAGAGACACAACCTACAACAGATCCACTGTAATATCCTCTGTTCTCTCTCACAGTCTCCCTATTTTTTTCTCGCTCCGAGAATACACATATAATACAATATCCTGATACAAAGCGAGGGGTTTCCTTCTAAGGCAAAAAACCCTAAACTAAACATAACTTCTACTTTCATATCATCTGCCTAATGAACGGCCCAGATTGACTAGAAATTACTATACTTTTACAAGGCAATTTTACAATTGTTTTTAGCTTCGGGGGCGCTGCTCCCAAAACCCCCCATCAAGGGGGGGGGGCTCCATAAAGTCATAGTCACCCCCCCTGGACCCCCAGGAAGCATTTAATTACTGGTGGCATTGCCACCCCATTAAGGTATAGGGGTCTAATGCTGTGATACAAAATAAACAAGATAATCAGGCTCCACACCCAACAACAGCTACCAAAGTGGGAATGCTCAATTTGTCCATCACACTAGAGGTTATTGAAGCTTCTACAGGGATTCCAAGAGGACATGAGAAGTGGTTCAAAGGTTTCAAATTTAACATGGAACAGTGCAAAGAATTTATGAAGCCTGAAAACAGTGAAATGGATCTCACCAATGCCATTCCAAGGAGTTGCATAAAGGACAACTACTCAAAATTGTTGCTCATCATCCAAAAGTACTTTACTTGAGAAGGGAGATACCACAAATTCTACTCATATCATTTCAAGTTGCTTCTACACTTTACTTGTAAGATTTCCCTTGATTTTCCTTTCTATTTACATAGCAGTTTGTCAAAAATGGGAAATATTGTCCAAGCAAAATCTGAAGGGAGTGAGACTTCATTGTTTCATCATTTTTTAATGAAACTGCTGGTTTTAGATGAACTCCAAAGGTTAGGCATAGACTGGGCATCATTTTTGTTTGTTAGTGGTTTTGAGTTATATGCTCTTACTCCTTCAAGAACTCCTAAACCTAGGAGAATTCCATCACCATTAGCAGCAGAATAGAGTGAACCATTGGTAGTAGAATCAAGTGAACTTGAAAGAGTAGAACCAAGTGAGCCAATTATGATGGAGACAAAGAAATTGCAGAGTTTTGATACACCAAATGTCCCACCTGCAAAATAGAAGTCAAAAGTGGTCAAACCTGCAATACAAAAACAAGTTGTGAGTAAACAAGGAACAAAAAGGATGGCAAGGAGCCAACAGTGGCCTTAGAATAGAAAATAGTGGTTGTAGAAGACAGAGCAGTAGCTAAAGGAAATCTAGAAGATATCTTACATGCCATTTACATAGAAGAAACTCCTATAGTCCAGGCATAGGACATAGAGGAAGGTGGATAGAAGTTAAAAAAGGCTAAATCTGCAAAGAAATTAGAATTTGAGGGAGAAGATGTAAGTTTTATGTTACAATCAAGAAATCCTATGACAAGGCATGCTAGGAAACTATTAGAGAGTATTAAAGAGGTTCATCCACCCAATGACATAGTCCAACGACCACAAGAGATCATTGACCTTTCATCACCTGCAAAGAAAGATATAATTAGAAAATAAAAGAAAGGAAAAGAGAAGGTGAGGGAAAAAATAGAGTTACAACTCCTTGAAGAACAATTGAAATTTTCCAATCATGAAATTGCTATTATGAAAAGAGAAACAAGGAAACGTAATGTAGAGAATATTCAGTTTGAAAAGATGAAGGAAATTTGGGAAGAGCAGGTTGACACTATTTCCAAGACTTTGGATAATACACAAAAACTTATCAAATGGACCATTCCAGTGACGAAAGAGGCCAAACATGTTAGGAGGATGAAAACACATTTGAAATCCACCAATAGAAAGTTGAAAGATCAGGTCAAGGAACTCCAGGAGAATCTTGAACTAATTCATGAGGAGTTAGAGAAAAAATTCCTTAAAATGACAGTGCTTGAAGAGCCAATAACTCAACCCATCATAAATGAGGAATAAATGCCTCAAGGATCATAAGGTGAGCTAGTTTATTGTTTTTAAGGCTAATGAAATGTTAGAAACAAAATTTTGGCACTCATGAGGTTTATTTTTCAAGTTACACAAAAATCTATAATTTTAGCACTTTTCAGCAGTTTTGTAGCGTGCCTGGGCTTGAAGGACAACAAAACGCTACGAAACTACTGTAACTTTTCTTCTTGTTTTTTGAACCTGTTTTGGGAAATTTCAAGAGGTAAAATTTTTATGGGAGATGTGTCTAAGGATGATGAAGACCATACCAAAGGAAAGAATAAAAAAACTTGATGGTAGATGGAATTTTTGTAGTGCTACGAAAGTACACTATGAAATTGTCTTTCTTTCGTAACGTACTGTGCGGGAGCTTTTTAAGCAGATTTTTGGGCATATATGGACAACTAGGTACTATCCAAGTGTTATAGGATCATGAAAATAGTTATTCAACACTTAAAGACCATGAAATGAAGACAAACTACCAGCCAAAGCATTTGTTGAAGATGAAGACCAGTTTGCCTAAAAAACAGGGTTTTGTTTCCAGTTTTAGAGGAGGTCAATTAAGTGGTCATGTAGTGATGAGTCCCATCACTCCAATTAAAACATGTGAAAGAATATTTTTCAAAGATGTAATTTCTTTAGAAGATAATGTTTTTAAATGTAATAATTAATAGTTTTAGTCCTATTAGGAAAAGGAATGTCAAGTAGGATAATTGTCATTTTGTCATTAAATAGATGTTTTATGGTTATGCAAGGTGTGAGGAAAAAATTAGATTAATCTAGCCAGGAGGCAGATCATCTCATGATGTAACAAGTCTATTAAAGGGCATAAAGTCGAATTTTTCAAGGGTTGGATATTTTTTTAGAAAAACTACAACTTTTTGTAATTTGGCTATTTCAGTAATACAAAGACTTGTTTCTTGACCAACCTAAGATTCTGATTGAGTTTTTAGTGTCTTCCTATCTTATCTATATCTTTTATGCGTATCATTTGCAATGGTTTTTATCTATAATACTCAGAATTCATTCATGTAATGCTCTGACTTCCTTTATAGATAAATTGGCTGTGTATTTTCCTGTTTCATGTGTGTGTGTACTACTGCTGGAAAATCTTACCTGCCTCAGCTTCCATGTCAAGTGAACTCACTACTAAATCACTGAAAGTGTTGACTCCATAAGCCCAATGTTTGCATACTGATACTATTTTCAACCTACAATCATCATGAGCAAGTGTTTTACAAGTAGAGTTAGCCATCTAAATACATATTTATTCAATATCATTAACCCTTTGAGAGAGCCCTCTCAGACTGAAGAGGCTAAGCTTAAGTCAAAATATTGGTTTGAAATAGTTACATGATATTGTCTGATTAGTAGCCTATCAAGAGCAGTTTTGTGATAACATTTGTCATGCATGAGGTCATGGTATGCGTAGTTGATATGGTCATGCATTGATGACTTGACTCTAGCTAGAATGACATTATGCATTGATATACATATGTGTTATATGTCTATATGATGTTATGGTTATGTTTGTACAAGTATTACACTGATTGGTTGATCTTGCAGATGAGATATCCTCCCCAAATTATGCTAAGGTACATTGGTTTACTATGATTTGGTTTAGCTGACATGAGATGCCTTGCAGAAAAAATCAAAGATGACTAGCAAGATGGTAGAATACAAAGATTATCCCTATGAATTAGATGAGCTCAATGGTTTTTAGAACTCTTCTGACTTAGATAACACAATGAGAAGTTTGAAGGAAGAAATAAGGATTTGTAAAGCAGATAATGACATAATCACACAGGCATTGGAAAAAAAAGCAGAGGTCAATGCAGTAATCCTTCAAAGCTTGTTAGATTTTCAATGACAGGGACCACTTTGGATCAACTATGTAGAGGAGGATGGGACTAATGGGGCATATGGAAGTAGGTATCATGGTGGTCACATGTTGGATAGAGATGACATGATCAAATATGGCAGGTTCTTGGACACTTTGGATAGGAGAGGTGACAAACACAAGTACTATTCTAGTTCTAGTTCTGACAGGGACTATGATCGTCATCATTATCATCTTTACAAGAGGAGTGACATGGGATATTTTCTAGATTATTTTAAGAAATAAAAACCACCTACATTTTATGGGGAAATTAATAAATCACATGATGCATAAGCATTGTTTCTTAGTATGAGGAAGTTATTCAGGTTTCATGATTTATTAGAAAACATGAAGGCCAAAATAAATACATTCAGCCTCAATGGTAAAGTACATATTTGGTGGGAATATGTGAAGAATGTCAGGGATATTTATGAGGTTGAATTGAATTGGAGTGATTTCGAGAGACTATTCTCGAAGAAGTATCTATCAAAGATATACTATGATGATATGGAAAAATAATTTTATGAGCTAAAGATGTGATCTATGACCGATGAGGAGTACACTAGCATATTTTTGGAGTTGTTGAGGTATGTGCCTTACCTCAAGGAGGAGAAGGACAAGATTTGGTGATTCATTAGTGGGTTGTTGATAGAATTTAAAGATATGATTGAGTTTAATGAGCCTAGATCATTGGAGGAGGCCATCTGGAAACTAAAGCATTGTTACGAGAAATCAAAGCACATATATGAGACTAATGAGGACAAGAAAGGTAATGATAATAATAAAGGAAAATGGGACAAGAAGTGAGCAAGACCTTAGGATATAGGTAACAAAGAGAATGTTGCACCATCTAAGAAGTTCAATACATCTGGCAGAGGACAGGGACTTTGGTTGGAGGAGAAGAATAAGAGTGAAAATAGGGAGCCCTTGGAATTATAGAGGATATGAGGAATTGTATACAACATCAGGGTGGTAGACTGAAGATCTACACTGCGCAGGAGGCACAAATAGTGGGAGATGTTGGACGTAGTATTCCTTGGATTTATGCAATGTTGGATAATAGGTTGACATATCCCTAGGCATACATTATCGAGATGGATGGTAAGATTTGTGATCAAGTTGTTTCTCTTTTGATTGAACCTGGATCTAATTATAGTTATGCTAATCCTGAAATTGTAGATAAGTTTGGTTTGAATAAGGAAGAGCATGTAGAGTCTTGGTTAGTGCAGTTGGCTAAATGTACAAAGAAGAGAGTTCATCATTAGGTAAGAGCTTGTGCATTTGACTTGAATGTTGTTCCTACCTCATCACATATGAATGTATTTCCATTGGGATTGTATGGAATGTTTTTGGGTATGGACTAGTTGTATATTCATAGGACCAAGGTGGATTGTTATGACAAGGATATTGAGTGATTGGATGACAATGAGGAACAAATATTCTTGCGAGGTAAGAAGAAAGCAACATCAGTGAGAACGGTTACAAATATGCAGTCCAAGGGTAGTCACAGGAAAGTGTGTTTGTTATTTCTAGTGCACATTTCTAGTGACAAAGGTAAGGAAGTTGATGATGCATATGTTTTGAGCAGGTACCCAATTCTACAACAGTTTCAGGATGTATTTCCCGCAAAAAGTTCAAATTTTCCACCTCACACAGAAGTATACTTTTATGTTGAGTTGGTAAGAATGGAAGCACTAGCATCTAAAGCACCTTATTGGATGAGCACACCAGAGTTGGTAGAATTGAAGCTTCAGTTGAAGGAAATGATGGAAAAGGGATACATTAGGCCAAGTGTATCTCCATGGGGTGCACCAATATTGTTTGTGAAGAAGAAATATGGTATTATTAAGCTATGCATTGATTACAGACAATTGAAAAAAGTGACCATCAAGAACATGTATTCATTGCTGAGGATTGAATACTTGTTCGATAAGTTTAAGGGAGAAACAATGCTCTCGAAGATTGATCTAAGTCCATTTATCATCAGGTAAATATTAAATAAGAAGACATCTACAAGAAAAATTTTCAGACCAGGTATGCGCATTATGAGTTTGTTGTAGTTCCTTTTGGTTTGAATAATGATACAACTACATTTATGTTCTTGATGAATAGTGTGTTGCATCCTTATTTGGAAAAAAATTTATTCTGTCCATTGATGATATATTGATATATTATAAAAATGAGGAAGAGCATGCCAAGAATTTAGTAATAGTGTTGAGATTACTAAGAGAGCATCAGTTGTATGCTAAGCTTAGCAAATGCAATTTATTTGAAATAAAGTTACATTACTTGGGACATGTGGTGTCCAAGGAAGGTATAACAGTAGATCCATAAAATATAAGGTCAATCATGGAGTGGGAAGCTCTTAGGAATGTGGATGAGGTAAGATCATTCATGGGGTTAATAGGTTATTATAGGATGCTCATCAAGAACTTCTAACAGATTGCTTATCCTATCACACCATTGCAAAGAAAAGGTAAGAAGTTCCAATAGATAGAATAATGTGCAACCAATCTTGAGTAGTTAAAGCAGTTGTTTACACATGCTCTAGTGTTAAATATCACTGTTCTGGAAAAATATTTTGTCGTATGTACAGTTGCTTACAAGAGAGGACTTGGTGGAGTTCTTATGCAGGAATGAAATGTGGTATGTTATGAGTCATGAAAACTAAATGACCACAAGAATAACTATCTGAAACATGATCTTGAGTTGGCAATTATAATTCATGCATTGAATATGCAAAGGCACTATATTTTGGGCAGACGAGTTGTATTGATGAGTGATCATAATGGATTGCAGTATCTATTCGACCAATCAAATTTGAAAGCCAATCAGGCTAGATGGTTGCTCACGATCAGTGAACTTGAATTTGAGATCAGGTATATTAAAGGTAAAGAGACCATGGTTGCAGATTCTCTTAGAAAGAGGATTGATCCAAGTAAATTTCGCTACCCTTTAAACCAAGACCTTTTGCTTTGGCTGATGTGTTAGAATTTCCTTTTATCAAAGAATTAATGAACATAAATGAACATATCTACATGCTGTAAAGAAGAGGAACATAACAAGCATTAGAAACATAAGATATTGATAACGGAGTTTGTCCATGAGGGACTACATCTCCGGGCCTCAGTGTCAAGATGGTGTAGGCCGCTGCATTATGTTCTAGAAATAGTTATGATGTACATGGATGATATTTTCTCTGTCATACAAGAAAAATTCCCTCACACACGAGTGGCTACACCTTTCCATGAGATGTTCCACTACAGGAACTCTCATTCACAAAAAGGACTCCTATCAATATGACAATCTCACTCAAGGGTGACTAAGAGTATCCCACTGGACATGGAAACAAAGGGATATCAACAACATAATGAATCCATGATAGAAATTACATCTCACATCAAGAAAAAAAAAATATCCCACATCAAACATCAAGAGGGATCTATACAACACAATGCATATCATAGCAAAGAGACAAAGAATTAAATGATCACACTGCATATACCTCACATCCTGGAGCTATCTGAAGAAAAGGATGATAAACTAATGGGTCTAGCTGTAACATCAATCTCATGGTGTCGAATATCCTGAAAGTGTTCACACATTGAATGTTGACACCTGCAACTCCACTTTGAAAAGTGGTCGAAAAATGGAATGGTCAAATGGAAAATCTGAATACACCATCAGATTCGTGGCATCAAATAGTGAAAAATCGACTGTCAAATTTCTCAATTCTGTGAAAGTGAAATTTAGGGGCTACAAGAATCTTTTAGATTTCCCCTAGATTCCTCGAAGACGCTGCTCCACAGGGAATCTGGAAATCTGCAACTAAACTAGGAATATGATCTCACCATTGAGATCCTTGCGAAATTATGAGAATAATGAGTATAAATTTGACCTCATTCTGACACCGATGAATTTCAACCTCCAAGGAATCTGAAAGATTCCCTCAAGATTATTGAAGGTTCTCCTCCACAAGGAATCTGAAAAATTGCTACTCAAAAGGCGAATCTGACCTCACCATTGCATTCCCTACTAAATTCTAGTTAAAATGCATATAAAATTCAATACATTATGATACAAGAAAATTTTACCTCCTTGGAATAAAAAATATTCTCCAAGCATCTAAAGGATTCTGTATCTAAATCCTTGCACTATCATGCCTTGAACTATGTGCCTTCCTCTGATCCAACATTTGTTTTCACATTGGGTGAATGATGGGTTTTAAATAAACATAAGGGGGTATATTTACCCACATAAGCCCATTGGGTTATTATTTAGGGCAGAGGAGTCGCAGGCAGAGGTCAGGGGTTCCAACCCATCGACCCCACCCGAATTGGCAATGTTTTTTTTTATTTACTTTGGTTTGGGATGTCGTGTGTCTTGATTGGGATTCCACTTCCGACACTAGTGGACCTGCCGGCGGGTCCACTGGGTGGCTCAATTCCCACCGTTGGCCCATATAATATATATGTGGCGTTGGTTGGTGCCGTGGGGTTTGGTAGGGGTCATGACCCATCGACCCTTTAATGGGTGAAGGGTGTGATGGGTGTCATGGCTTGCTGCCCCTAATAATATATAATTTTTGTTTGTATTTAAAACCATAACACATTTTTTAAATACCCGAAAAGAAGCCGAAGGAGACAAATTATCCGTTCGAAAAATTCACTCGGCATTGGGCCGATCTGACCAGAATCTGATGGCTGGCTTTCTTCTAAATTGTGTCCTCCTTAACTTTCCATATCACCCGGTAAACACTGTAACTTTGAATGCTTCTAACTTTTGCATACGAGCTCAGTTTGATGAGCCGTTCGAATCATTGCGATTAGGACAATGAGATCTTCAACTTGAAACTGAGTTTGTGATGTTTTCGTCACTTTTATTTTTGAGCTTTTGTAAGCCCCCTTTGTCCCATGTGTGTCTCTGGAGCCTCCTGGATCATTCCTCCCCACTGAGGAGCTTTTGGTCCTCCAAAAACATCAACAAGAATTTGCAACTACTGTGTACAATGGCTGCACCACAAGTGTCCTGAAAAAGGCCACCCTTCCATCTCCTTCACCTCTGTTCCTCGGAGCCTTAAGTGATGAACTAACACCTTTATCCTCTGCAAACCTATAGTACAATCTCTTGCAAATTACATGCTCAAATATGACCAACTATGACCCAAGGATTTCCATACTTGCCACGAGTTTACATACTCGGTGATCAGGTTTACATAAAATGGAAATCACACCCCAACTATCATTACAAGGCCAAAAACATCATTTTTTCATTTTGAAGTGATGGAAAACACATCATCACTTTTACATAAAAGAAATGGATCACATGATTTACCAAACAAGGCCAAAAATATCATACTTTCTTAACAAGTGATGGAAAACACGTCATTACTTTTATAGTTAAAAATGCAACATATGATTTACAAACACGACCATGACACACTACCACATCTAGAAAAACCATCTCTCACTTATCAAAGTGAATGGATCATCTCCTTGTGGCACGTTTTCTTGTTGAACATATGTTTCAACCAGTTCATGCACCAAGGCTTCGTCTTTAAGGTGCTACTCTGAATAGAACCTCGAACACGTCGATTTTTGATGGCCACTTTGGTTGCAATGGCTACAAAAAGGTCTTCTTTCTCTAGATCTGCTTAGCTAGTTTATTTTTCTACTATGGAGAAGGATTTCCACGGCTCATCCTCCTTTGTGCTGGCATTCTCTTCCAACACTCAACAATGACATGGTTATGTAAACCACAAAAACTACAAGTTTTCTTATGCCATGATTTACGTTCATGATTAGCAACATGCTTATAATCAAAATGAACTTGTGAATATCGAGACTTGTTATACCTTTTTTGGTGGTCTCTGGTGCGATCTTGATGATGAGAGCTTGCCTTAACTCTTTCACTACAACATGCACTTCCATGGGATGATGGTAGAGTGTTCCCATCAATCCTCTTCCTTGGTGAGTTCAACAATGTCTATTTTCCTTGGATGTCCTTCAGACATCCTCCTCTAGTGTATCCCAAACCTGCATAGAGAGGTATTTACACAACCTCCAATGGTTTGGTTATGCCTTGGCCACGAATGCAAAGTCCTCCACCTTGGTACCCCACCTTGGTAAGAAGCCTCATGTTGGTTCCTTTCCAACAGAATTGATATCATGTGAAGATGAAACTGAAGACAAATCAACACTATTTACCTCAACTGTTGATTTTGAAATAGGTGAAGAAGGCTTCTCTAAGCCTTTTTTGCGCTTCACTTCCTCCAAGACCTCTGTCACGGCTTGTAGCTGAAGCTACAATCATTGCTTCTCCTCCTTCTCTTCCTGTAGGAGTGCCTTCGATGACTCATGATCTACTTTAAGAATTTCATTGTTGCGCTTCAATTCCTCCAATGCCTCTATCGCAGATTCCAATTGAAGCTACAATCGATTTTTTTCCTCCTTCTCCTCTTGTAGAAGTGTTTTCAACTCAATGTTGTTTTATTCTTGTTTCTCATAAAATTCATACAACATGTTCACCTTTTCAGACACCTTGAGAATGGTCTCAAACATGTCTTTGACATTCCCATTGTTCAACTCAGCAAATGTTCAATGGTTCATGCCTGCAATCCAAATCAGCAAGAAGACCGCTCTGATACCACTTGATCCAGGTAAATTTTGCTACCCTTTAAACCAAGACCTTTTACTTCGGCTAATGTGTTAGAATTGAATTTTATCAAAGAATTAATGAAAATAAATGAACATATCTTCATGATGTAAAGAAGAGGAACATAAAGGGCATTATCAACATAAGATATTGATAACAAAGTTCGTCCAGGAGGGCTACCTTCGGGCCTCAGTGTCAAGATGGTGTAGGCCGCTGCATTAAGTGTTGGAAATAGTGATGTCATACATAGATTTTATTTTATTTTTCATACAAGAAAAATTCCCTCACACACGAGTGGCTGGACCTCTCCATGAGATGTTCCACTACAAGAACTCTCATTCACAAAAAGGACTCCTATCAACATGACAATCTCACTCAAGGGTCACTAAGAGTATCCTACCAGACATGGAAACAAAGGGATCTCAACAACATAATGAATCCATGATAGAAATTAAATCTCACATCAAGAACAAAACAAGATCCCACATCAAACATCAATAGCGATCTATACAACACAATGCATCTCATAGAAAAGAAAGAAATAAGCACATTATCACACTAAATATACCTCACATCCTGGAGCTATGTGAAGAAAAGGATGATAAACTATTGGATCTGGCTGTACCATCAATATTGTGGTGTCGAATATCCTGAAAATGATTTCTCACACATTGAATGCTGACACCTGCTACTCCACTTTGAAAAGTCTCCGAAAAATGGAATGGTCAAATGGAAAATCTGAATACACCATCAGATTCGTCGCATCGAATAGTGAAAAATCGATTGTCAAATTTCTGCATTCCTACAAAGTGAAATTTTGGGGCTATAGGAATCTTTTAGATTACGCCTATCTTCCTCAAATATCCTGCTCCACAGGGAATCTAGAAACATGCAACTCAAAATAGGAATGTGATCTCACCATTGAGATCCTTGTGAAATTCTGAGAAGAATGAGTATAAAGTTGACCTCATTTTGACACCAGCGAATTTCTTCCTCCAAGGAATATGAAAGATTCCCTCAATATTCCTAGAGATTATCCTCCATATGGAATCTGTAAAAACACTGTTAAAATGCTGTTGAAAAGGCGAATTCGACCTCACCATTGTGTTCCCTGTGAAATTCTGGTTAAAATGAATATAAAGTTCAGTACATTCTGGCACAGGAAAATTTTACCTCCTTGGAATAAAAAAGATTCTCCAAGCATAAAAAGGATTCTATCTTGAAATCCATGCATCATCATGCCTCAAACTGCATGCCATCCTCTGCCCCTACCTTTGTTTTCACACTAGGTGAATAATGGGTTTTAAATAAACATAAGGGGGAAAATTTACCCACATAAGCCTGTTGGGATGTTGGTTAGGGCGAAGGAGTCAGAGGCGGAGGTCAGGGGTTCCAACCCCACTGATCGCACCCGAATTGGTAACGTTTGTTTTGATTTAGTTTTGTTTGGGGCACGATGTGTCTTGAGTTGGGGTTCTGCTGCCGACATCAGTGGACTGGTCGGTGGGTCCGCCGGGTGGGTTTGATTCCTACCGTAGGCCCATATAATATATATGTGGCATTGGTTGGTGTTGTGGGGTCTGGAGGGCGTCGAGACCTGCCGACCCTTTAATATATAAACTTTTTTATATGTGTTGGTCACGTGGGCGTAAGGGTGCAGTGCGGGTCATGGCTTGCCGCCCCTAATAATATATATTTTTTGTTTTTAGTTTAAACCATTACACATTTTTAAAATACTCGAAAATAGGCTGAAGGAGACAAATTATTCATTCGACAAATTCTCCCGGCATTTGGCCAGATCTGAACAGAATCCGGCAGTTGGATTTTTTCTAGATTGTGTCCTCCTTAACCTACCATGTCACACGGTCAACCATCGAACTTTGACTGCTTCTATCTTTCGCATACGAGCTCGGTTTGATGGATTGTTCACATCGTTGTGATCAGGATGATAAGATATTCAATTTTAAAGTAATTTTGTCACATTTCCGTCCCTTTTATTTTTGAGCTTTCAAAAGCCCTCTTTGTCCTGTGTGTGTCTCTGGAGGCACCTCGATCAAGGAAATAGGTGAATCATATAGCAGCTATGAGTTCCTATGGGACAAATCTATAGGATAGGATCTTGCAAGCAGGTCAGTATGATGTCAAGTATATGGATCTTAAGCACATATTGCAGTAGAGTATAGGTATAAGTAGTGGTACAGGTACAGGTACATGTATAGGTACAGGAACAGAAGATGTGGACTATTGTCTTACAACAAATTTATTGGTCAGGTTTATAGACAGGATATATGTGTGAGACACTTGTGAGCTCAAGAAGGTGATCTTGAGGGATTTTATTGTGAAACCATATTCAGGTCACCCAGGTTATCAGAATACATTGACAACAATAAAGAAATTTTACTATTGGCCGAATTTGAAGATAAGCATAACAAAGTTTGTGGCTAGGTGCTTGGATAGTCAACATGTAAAGCCAGAGTGTAAGCATCCAGCTGGACTACTACAATCGATTTCGAATCCAGAGTGGAAATGGGAGGTCATTTCCACGGAATTTATCACAGGTTTACCGAGGACATATAGACAACATTATTCCATCATGGTTGTGGTGAACATGTTGAAAGAGGTAGTGAAATTCATTCCAGTGAAGTCTACATTCTCAACTAATGATGTAGCATAGGTATTTATTAGGGATGTGGTCATATTGCATGGTGTTCCACATAAGATTGTGTCAGACAGGGATGCGAAGTTCTCTTCCAAGTTTTTTAAGGAGTTGTTTGTAGGTTTGGGCACAAAGTTGGCCTTCAATATAGCCTATCATCTTTAGACATATGGAAAAACAGAGAGGGTCAATAGGATATTGGAGGACTTGTTGAGGATCTACATGATGCATCAACAATGAAAGTGAGAAGATTATATTCCGCTGGTCGAGTTCGCTTACAACAATGGGTATTAGGAGTATTTGAGGATGAGACTATTTGAGGCATTGTATGGGTGGATTTACAACACTCCCATCATTTATAGAGATATATTTAATACGGTGTTGATTGGACCGAATATGTTAGCAGAGATTGAATAAGAAATGTAGGTAATCAAGAAGAATATAAAGGTAGCACAGGATAGATAAAAAATTTATGCAAATCAGAACAAGTTTTTTAAGGAGTTTGAGGTTGAAGAACATGTGTACTTACACATCAAGTCAAAGAGGAGCTCCTTGAGGATTGGATCGTGTGCCAAGATAAAACCTCAATTTTTTGTACCTTTCAATATTATTGAGAGGATTGGGGTAGTAGCCTACTGACTTGCTCTTCCTCTGACAGTGAAATTGTAATGTTCCCAAATTTTAGCCTCCAAGCTAAATGGAACATTAGAGTTAGAAGTAGCTCTAGTTGGTGAATAAATGGGAAGAAAAGCCCATAAGTCTCCTAAGGAGGAATAAAATACTCCAAATTTGAAAGGGGGACACTCTTTCTATCTTAATAAGACACCTCCATGTGTGAACAGGGTTAAATTCAAGTTGCTTTGACTAAGTCAACATCGCAGTTTTAGTGGAGGAGGAATCCAAGGATGAATAATGGAATTTTGGAGGGAGATGTAACTTGGGTTAGAAATAACCTAATTGAGTGGGTCCAAGGGTAAGAAAACTCATGTATTATATAATGAAGAGGATGGAAGCATTATTCATCATGTTGTAGATTATTATTCTTGCTTGCCAAGAATTGTTGCTGCTTTGCTGCTTAGCAAAGCTGTAGTGCTATTTAGCACTGGGTGTTCCTGGGTGGGAATCCCACCTCTTTCCTTTGAGGAGCTCATTGGGAGAGTTTTAATTCATCATTCCACATCAGGTTTTTAGGCGAAGCTTCAACCATCTTCATCAGCACAACTTTGTTGGAGATTGTGTAGTGTTGCTCGATGCATCAGTGGAAAGGATTGGAATCCCGACTTCTGAGCTAGTTTCTCATTGGAGGAAGGTTTCCTTCACTTGAGAGATATGTTTGGAGAGCTCCAGAGCATATTTCAGATCTGTGGTATCAGACCACACATTTACCATACATTCCCAGCATTTTTTCTGCTAGGGAATGTGTTATTTTGGAGGCAGTGCTCATTGCATGGTTTGGTGGCTTCGTTGCTGAGTTTCGTTGTGATTGAGAGGTTCATCCTTTAATGGGAGGAAGACATTGAGGTATGCACATCAGATCAGACATATTTTAGCCTTTTACACTCATGTGCTTCAGTTTTTCAGTGATAATTTAGTAATTTCCTGAATATCACATTTGTATACAGAGTGTTTGGACAAGAAACCCTTGCCGGTTTATTTTGTATTTTGTATAAGGAGCTTAGATCTCTATTCTTCAACATTATTTATCAATAAATGAGTACATATATTTTTCTCCTATAATTTTATGTGTAAACCCTCTCTTAGACTGCGCAGTCCCTTGAGCAGCTGCTCTGACATTTTGCAGTCTTGGGTTTTTAACACTTTTTGGTCATCCTAGGTGTGGGAGATCTATTTAGCCCACCTAGTTTGATTTGTTTCAGCTCTAATATTGGATTTAGAATTTATATTGACTAATATATGGGATCCAGGAGTCTATTTCATTTTTTTATTACATTTTTTGCTGGAAATGCGTTTTTACTACTTGATTCATGAGCAATCCTGAAAAAGGAACATTACAGTGGTATCAGAACATGATCTCTAGCTCAGCCTACGAGATCTAGATATCAGAGGAAGGAGAGATGGATAGAAGCCAGAAAGCTTCAGTATGTGTAGAGAGAAAGGAAGACAAGCTCACAAAGCTTCTTCCAATAACTATGAAGAGCTTTCAAGGAGAGCTGAAGAAAATAAGATTGGATATGAAATATCCAAAGGATGTTGAATCTAGATCTGAATATAGATTTTCACATGGTAAGTGTGAGCATGTAGCTACACTCCATGATGCACAGTGCAGTCAAGTGCCCAAAGCTATCCTGAGATGGATGGGAGGAGGAAGAATGCCTAAGAGAATGACTCTTAGTGATTTGTTGTGGGAGTACGAATCTCAAACTAAGAGGTTTAGAGATCATACTAATTTCCAAGATTTTTGCGAGATCCAGATGGAGAAGAGCTAGCAGTAGGATGCAGATAGATTTCTTCTATCTACTTTTTTCGGATCACCTACATGTTTAGTTGGAGCTTGGGTGATGGAGCTAGACTCCTATTTGTAGCTGCACCATATTTCAGAAGGAGAAGCCATCAGAGTTGCAGCGTTGCATTTCAGAGGTAAGGCTCATTCATGGTGGATTTTTGAATCTTATTCCTTACAGAATGACAATAATTTCTCTTATGCAAGATTCATAAAAACATTGATGGAGAGGTTTGGTGAAAAACTTCCTAAGACACGTGAGCAAGGAAAACTAGAGAAAACAAAACCCTTGCATGTGATGGAGGAAACTCCATTTCAGAAAACCATGGGAGGAGCTGATGTCTTGCATTACACATTGTCAGAAGCAAAAATTCCAATTTATATTCTTGAACCAAAGGGCATGGGGATCACCTTTTCACAAAGGGATCCAATTGTTGAGATGTTGCCTACACACATTGATGAAGAAGAGGGAAACAATGCTGTCACATCTGGAGCACATCTAGTGCCTCATGCAGAGGAGGGAGAAGCACATGCTCCCATAGGAGGGATTCTTGTATCTATGCAAGAAGTTCCCTAGGATCTCATACATAGACGTCTAAGCACAATCAGTGAGCAGCATGATTGTGCAGCATTGCAGCTGGAAGGAAGAGGAAGGGAGGAAGAGCAACATCAGTTCATGAGGAGCACACACCCTTCTCTATTTTAGAAAGCTAATGCAAGGAAGAGGTAGACTGATTTACACAGTGAGGGCAAGGGAAAGGTTGCCCAATCATATATGCAGTCTACTCTTGACATTGATGTCTCACTACATGGAGGCATTCCACTTGGGAGGCCACCTGATCTGGAGTTGATGGAAGAAATCTTGTCTTTGGATTCAACACTCCTAGATTTTAGAGAGGTGAAGATTCTGGAGGAAGAATTTGACATGGAGGATGTCAAAGTAGTAGGCAACAGCATGAGGAGAGCTTCACATGCCAGATCACCAACGCTATCTCTTAGGAGGAATGCCTTATTGGAGATCTCAGCTCTTGGTAGATTACTCCAAGGATATTGGTGCATGCATGATTCCTGATGACCTAGATGGAGACGACAGATATATGCTAGATGATGTGGTCATCTATTCCTATGGCAGGATCTTCTTGAATAGATCTTCTAGTCTCAAGGAGAAGCTACTACATGCAACACATGAGGACTTATCTTCTATGCACTTTGATGCATATTTCCAGTTGATGGAGGAGTTCAATTGGGAGGGCATCCAGCATGACATATATCATCATATGGAGAGATGCATAGCCTGGATTGCGATAGAGAGGATGTCATAGCCACCTTCCCACTCATTGGGAGTGAGGGAGAATTTCCATTTGAGCCATTTCAGCTCAAGACCTCAAGTACATAATGGAGGAGGTATCATTTCATGTTTTGTATTGTACTTCTTTCCCTTATTTGATGAGGAAAAATTTCTTCTTGCATATTATACGATGATGTACTTGCATCTACTTGTAGCATTGATATTGGCTATCCTTTTGATGAGCTGTGGGGGAAGCCATATGTCTCTTGGTGTGCACCAATGACACCATATTTTAACTTCATGTTTTCATCTTATGAGATGACTATGGCAGAAAAAAAGTGGCTGGAAAAGCACTTGTTATTTCTTATTTTGATGCAGGACAAGGATGCACTGCACTAGTTCCATGAGAGGGACCATGATTCACTCTCTGGTTGTCATTTGGCAACTAGTTTTTATTGTATCTTGCTTCCATGTATTTCTGATGTGTTTTTGTTCAAGGGAAGATTTGTATGGAGAGGAAAACCAATTGGTTGGCATGGCACCCATATGATAGAGTAGCAAAAGACTTTTTGGTATGGGGCATCATACAAGTTGACCTTCATGAACTTACTCTATGGCTTGTATGAGGGAGAGATGAGGAAAAAACAAAAGTTTTTGTTGCTATGGTTTCACTTGGGAGAGTATGGGAAAAATTATTCCCATACTTTTCATGATATTTCTGAAGAGAAGAAAGGCACATTCATGGTGCAAGGAGGCTACCCTTCAGTATTGGAGGACCATGAGAGACTTCCATGCCGGAAGATGATCTTATCACATAGCAGCATGATGGTGGATGGCTTTGGCATGTGGAATGTCAAAGGGAAAATTCACGGAGCCTTATTTTGGAGGCCCACATCACTGTCACATGGGAGTGTGTTCTTATGGATGGAGTGTTCCAAAGATTATGTGTATCCCTTCTCCTTGTAGAATTTTGTGAGGGAATCATGGGGGAGCTTATACATGGACCCCACTTTTAGCCTACTCACTATGTATTGTAGGAAATGCATTTATGTACTTGTTTATTACTCCATCGAGTATTTGTACTTTCCCACCATGTTTGAACAGTGCATTTCTCCTAAGAGCAAGAGTATTTTTGGGTTTCATGGTCACTTTAGGGACAACATTTATGATGATAGTAGCCCATATATACATGAATTTGGGCAAGTGTATTGTTATCTTATATATGTACATCTGATATACAATGATGCTTACTTCCCCATGTTGGGAGAACAAACATATACAACTTGTAACTTGTTGCAGGACCACTTGCCTTATGACATTCTCAACTAGCAGTTGGGAGAACTGTGATGTATCCACCAGAGAGACCATATGTATCATCCAAAATTGCACATAAACTTCATCCATTTTCTGAATTGGATGCCATGTGGTGATGATGTGCCATTCATCTTGATGGAATGGTTTGGGTTGGCATGTCTCATGATTTTTGAGGAAGAGTCCTTGGAGGCTCAATCTTCTTCTTGCCATTGGAGGGAAATCACGTTTCAGCCCAAGATCAGCATGCCCTATACACTTATCATGAGTGGAGAGGAGGACAGCGTGGGATATGCCCTCTTGCCTATCATATACATTCATTCAGACCACCTTCATTTCAGGAGCACAAGGTGGAGGAGACTTTTCATGAGTTACCATGTTGGAGGGTGACTCACTTCATTTGGATGATAGCATGGGGGAGGGGGGCACTCATTCACCATGTTTTTCATCACTCCTAATTTTTGGAGGCCATGAGATAGCTAGCAGGTTTCCATTCACACTTTCCACCTCTGATTGATGCAGACACTTTGGTTTTGCACACTTGGGAGGAAGCATTGGATGACAGTATATTTGCAGATTATCTTGATGCAGTGATGGAGGATATTGATGGAGGCCACATGAGGAAGAGGGGATAAATTTTGTTCTCCTTATGCATTTTTTGAGGACAAGAAAATATTTTGGAGGGGAGGACTGTAATGTTCCCAAATTTTAGCCTCCAAGCTAAATGGAACATTATAGTTAGCAGCAACTCTAGTCGGTGAATAAATGGGAAGAAAAGCCCATAAGTCTCTTAAGGAGGAATAAAATACTCCAAATGTGAAAGGGGGACACTCTTTCTAGCTTAGTAAGACACCTCCATGTGTGAACAGGTTAAATTCAAGCTACTTTGACTAAGTCAACAACACAGTTTTAGTGGAGGAGGAATCCAAGGATGAATAACACAATTTTGGAGGGAGATGTAACTTGGGTTAGAAGTAACCTAATTGAGTGGGGCCAAGGGTAAGAAAACTCATGTCTTATATAAGGAAGAGGATGGTAGAATTATTCATCATGTTGTAGATTATTATTCTTGCTTGCCAAGAATTGTTGTTGCTTTGCTGCTTGGCAAAGCTGCAGTGCTGTTTAGCACTGGGTGTTCTCGGGCAGGAATCCCACCTCTTTCCTTTGAGGAGCTCATTGGGAGAGTTTGAATTCATCATTACACATCAGTTTTTTAGGAAAATATTCAGCCATCTTCATCAGCACAACTTTTCCAGAGATTGTGTAGTGTTTTTGGGTGCATCAGTGGAAGGGATTGGAATCCCGGCTTCAGAGCTAGTTTCTCATTGGAGGAAGGTTTCATTCACTTGAGAGATCTGTTTGGAGAGCTCCAGAGAATATTTTAGATCTGTGGTATCAGATCACACATTTCCCATACATTCCCAGTGTTTTTTCTACTAGGGAATGCGTTATTTTGCAGGCAGTGCTCATTGCATGGTTTGGTGCTCCGTTTATGAGTTTCCTTGTGATTGAGAGGTTCATCCTTTCATGGGAGGAAGCCATTGAGGGATATACATCATATCATACATATTTCAGCCTTTTACACTCATTTTATTTAGTTTTGCAGTGATAATTCAGTAATTTTCTGAATATCACATTTGTATACATAGTGTTTGGACAAGAAACCCTTGCCGGTTTCTTTTGTATTTTGTATAAGGAGCTTAGATCTCTGTTCTTCAGCTTATTTATCAATGCATGAGTAGATATATTTTTCTCCTATAATTTTATGTGTAAACCCTCTCTTAGACTGCACAGTCCCTTGAGCAGCTGCTTCAAAATTTTGCAGTCTTGGGGTTTTAGCACTTTTTGGTCATCCTAGGTGTGGGAGATTTGTTTAGCCCACCTAGTTTGATTTTTTTTAGCTCTAATCTTGGATTTAGAAGGTATATTGACTAATATATGGGATCCAAGAGTCAATTTCACTGTTTTATTACATTTGTTGCTGGAAATGCGTTTTTACTGCTTGATTCATGAGCAATCCTGAAAAGGAACATTACAAAAATTCCATGATGTTTTCCAAATTTCATTGCTTAAGAAGTTTATTAAAGATTCTAACCATGTGATTTATTGGTTTTTATTGTATGTGGATCCAGAAGGAGAATTCCAACCAGAACCTTAGTGCATTTTGTATAGAAATTTGCTCATGCTCTAGAACTGAGAAACCAAGCAAGTTAAAGTGCAATGGAAGCACTTTGGGCCTGATGAAGTTACATGGGAGATGAAGGATCTTATGTGGGCTATGTATCCTTCCTTTTCACTGGTTGAGAAAATGTTTTGGCATGTGTTTTGGTATATGTTGGTATGATGTTTTTTTATATGTACATATGCATATGGATGTAAATGCCGCCATGAGATATGTTATAAATATCCAATAAGAGGTATGGGTGTCATTTCATTATCATGTTATATTTTTCATGTTGTCATGTTGGTTTTCTTCTCAGCAGGTTGATGAGTGCAAATACTACAACGAGCTAAGTTATAAAGCTCCATGAGAAGTATGTTGTGTTTACAATAGTATTGTTGGTTGTAGGTGTCGTTGAACCTCGAGGACAGTGTTCCCCCAAGGGGGAGGTTTTGTAACAACCCTGGTGAAAATCCCATGTAATAAAAGTTAATAAAGGTAAAATAATAACCAAGGTCATGGGACACATATTCCAAGATGAGTGTTGGGAAAAACACCGTAGTGTGTGTTTTCATAAGGTTTATTATGGCTATGGAAATTGGAAAAGGAAATGACTAAGGCTTTGGAAAGGAAAAGTAGAATTTATTGGCATTTATTTATGAAAATAACGAAAATTAAGAGAAAAGGGAGGTGAAAGGTAACAGGTTGCACGTGAGGAAGAAAATGAAGGAAAAGAATGGAAAATGAAGAAAATAGAGGCCTAATTGATAAAATGGCTTCTGAGGATCAATTGGTAACCTTTTGTCAGTGCAACTTTGGGAGCTTTCATTCCATTCTCTCTCTCATTCTCTTGAACACTTAGAGTTTCTTGGAGAAATCTTGGAGAGTGTGGCATACATGGAGTTTTTGGGCAAGAAGGAAAAGGAAGAGTAGGAAAGTGTAAGAGGACATCAGGATCAACAACTACAATGGTTTTTGTTTGCAGGTATCAAGTTGCATTTATGTTTTCCTCACTAGTTTTGGCATGCTAGGAATATGCATGTGGTTTCTTGGTTATGATATGTCATTGGAATGGAGGATTTCCTAGATTGATAATGGATTTTGCTAGCCATTCCATTTCAAGGATAACCATGGTGTTGTGGGATAATTTGATTTTTGTTTTTTCTGGTTGGTTCTCATGTTCCTTTCGTTGTAGGTTGAGTTATTAGTTCCTCGATCCTTGCCTGGACAAGTTATCTGGAGCCTTGTAACAACCTGGGTTTAGTTACTAGTCCTGTAGTCTTGGTTGGAAAAATGATTTTGAGCCTTTGGTGGGTTGAGTTACTAGTTCTGGAGGCTTGGTTGGAACAAACAACTTGGAGCACTGGAAAACTTGGGTGGAGACCAATATGGTGATGGTTGTTGTTGGGGTCATGTGATTTGGCAGATTGGCATGCCAAGTGATAAGGCAATATAAAAACCAATCTTTAGAGCTCTAGGACCTATCCTTCCTAGTCTCAGAGAGGGATCTCTCAATTGTTTGCAAATATATGACTTGTTTGCTTGTAAAGGGTTGATTTTAGGCTAGTTATGAAGCATGGATTTGTTTGATTGTTTGGTTGGAAATGATGATCTAGGAAACATAGATAGAAAAGGGGAAATCTCTAAGTCATTGGGCAATGGAGTCAAATAGAATTCATGAAAAGTCAATCAGTAGATCAGAGGTATCAAAGGGAAAATCTAACTTGGCCAGTGGATCTTCACAGTATTGCAGGTAGAATGAAATGGACATCAAGGATTTAGAATGAAAAGTATAACTAAGGGAAATTAAGAATCCTTAATTATATGTGCTTTTCAACAATGGGAGTTAAAAAATTATCTGAACATGAATAGGCATTCAATAGAAAACGCTAACCATAAATTATACAAACCACACTTCAGAAAATAATAATTTCAAGAAAAAATTCTCCAATGAAATATGGAAGGCGAGAAACTCATTTAACTTCTAGTGATTTCACCTTCAAGGATTATAAAACATTCAAGATTCACAAATAATTGTATTCATAGAAGAGGTAACGCCTAAACATCTTTGATTACAGTTATAAAGACCTTCAAAACAATTATTTAAGCAAGTACAAAGGGTATGATCAGAACAAAACCTCTTTGGCGGACTTTAAGCAATGGTACTTTGAAGGGAGACTTCAGAAACAATTTTTAAGTGGCAGCAAGTAAGCAGGGAAAACCATAAATAATTCTTGAAACCAACTGTATTGAACTATTTAAGAAATAAGCAAGCATAAGGGTTCTAGAGAGAAATTAAGAATTCTCTAGAATATCTTAGTAGAAGAAAACATTAAGACAGTGAAGAGTAAATAGAACTAAGGTGCTTTCAGAAGACATTTCTTAGGCTAAATTTTTTTACTCTACTGCAACAGAGAATGGTGAAACATAATGGAACAAGAAATAACAATAATAGATTTAGAGTACCTCACCAACAACCAAGCTTAGGGATCCAATGACAGAGCCCTCCTCATGAAAAAATAGGTCAAGACATCTACAAGTTCCAAAACATCAATTTCCTTCAACTTCCAAGAGACTATGTATTACTTCAAAGAGTCATCAAATGGAAACAATACAATGAGTTCCAATGCAGTATTTATGCTGCAAATGAGGAGGTGGGACTGATCTAGGGTTTGAGAGTCATTAATAACAGAGTAAATGCATTCTTAACATTGAAAACCATGCAAGGCATAAGACAAGAATAGGTGCAACTACTTCTTCATTTCAATAACTCTGTCTTAACTTCTGAGAGAAAGATACGAGAAAAGATTGAATTTTTAAGGCTTATCCTTATCTTTACAATAAATATCCTCACAGATCAAAATATCTTCTTTAGTGTAATAACTGCTTGTTTTTCTTCGTAGGTAGAAGTAGGCCAAGGTGTCAGTTTTAGATATTCTGAGTGAATAACTGCTGCTTGATTCATTCGAGACCTTTTTAGCCTAACTTTGCTTAACTTTAATCATTTGCTAGGGTTAAGGCCTAATTCTGCTTTATTCTTCATAATTCATCATGCTATCCCTTTCCCTTTGTTGACTTCTTTAGACTTTTGTTCATCTGTGTTTTTAACCTTTAATCTTCATTTAAGCCTTAATCACTCTCTCCTATACAGGTGGCTTTCTGTGCTGGAGGGTTTCGCTGGAGTAACCGATGTTCATGACACATCGATTAAATGTGGAGATTCAACCCTTTATGTCCTTTTTCTATGATATCAAGCCTCAGAGGATCGTCACCCTCGACCTTTAATAATTTTCCTTGACTGTAGGATGACTTTTTCGTTTAACCACCATAAAACCTGCACAAAACAAACAAACGTTATGAAAACCTGTGAATATTGGGTTTAACTACTTTAGAGGCTTGACAGAGGTGAAGGAGATGTGAAGAGGAGGAGGAATGTGTGGAGGGAGGGTTCCATGGAGGAAATCTGAGAACCAGGGTTTCAAACTTGAGTTTGGCGCGAAATAGGGATGGGTGATTTGGCAGAAAACCGCGAACGGTTTTTGCGCGAGGGGTAAGTAGTAAGCGGTAATGGCTTGGGGGAACGCGATATAGGCCAGAGCGTGACACATATCATATCCAAAACTGCTCATTTCACATGCAAATAGCATGCTGGGAGGAGTTTAGAAGGTCAAGCGCGAAACTTAATGAGGACTGTCAGATCTGCGGGCTGCAGATCGACGGTCGTAAGTTAGTCCGATGCTCGAAGAGATGCGTGGGAGGAATGGCGATGGGACCTGATGGTAATGTCAGAATTTTTGTCTCAAAGCTAAATGGGTTAATCGGCAGGGTGAAACAATAATTTTTGCGGGAGGACTATTGGATGGTTGCGATCAACGGCCATGATTTATTCCGGGGGGACCATGGTGGATGGAGGTGGAGAATAGGGAGGAGCCTCACTGGCCGTTGGATCGTGATGAGATCAACGGTGGAGAAAAGTTGCGGGGAGATGAATATCAGCAGAGGAAAGGGTTTGGGAATGAGGAAATGGGAATATCCTAAGTGTGATGGCCGATGGGAAAAAGAAAAATGTGACGGTTGTCCGATCTAGGAGAGACCAACGGTCATGATTCCATCGGCGGAGATGTACATAAGGGAAAGGGCTAAGAATTTTATGACGGTCTTGGGTGGTCACACGCCTTAGTATTATGGTGGAGAAGGGGCTAAGGGCTTTAAGAAAAATGCGCTTAAGGCCTTATGTTAAAATGGGCAGAAAAGGAAAAAATTAATGTTTTTAAGACCTAAAAGGGGTTCCAATAAGTTAGAAAAAAGGGTTTAAAACCAAATAAAGGGGATTTATATGGTTTTTAGGGGGTTTTCCAAGGAAATGGAGGATGATGAAAGGAAAATGAGGGAAAAATGGGTGATATGAAGGAAATATTTTGAAATGGAGAAATGGTGGGAATTATGGCTTTGAAGGCAGTCCTTATAAAACAACAGGACTTCAAGAAATGATAGATTTGCTCCAAATTTGTTTCTTGAAGGCTTATAGACTTGTTTTAGCCATCATTTTATCTGAAAATATTTTATATATGGCTAATAGTGGCTCCACTTGGGGAGGACAACTATCTTTCTAGGTGTCTAGAACCTCAGATTATCAAACTTCTGGCTTTCAGAAGACTAGTGCCTTAATCCATTGGGAATATTTCTTCTTTCACTTGCTGATCTTTCTCTGAAAAAGAAAAATTTTATCGATCTGCAACATGTAGTTTCCTCAAACAACACCTGTTTCTACCCAATCCTACTTGTCCTAGCATTTTTTCTTCCTCTTGAGTGCATTTGTACTAGCAAACTCTTTGACATTTTATTTTTGAAAATAGAAAATAAACTATCTAGTCCATCCTTATTTCTTTCAAGAGTCCATATTAAACTGTTGAACTCCTTTATTCCCTACCTATACTAACTGATTGCCAAGATTAAACTGTTTGATAATCTTTATTCTATAGCTATTGACATAAAAATTTAAAACATGGTCCAAATAAGGATTAGACAGTCTGATGAACCATAGTTGTGGCATTTTGAACAAGCTGCACACAAACATTTATTTTGCATAAAAAGTAAACTAGAAAGATAAGGCCATGATTTGTCTTTTGTAAGGCATCATTATCTATCTCTTTGGTTCTGTTTTGAGCATGTGGAAACCAGTATCTTTTCAATTTCCTAATATATTCTTCTGATAAGCCAGGTCTAAAATAATCTTATCAATCAGTGTTTCTACTAACTTATCAACATAAATTTAAAACATGTTCAGCCATGATTAGGCTAGATGACCGAACAATATATCCTTTTGAATTAGTAGTGGCATTTAGACTTGCACACTTTCAGAAAATTCTCTTTTTTGGGTATGGGGTTGTACCTGTTTTGAATCTGCCCTTTTTTTCTTTTATTTTATTTTATTGTTTTGGTGTTTTTCATAATTTTTTTCTCAAATGGGTTATGTATAATGACTAAAAAATTTGAAGCTAAGACTCTTGATAGAAGTAGTGCTTGAGCATCCTAGCATTGACAAGACCTCCAAATATGTATTCTCCATTCAAATCTTGCAGAATGAATGCATTATGACCACTAATGGAGTGAATGATATAGGGACGTTTCCATAGATTCTCAAACTTACCATGTTTTCCCTTTTCTTCCCTTATAGAATCCCACTTTAGAACAATATTTCCAATTTAGAAATCATTTGCTTTAGTCCTTTTGTCAAATAATTTCCTGATCCTTTCTTGGACTATTTGTGTTCTCTTGTACACTTCCTCTCTGGATTGTTGTAAATGAATGGTCTAATTTATGCTTTTCTGCATATCATTCTCTTCAGTTTGTACTTCTCGAAGGAGTTTCATGATTGGAACTCCTAAAGAGTTTGGGAAGACTACATCCATGCCATAAACCAGCTGATAGGGGGACATATTTATTGAATTATTCGTAGTTAATATATCAGCCCATAAAGCATGAATAAGCTTACTATGCCATGATTTCTGATTCTGCTCCAACAGTTTTTTGATAATATGGACAAGGCTTTTGTTGGAGGATTCAACTAATCCATTTCCTTGAGGATAGTAGGCAGTGGAATGACCCAAGGTGATATGGTATTTATGGCAGAAGTCAACCATTCTTTTAGACTTGAAAGCAACAACATTATTTGTGATAATTTTTCTAGGACAACGAAATCTAGATAGTATGTTGGTTTCAAGGAACTTGATAATGACAGAGTCAGTAGCATTCCTAGAAGGTATGGCTTCTATCCACTTGGTAAAATAATTAGTGGCAGTGAGGATCCACTTATGTTGGGTTGAAGAAGATGGGTGAATTTCCTCAATGAAGTCCAAGCCCCATTGTTGTAAGGGAGCCTCAATACTGATGGGATGTAAGGGTAAAGGTAGGAGTTTTCTCTTGCCATAAAAAATTTGACACTTATGGAAAGACATGACAAGCTTCTGAGTATCTGGGAAAAGGGTGGGCCAATAGTATACAGATCTGAGGATTTTATTTGTTGTAGTTTTCCAGTAAAGATGTCCTCCACATTCTCCCTCATGCAGCTCATGCATGATTTTTCCTGCATCAATCTCGGGCAAACATTTAAGCAATATTCCAACAACATTCTTCCAATGTAAAACCCCATCTAGTATGCAATAATTTAAAGCCTTATGTTTTAAAAATATAGCTTTAGTTTTAGACAGAGAAGGAGGGGTATTCAAATAAAGCAACACATTTATGATATCAACATACCAAGGTGAATTCACAAAAGTTTCTTCAATGTATGGAGCAGTGAATTCTTCGGCTTCTTCCAAAATATCAATCATATTCATATCTAGTGCTTAGAAGTTTGACTCTGCCGTGAGTTTTGCTAATCCCTGCCCTTTGATTACTTTGGTGGGCCTAATTTCTAAGTCATATTATAGAATATTAGAAATCCATTTTCCCCTTTACCATCAGGGTCTTGACTTAGAATATCCTTGACAGCTGTGTGTGGGACAAAAGCAATGATATGAGAATGTAAAATATAGATCGGAAGTCTTTCAGTGCTTTTACCAAGGCTAAGGCTTGTTTCTCCATGATGTTATACTTGAGTGGAGAATCTCTTAAGGCCCTAATAAAAAAGGATATTGGTTGTTCTTTCCCCATGATATTCTTTTGTAGTAATACTGCAGCTATTGTATGTTCAGATGCAAAAGAAAAGATGTAGAAATCTTTGGTGAAATCAAGAATAATAAGAACCGGTGTTTGAGTAAGAGCTTGTTTCACTAGTTCAAATGATTGTTTAGCCTGTATTTTCCATTTAACACCTATTTATTTCTTAAGCATGTTTGTGATATTCCTTAATAACTCAGCAAGGTTGGGGATGAATCTCCTTAAAAAATTTATCTTCCCAATGAAATATTGTAATTCTTTGAGGTTTCTAGGATGGGTGATTTTCAATATGCCATCAATCCTTTTAGGGTCTATTTTGATTCCCTCTTCAAAATTATGTGACCAAGAAGCTTTCCTTCTTGGAGACCAAAGAGTGTCTTTTTGGGATTAAAATATAAGCCATATTTCCTACATTTCTCAAAAACGTTTCTTAAATGAATCAAATGTTCTTCATCAGTTTTGGAGAAAACAGTAATGTCATCAAGGTAAATAATTATAAAATAGCCTATGTCTTCTAAGAAGCCTATATCCATGGCATTTTGGAAGTTGGCCCCTGCATTCATCAACCAAATGGCATTTTGGCATACATGAATGTACCCCAAGGTGTAGTAAAAGAAGTTTTATGTTGGTGACTTGGGAGTAATAACACCTGATTGTAACCTGAGAACCCATCCAACAATGATATTCTTTTAAACCCAACCACCCTTTGGAGTATGTGATCCATTTTTTGCAAGGGGTAGTTGTCCTTTAGGGAGGCTCTATTTAGATTTCTGAAATCAATGCAGAGCCTGATTTCCCCAGTCTTTTTCCTAATAGATACTAATTTGGAAACCCATTCTAAATATCTGGAACTATGATCCCAGCATCATACATTTTCCTGATCTCTTTCTCAACCAAAGGCAATAAAACAGGGTTTATCCTTCTGAGTTTTTGTTTGAAAGGTTTCTGATTTTCCTTAAGAGGAATTTTGTGTTGAATGATGTTGATATCATATGATTTCACATCCTTGTATCCCCATGCAAACACATCTTCAAATTCTTTGAAAAGCTCTATGTATGTTTGCTTAATATGAGCTAGAAGAGTGCTGGATAGTTTGATCATTTTGGGTTCTGTTAGGCTACCTATGTTATGTTCTTCTACATTTGTTTCTATAGGCTCCATTCTTGGTTCTTTGGCTACATCATTAAAATCAAAGAGCTACTCTAATGGTGTAAGACCTCTTGGGATTGTATCATTTTTACATTGTAAAAATTCTAGGTACTTCTGGTCTGTATTGTCAACTATTTCTGTTTTAAAAAGATGTTCAAATTGGTTTACATGAGCAGAAAAGGACAGCTCTGTTTCACAGATTTTTTCTTCATTTAAATAGTTTTCTTCATGACTGGAAATAGATGTTGGTATGGAAAATTCTTTTTTTGATTGCAGAAAATCATCTATGTATTTGTCTCCTTCAAATACTTGCCAATAATCCTCATTGTCAGGTATTGCAGACCTGTTTTTCACCTTTATATTGAATTGTTCATTTATCTGTGGTATTTGGAAATTAATAGCAGCAAAGGCAAGTTCATTTGCTAGATGAGTTTGAGTTTTTGGGATGAAAATGAGTTCATATTTCTCAAAAGTCTTTAGGAGATCAAGGGCAGCATTCCTATATTCTCTGAGTTTTGGATTTTTGGCTGAATACACTCTTTTAATTTGTCTAATGATTAGCTTAGAATCTCCTTGGACTGATATTTTCTTAGCTCCTAAATCTTTGAGCTAATGTAGGCCAAGGAGGAGGGCTTCATATTCGGAAATGTTATTGGTGCATGGAAAATCTAGTTTATAAGAGTGTCCTTGGTTTGTATTGTGTATCCATACACCAGCCCCTGAACCTATTTTTCTACAAGAGTTATCAAAGCTTAATTACCATAGTGTTTCTCTCTGATTTTCATTTCCTTTCTGCTGTTGAAGGGTGTTAAAGTTTGAACTGTTTTGTGCTTGAGTTGAGAACAGATTTGACTGTTTTGTTGGACTATATTCTTCTTTGTTTTCATTTTCTTGTTGGTTGATTTCATCTTCATTATATAAGATAAAGGAATCTAAATCTGAATGAATGGAGTATACAGGAGTGTTGTTGGGCCTATCTGTGTTTCTCACCATGTATTTCATATGGGATTCCCTGTATAATCTTCTGGTTTGGTTAAATACTGGGATGGTGGCATATGACATGTCCATTTGAAGGCTCCCTTGAAGTTTGGCTCCCCATGATCTGGATAGAAGCATGCCATAATTTGGGGGAATGTCAGAAACTACTATGTCCATCACTAGACTCTTAGCAGGAATTTGTGACAGGTTAACACATAAATCTTTGATTAAACATAAGCATTTGACCCTGCTTGAATCAAAGGAATACAGGTCCTTATATGGTTTAGTAATTTCTAAGCCTAGGCTTTCCATTAATAATTTTGGCATAAGATTATGTGAAGCACCTGAGTCTAGCATGACATTGTGTAAAATTTTGTTATGTGTATAAAAGCTAACATAGAAGGGAGGGACAACCCCCTCTTGGTATTTTTCTTCAACTTCAGGACCAAACAACAATTATGGTTTATCATCTGTCAAGTTTAAAGTATCAGTGTCACTGCCTATATTCAAAGCTTTCAAAACTTTATTTTTATATACATCCTGAGTCACTTGTTCAGCTAAGGGTATGGTAATTTTGATCTTGGAAATTTCCCCTTCAAGTCTGAAAGGAACTATTGTTCCTGACGTATTTACATCTGTTTTGCGATTTACAATTCTTTCAGTAATTCTGATTTGCTAAACTTTATTTGGACTGTTATTTAGGACAGATTTGTTAGGGCCACTAGCAGAGGTACTAGGGAAACTTTGTTCAACATTTTGTTTGTTATTTTTGTCTTTATTTATATCAGTTTTCTTGACCATAGTGTTGGTGTTACTTGCTGTCTTTTTAGGCTGATTTTTTGAATTTTTCCTAACAGCAGTACTAGTTTTTTGTTATTTTGAATTTTTGGGTTCCCTTTGCTTCTAATATTATATTGTTTGTGTACCTCCATGATTGCATTCTCAAACCCCAATATGTAATCTTTAGAATCCTCATGGTTGTTTTCATTTTGTTCTGAGGAGAAGAATCCTTGTTCTTCTTCAGTGAGAAAAACATCTGTCTCACTGTTAGATCCTATCAAGTTTACATGATTTTCTTCCAACATTTCAGTTTCCCTTTCCTCTTCTTGATCTAAATAATTTTGTTGGAAGGGTGGCCTAATTTTTTGGTCATTATCTCTTTGAATATATTGATTAGGATCTCTTTTGGGATTTGGATTTCTATTTTTGTTTTGGGGATTGGTTTGGTTTTCTCTAGGGGGCACTCTATCATTCAGATTTATCTTTTCAAGCATTTTCTCCATCACCTTCACTAATTTATCAATTTTGGTATCAGATGATGAGGTTGATGCTATTGTATCATCCTTGTATGTAACTCTTTTCTCTACTTTCAATCTAGCTCTTTTCTCCATCAGATTTGCCTCTACACTTATGGCTCCCCTTTGCATATCTTCTAAAGTCAAGGGGTCTCTTTCTCTTAGTTGGTAGGCCATTTTAGGATCAAAGCCCTCTGGGAATTTAGCTAAGGCTAAGCCTAATGGAGGTTTCATGTCTGGGGGAAGTGCATTGTACACACTATTGAATCTACTGCAATAATCTTGGACACTTTCCCCAGTATTTCTCCTGAGATTATTATAGTCTGAAAGTATTTGGAGAGGGTTCTTTTTAATTTCCCATTTTTTTGTGAATGTTTGATATAAGGAAGGGAGATCATTAATGCTATGAGGAGCTAAGCCTTTAAACCATTTTTTGGCTTCTCCTCCTAAACTTTGAGAAAAAAATTCTCATCTTAATAGTCTCTTATTCTATTTCCATATAATCAAAAGCATCATTCATCTTATCTACGTGCTGTTGAGCAGTAGTAGGTTCGTTTCCAGTGAAATGGGGAATTTTGGATTGATATTCATTGGGTAAAGGAACTAGAGGTTGTGGTAACACTAGTGTAGCATACCATGCTGCCATGAAAGGAAATAATGGTGGATTTATAAGAGGTGAATTTAATAGAGGAAAAGTGGGCTGAGCTGGATTGCTCTGGACAGTGGATGTGTGAATGGGAGTGGAGGAGAGACTTGGGTCAACAAACTGATGATGAGCAGATTTGTTATGGAAGGAGCTAAAATGATGGAGAAGCCGAGAATCAGGTGGAGTACAAGGTGAGGCTTCTCTGCTAAAGCTTTGTTGCAAATATGTGGTTTCAAAGTCAGCTTGGTTTAAATCACTTTAAGAATTATTTCTAAATAGGTTCTTTGAATGAGGAAAATCAAAGTGAGGATCTTTCAAGATTATAAGGTTTTCTGGGACAGATCTTGTTCTTTGGATAGTCTTAATAGCAGTTAAAATTCCAGATCTATAGTTTTTCCAAAAAAATGTTTCTAGGTCATCAACTATTGCAGGAGGTTTGGGGTCTCGGTGAGATCTGGTATAGATCATATGTGAAGCCAAATTTCAATTTCAAAATTTTTGGAGAGGGTAAAAGTCTTAAGGACTGTTTGTTTTTTTTTTTTCCAAAGATTGACTTCTCACAATGTTTTATGAATTTCTAAAAAGTGGGACTAGAGTTCAGAAATTCTTCAGGGCTGGTTAACACAGTCTTAAGGAAATCTAGAGTACTAGTGAGGAAATAGGCCTACTGGGGCTAGTGGAGTCTCCAAGTGGAAATTTGTATCTTTTCTGAAGGTAAAATGTTTTATGGTCCACCACCAATGATTTATTTGAAAACCAATCTAAAATGTTTTGGGTTTTTATGAGTTTTTGTATGATTCTATGGTTTGTAAGAGTGTGCTATACCTGATTTCATCACTTAGCTAAGGTGGTGAAACAAACATAGTCCACTCTATGGCTTATCAGTTGATTTTCTGAGGTAATTGAAGGACTAATAAGTCTATAAGGGCTTGCTAGGCAACTATGAACTCAGAGGTCCCATCGTGGTCGCCACTATGTTGGGGTCCTGTGATTTGGAAAATTAAAAACCAATCTTTAGAGTTATAGGACCTAGACTTCCTAGTCTCATAGAGGGATCTCTCAATTGTTTGCAAAGATATGACTTGTTTGCTTGTAAAGGGTTGATTTTAGGCTAGTTATGAAGCATGGATTTGTTTGATTTTTTGGTTGGACATGATGATCTAGGAAGCATAGATAGAAAAGAGGAAATCTCTAAGTCATTGGGAAATGGAGTCAAACAAAAGTCATGACAAGTCAATCAATAGATCAGAGGTATCAAAGGGAAAATATAACTTGGCCAGTGGATCTTCATGGTCTTGCACGTGGAATGAAATGGACTCAAGGATTTAGAATGAAAAGTAGAACTAAGGGCAATTAAGAATCCTTAATTATATGTACTTTTCAACAAAGGGACTTAAAACATTAGCTAAACATGAGGAGGTATTCAATAGACAAGGCTAACCATAAATTCTACAAACCACACTTCAACAAATAATAATTTCAAGACAAACTTCTCCAATGAAATATAGAAGGCGAGAAACTCATTTAAATTCTAGTGATTTCACCTTCAAGGATTAGAAAACATTTAATATTCACAAATAACTGTATTCATAGAAGAGGGAATGCCTAAAAATCTTTGATTACTGTTATAAAGACCTTCAAAACAATTATTTAAGCAAGTACAAAGGGTATTATCAGAACGAAACCTCTTTGGCAGACTTTAAAGAATGGTACTTTGAAGGGAGACTTCAGAAATAGTTTTTAAGTGGCAGCAAGTAAGCAAGGAAAACCATAAATCATTCTTGAAACCAACTATATTGAACTATTTAAGAAATAAAAAAGCATAAGGGTTCTAGAGAGCAATTAATAATTCTTTAGAATATCTTAGTAGAGGAAAACATTAAGATAGTGAAGAGTAAACATAACTAAGGTGCTTTTAGAAGACATTTATTAGCCTAAATTTTTTACTCTACTACAACAGAGAATGGTGAAACATAATGTGTAATATTCCTACTTAGCTTAAGCTAAGAGGAATATTCATTTTGTTTTACTTTCTGTTGCATGAATAAATGAATAAAGGAGGACATGTAAAACTCCTAAAAAGACTGAATAAATCAATGCCCATGTGAACACTGATAAATCAAGGCCATGTAAATAAATCACTTGCAGGTGTGAAAGGGGTTTGAGCTGTGAGACTGGGTCAACCTTGACCAAATCTACAGCGCTGTCTAGGTTCAATGAATCTCCTAAAGGGACAACGCAGTTCTAGAAGGAGGCCCCTCATGTGAAAGGAGCTAACTCATCAAGGTGGTTTAGGGATTGCAAAGGATTTCATCTTATAAAAGGAAGGGAAAGGAAACAAGAGAAGGTTTTTGATTGATTATATTTATGATTATCTTGTTTTCTTAGACAAATACTATTCTCTGTTTTTTAGTAGAGAATTGTGCTACTTAGCACTTGGAGTTCCTATGTAGGGATTTCACCTCTTCCTTTGAGGATTCTTGGAGGAGCATTTGCTGATTTGATCCACTATTAGGATTGAGGCCAAGCTCTACTTCCAATTGCAACATAGATCCAATGAGGGTTTATCTGCTTTTGCAAGCTACAGCAAGTGGGATTCTAGATCTGCAGAGATCTAGCTTGTTTTGGGAGCCTCTTCTCATGGAGTGTGTCTTTTAACCTCTTGGAAGAGTTCCTCTCCTGTTTGTACTTCAGATATGTATCTTGGCAGTTGTTCATCTATGTTATTCGAGCTACAACGTTGTTTTCATTGAGGAACTGCGTTATTTTGATATGATATTCTTCAAGGTGTTTTGATCACAGTTTTGATGAGAGTTCTCTGGTGCTGGGCTTTGCCTTCCACTTTGGTGATCCATGGAATAGCTTGCTGATCCATGTCATGTTTAGATATGATATATTTTAATGTAATGTTATATTCATAAATTACTGTAGAATTTTACAGATATGCAACTTAAAACTCAGATCTACTCTTATTTATGCATGATTTGGTGAAAACCCCAAGGGGATCTTGTAAAGAAAACTATCTAGTTTCCAGATTTGAAATAGATCTGATGTTTTGTCCACAGATATATCCTAGATATAAGTTTTAATATTCAGCTATTTCAGCTCCTTAAAATAATGCTGTTGAGCCATTTCTGCATTTATATATGTGTTGCAGACTTATTTTCTAAGGATTTCTTGCTTTATTGCCTCATGTATTCTACTGTATATTGAAACAGATTCATTATAATTCTGATTTTCTGGTGTACATTCATAATTTAATCATATTTTATGCCCTCCTAATCATGCTGTCCAAGACTGCGTTATTTCTGAAGTAGTGTGTTGTGCATAGCTGCAACCCCTCTTGTATGGTGTTTTATAGCTAGACTAGGTTGTGGGAGATCTATTTACCGCACCTAGTTTGATTTGTTTTTGATCCTAGATCTACTAATCTAAGGGATCCAAGGGTTGTGAACTCATTTTTTTACATCAATCTCCTAGGAGTGCATTATTCTAGCAGGCTTGCTGTGCTATTCCAAATCTGGGATATTACAGTGGTTTCAGAGCTATTTTCTTGGCACAGCCTGTGCTTTCCTTGGAGCATCAAAACCATGTTGCATTCAGAAGAAGATGAACTTCTTACTGAGAGAGAGAAGAGGTATTAAAAAAAAAGTCACAAGAAGTATGATTATACTACTGAAGATCAAGACAAGGGTAAATCCCCAAAGACTGCAAGTGACAAAGAAGGGGAAGAGTTTGCAAGAAATATCTGGGTGGCCATGCAAGATCTTGCCAGAGAGATCAAGGAGATGAGGGTGGAAAGAATGAGGGAATATCTTGGGAGATTTAATTTAGCAGAAAGCTCTGACATGTCTCATCATGGGACTGGTCAACCAGTGAATCTACCATAAGCCCCACAAGCTTCACAATGCTCCACTATGCCTACTTTATTGGTTGTGGAGAATGAAGGGCCACAAGAACAAGATTCCCTTGAAGATTACCTTGTGGAGTATGATTCTCAGAGTCAAAGATTCAAGGATAACTTGAGTTTTCAAGACTTTTGTCACATCAAGGACAAAAGAAGACCAAGGCAGCAATATAGAGATGGTGGGTTCTTTCATAATCAGGATAGACACCACTCTATGGGAAGATTATTTTTTCCTAAGTTTGATGGACCATCCTCTAGTTTTGCCAAGGCATGGGTAGAAAAGTTGGATATTTACTTCTAGTTGAATAAGGTCCCTGACACTGAAGTCATTAAGATTTCAGTGCTGCACTTTGAAGGTGAAGCACACAATTATTGCTTCCATGGGTTGTCTACATTGGGACATAACAATCTGACTACCTACTATAAGTTTACTAGAAGACTAGTGGAGAGGTTTGACAAGAAGGATCCTGACGCGCCCTTCATAAGCCTTGCAAAGTTGAAGAAATCAAGGGATGTATATACCTATATCTCTGAGTTTTTGAGATTATCAGTCATGGTCCCTGATCTATTTGTAGCAAGGGAGTCCACATGTCCATCGATGGCCTGAAGGAACCTTTGCATGGGTTGGTCAAATCTACCAAGCCCATCACTTTGCATGAGGCCATTGAGAAGGATAGAGACCTCCAATATGCCTTGCCAAAAGAAAAGGAAACTTTCCAAAGCAAGGCCCCTCACTTTTCAAAGGGGAAGGAAGGGAAAGCTGCTCCTCCCAAGGAGAGCTCCTTAAAGAATTCTTTTGACATTGATCTTAGGAGGGAATTGAGGAAAAACAAACTGTGTTTCACTTTCCAAGAGTCATGGGCACTGGGACATAGATGTGTTGCAGGGAAAGCACACTACATAGAAGTATTCTCAGAGCTTGAGGAGGAATATGAAGATGATGAACCTAGGAGGTGTCACAATGCTGATGATGATGAGGAAGATCAAACACCATCCAGAGATGGGAAGGGATCCTTTGCTCCAATGAGTGGGACTATTGCATCTTTGAGATGAGCACCCAAGTACTTGACCCTAAGAGTACAAGGTTCAGTCATGAATTAGAGAGTATCTGTCCTGATTGACAGTGTGGAAACCCACAATTTTATTGATGCTCATCTTGTGCAAAGGAGGGAAATCCCCACTGACACTTTTGAGGGATTTTTTGTTTTGGTCCTAGGAGATAGGACCATGCAATGCACGTAATATGTTCCATCACTCTTTGTCACTATGGGATCCTACACTCTGGTGGATCACTTCTTTGTAGTTGACATACTAGACACCAACATCATTTTGGGTGTCCAATGGTTGATTACCTTGGGGAAGGTTACCACTAATTGGAAATCTTTGCAAATGGAGTGGGTGGACTTGAAGAGTGGGAACCCACAAATGATTCAAGGCATGCACACTTATCCTTCACCTAATACCTTCACACAAAAATAAGATATGGATTTTGCGTAGTGGAGGTAGGGATCTCATAGTTCCTTCTCTCATGTTCATGAGGATGCTGCAAGGGACATTCTTATCTCATGGCAAGCCACTTGGAATGCCATCAGATTCAAATATTGTGGGGAAGTTTCCACAAAGTGCTGCTCAAAATCTAGATCCAGGAAGGAATGGAGCAATGAAATACTAAGTTACAGCACTGAGAGGCTTGGGACAGCCCAAGAATGAGAAGGATCCTCTTCCTGCATCACTATCACCCCCTCTCTTTTCTGAATCTGCGCTGTGGGAGGAGAAGAATGGGAGGATTAGCCTTCCAAATTTTTTTTTTGGCATGTGTAATGTAAAAAAGGAAATCAACAACATGACAAGCACTTCCATGGATGTATTAGTAGCGCTGTCACTGTTGAGCAGTGTGGATCTTTATTGGAAATCTCAACTGCTTGTAGAGTATTCCAAATATCTCCACAAAGGTATGATACTAGATGGCATGCAGAAAGAGGGGGGCTACTTGGTCCAAGGGGGAGTCATCTATTATCATGGTAAGTTCTTCTTGGCTAGAGCTTCCAAGCTCAAGCAGAAGATCCTACAAGGAGCATATGAAGAATTCTTCCTCAGCCATATGTATTCAATGAAGATATATTCCCTGATCATGAAGAGTTTTGATTGGGAAGGCATGAGAGAGGACTTACATCAACACTTTCAAGAGTGCAATAGCTATGGAGGACTGGGGCAGCCAATGGAATCTTTGTAAGAGTCACCTCAGCCAGCTCTTCCTTTGCTTGAGAGGAGGGGAATGCTCATGCACAACTCCATGTTTGTGAAGGACTATGATGGTAAAGGATTTTACCATGCCAAGAAAGTTGTATTTTCTCATATATTACATTCCTTTGCCATGTTTTGTAGGATACGACTCCTAAAAGGAGTGAGAGATCATGTGGATCTCATAGGTTTTTGGGGGCCAATAGAAATTCTGAACTTGGCCACTCCCTTATTGTGCAAAGGGAGATTCCTTTTCATGATGGGTGCTTCTCAAAGGCACCAAACTTAAGTATCACCTTCAGCCATGTTAAGGTGACTCATGCAGCAAATGTGTGGTGGGAATGCCATTTGCCACACCTAGATCTGATGAAGACAAGAGGTGCACTGCGCTGGCATCACATGTGGGATTTTGACCTACCTCCTCAAGTTCAGATTTCAGTTTGCATATATGTAGTCTTGCTTCCATACCCTAATGATGTAGTTGTATTATTTATGTTGTTGTATGGATAGAGGATGGGAAATGTGTATGTACCACATGGTTTGGAACCTCTACCTGTACTTCATGATACATGTTTTATATGTAGCATTGCTTCAACCATGTTTATTTCTGTTGAGTTTTACACTCCTGAAGGGATGGACTATTCACATATTATGTTGGCCTTGGAGGAAAAATTCATGATGTATTGGCTTGTTGAGCCCTTGTCGTATGATGAGGACTTGATCCTTGATGCTGCCATCAATGAAGGAGGAGAAGTACTATAGCTCTTACCCTATTAGTTGCTTGAGGACAAGAAAAATTTTTGAGGGGAGGATTGTAATATTCCTACTTAGCCTAGGCTAAGAGGAATATTCATTTTTTTTAACTTTTTGTTGCATGAATAAATGAATAAAGGAGGACATGTAAAATTGCTAAAAAGACTGAATAAATCAACGCCCATGTGAACACAGATAAATCAGGGCCATGTAAAAAAATCACTTGTACGTGTGAAAGAGGTTTGAGTTGTGAGACTGGGTCAACCTTAACCAAATCTACAGTGCTATCTGGGTTCAATGAATCTCCTAAAGGGACAACTCAATTCTAGAAGGAGGCCCCTCATGTGAAAGGAGCTAACTCATCAAGGTGGTTTAGGGTTTGCAAAGGCTTTCGTCTTATAGAAGGAAGGGAAAGGCAACAAGAGAAGGTTGTTTATTCATTATATTTCTGAGTATCTTGTCTGCTTAGACAAATACTATTCTTTGTTGTTTAGTAAAGAATTATGCTTCTTAGCACTAGAGTTCCTATGCAGGGATTTCACCTCTTCCTTGGAGGATTCTTGGAGGATCATTTGCTGATTTGATCCACTATCAGGCTTGAGGCCAAGCTCTACTTCCAATTGTAGCGCAGATCCAGTGAGGGTTTGTCTGCTTTTGCAAGCTGCAGCAAGTGGGATTTTAGATCTGTAGAGATCTAGCTTGTTTTGGGAGCCTATTCTCATGGAGTGTGTCTTTTAACCTCCTGGAAGAGTGCCTCTCCTATTTGTACTTCAGATCTGTATCTTGGCAGTTGGCCATCTATGTTATTCAAGCTACATTGTTGTTTCCATTGAGGAATTGCGTTATTTTCATATGATATTCTTCAAGGTGTTTTGATCACAGTTTTGATGAGATATCTCTGTGTTAGTGTCCCATGATTTGGCTGATTGGCAAGCCAAGTGACAGGGTAACATCAAACCAATATTTGGAGCCCAAAGACCTAGCCTTCCTAGACTCAGAGAGGGCTCTCTCTATTTGTGTAAGGGATATCTATGTGCTTGCTTCTTGTGTTTCTGATTTTAGGCTAGTTATGAAGTAGGTTTTTTGGTTTTGCTTTTAGGTTTGTGAGGGAGGAATTGATTAAAGACTAAGATAGATAAAAATATTGTCAGATCAACTGGGCTATGGGGTCGAAAAGGTCAAGAAAGCTTCAGATGGTGATACAAGGTATGTTGAAGGGCCGATTTGATCAAGGTAAAATGGATCTTTGGGTAAAATGGAGTGGGATGGACACTAAATTTGTGAAGAACAAAGGATTTCAAACATAAATAGTTCAATAGCTGACATAAACATGGTAGGGCTAACCATTAATCATGAGAAATGCAACTATAAACTGATAAATGCATAGAAATAAATATTCAAGCAATACATAGAGATATATGACTCTCTAACTTTAGGAAATTGCTATCAGAATTTGGGGAAAGACAATTAAGACAAACAAATAAGTCAAAGCACTATGAGGAAATTCCTAAGCATAGTATTTCAAGCTATCAGGCACTCTGAAGTAAGATTGCATAGTTTTAGGCAAAGGGCAAGATCAGTACAAGATCTCCTTAGTTCAACAAATGACAATCAAACAATCAAAGAAAGGTTTCAGAGGTGGAGCTATGACTAGCCATTCTTAAGAAGGGCATACCGTGAATCATACTTAGCAAGCATAAAACCATAAATGAAACAAGAAAACAATTTCTTCAAATATCAAAGAGCAATCAAGGATTCTTTGATGTGACTAAGAAGGAAGAAAACATAGAATCTATAAAGAAACAAGAAATCTGAGGTGCCTCCAAGGGCATGTCTCAAATATATTCTCTACTGTCTTATAGCAAGAAAGAGCATGAAATATGAATGAAAACTAAGAAAACATAACAGAGAGGGACAATATACCATTTTACCAAGTCAAGGAATCCAACATCAGTCCTCTTTCATCATCCAAAAACATTCAAGAAACTATCCAATGCATGAGACAAGTGTTTCTTCCAAGCTTGTATAACCATATGTTGCTCTATATCATCAATTTCAGTCTCGTTTACAATGAATTCTCTTGGAATATATAGGCCAAGATGAGGGAAAACCTCCTAATGCAACTTGCAAGCTCATTGGCCCATCAAAAATATCTGATTTTGTCCTTGACGCTTTGCAAAGCCCAAGGCACAAAATATCTATAGAAATATCCTAAAAATGATAAAAAAGGAAATTATATTGACTTTTCCTAACTAACCATGGCCAAAAAAGGCTAAACGCACATTAGGAAAAGCCACTTCAGAAAAGTGCATTTTTCACAAAAATACTTAAGAAATATATCAGCAGAAAGTCCCCTGTCTTGTGGGAAACTTTTGGAGGCCTTCCCGATGTCAAAACAAGGCCCATGATGGCTCGTTGGAAAGCTCTGGATATTTGGTTTTTGATAATGCTTTTTTTAATCCAAACTGATCATTGGAAGCTACCAAAAACTGACCTGTGTGGAAAATCCCAGAAAATTGCCTTTGCTGATATGCGGGGTAGAGTGTGGAAAAAGTGACTATTTTTCGCCATTTTGGGGGACCAAATCATCTTCAATTGATCTGAAAATTGCTGAGTAGATGCCCCTGAAATTATGGCATCCAATGATACCATTTTCATCCTTTGAGGATGTCTCAAAAAAAAAATGTCAATGCCCATGATTTTTAACAAAAAGCCCAAAAATGTCAAAAAACAAAAACTTGTTGAATTTTGCCCAATTTTGGTGAGCATGACCCTCAAGGGTTTTTAGAAGCATGCTGAGAAGCTAAGGCCAAAATTTGGAGCCTTGATTTTTCTTTCTTCGTTTTTGGTGCTGGGTGCCTCTTTTGAGCCTCTTTGAGCTTTTCTTGTGTGGCTTTCAATTTCCGTCAGGCGAATTGATTAAGCTTCTTATATTGCCCAGTCATCCTTCTTTGAAGGTCCAAATATCTATTGGCCTTTTCCAACTTCTTCTCCAAGTGGTCATTCACCCTTTCAAGCCATGCTTCTCTATTGTTTTGTATCTCTTGGGTGAATAAGGTAGTAAGAGGAAAAGATTGGAAAAGGGCAGCCTCTTCCTCTTTTTGTTTCTCCAAGGCTCTTCTGAGTCCCATGGTCCTTGGCCTTTTTCTTCTTGGTTGATCTTCATCTTCGCTATCATTGAACTTGCCCATGAGTTCTTCCAACTTAATTTGCGCCTTGGAGGCCTCTTTTTGATATTTGATAGCCTTTGTCTCATATACTGCCATGTGGACACTCATATGCTTGTTTTGTGTTTGCAGAAAGTGAATGAGGTTTTTATACCTCTCTAGATCTGTCCTTAGATCATGAATTTGTTCTTCTCTATTAATCAAGAGAGACTCTAGGATTCTGGCCTCATTGTCGCTATCATCACTGTTTATCTGAATTATTTCAAAGTCCCTCTCTTTCTTATGGCTGCTTTCTTCCTTCTCCTTCCCCTTGCTTTGGGTCGCCATCTTGGTCTTCCTCCTCTTGGGTAATTTGACAATGGATTGCTTGGGAAACTTCCCCTTGCTTCGGGGGGCTCTAGTAACATTTGGAGTTACAATTTGGGGCACTCTCTTTCTTGATGTTCGGGGCTTTGTCACCTTTGGAGAAGAAAAAATGGCCCATTGCATAGGAGAGGCAGCTAACACATGCTATTTTTTCTCTTTTCCCTTACTACTCCCCTCATCATCCTTGCCACTGTTTTGACCTTCTTCATGAATGCTTTGACTATCACCTTGCATGTCTTTTTGAAGGTTGCCCTTTTCACTCTTGTCCCTGCTTTCTTAAGGACTTTTAGGCTTTGTATCTTCAATGTTTTGTGCTTCATTTTCATCATGTTTGTTGCTGTGAGGGTTGCCAATATCCTCCTCATTGTGGCTGCTGTGTTCCTCATCAAACTATTTCATTTCTTCATCATTACCCTCTTCACTGTTTTGGTCTTCTTCATGGCGCTCTTCTTCACCACTGTGCTGCCTTTCATCGTTGTGTTTTTCTTCTTCATCATGCTGTTCTTCCTCACTGTGTTACTCTTCTTTATCATTTTGTTCTTCCTCATCATGCTCTTATTCTTGACTATGCTCCTCCTCATTATGATCTTCTTCTTGATTATGATCCTCTTCTTGATCAATCATGGGAGTTTTTAGCTTCTTAGGAATTGGCTTACTAGAAGAAGGAGAAATATGCTGGGTGGAAGGTGAAGGAGATGCATGGGATGAAGAAATAGTGGCGAAATCGGGATGTGCAATGAAAGTGTCCCAAGAGATTCCCTTCTTCTCAAGTTGATAAAGAATGACAATCTTGATAAGGGAATGATGGAAAAGACAAGTTGGCTGCTGAGATGGAGGTCTATTTTGAACAGTGGAAGCCATATTTCCAATGCTTCTATAGAGGAAAAAGGGGAGGTTTAACAATTGGGTCCTCGTGAAGTGCATGAGTAGCCGGACATGGTAAGCATAGACCTAGGAAAACCTTCCCTCATATGTGAAGTATTTCATGATTATCTTCATGAGGGGGGAATAGCTGGTCAATAGATATGAAAAAGGAAATATGGATGGGCATGCATCCCGATGCTCTGGCTTCAAAAATTGTTTGTACTATTCTGAGTCTAGGTAGCTCAGCTTAAACCATTTTTCTTCAATATATGGGATTTTGGTAGCTCTGGAAATGGATCTAGGAGAAAACTTGAAATCTAAGCCTACCAGCTGAAAATGTTTCCCTTGCAATCTCAAAGCACATAGATGTGTCAAGGTTAGATAGATTTTCACCTCCTGTACCCTTTGAAAAAACTCTAAACATCCAACTTCATGAAAGTTAAATAGAGCTGAAGGATGGGAATTTACTTCTTCAGTTGAAAGAGGTTCATACCTCTTGTGAGGGCCACTTCTGCTATCTTGCCCGGGAGGCATTTTGTTTTGGATAATCTTTGCTGGTTGACCAAGACAAGCTGTTTCAAATGGTCCTTGAAATGGTTTCCCAACACCAAACCTTGTTCTCCTTATAAGTCACTGTGCCTCTTTGATGTAAAAAAAACAAGTACTTGTCAAATGACAACCAAAATCAATTTACCACTGTGTTTGGGCAAAGATTTTGAAAAAGATGTGTTTTTGTTTCTTTGTTGAAAAAGGATCTCCTTTGTTTTGACAAAAACACCTTTCCCTCCAAACACTCCTCTTTTGCTATTCATTGTTCTTTAAAAGTAAACAAGACACCTTTCAGCTGGCTTGAAAACCTTGAAAACAGACTCTGCCTTTTTTGAATTCTGGGGGTTGTACAAAACTTAATATTTCACAAAACATAGAGGACCTCTTAAGATGACCAAGCCTTCATCTTCTAACACTGTTTCCTTTTGAGTTTTTAACAAACACAAGCCTTTGCGAAATACGGTTAATATACCTTTCCAGCAAACTTGAGACCTATACAACTCTGTTTGTCTATCTAGCAACTGTGGGTTATCACTGTTTTTTAAAGGAAGTTAGGGTTCTTTAAGACTGATAAAAATAACCTCCCCTATCACTGAATTAATTCTTGACATTCAAAGCAACAAAAACTCCTTGATTTTGACCAAAGGCCCCAACTTCTAATCACTATTTCTCTCTTGTGCCTTTTTAGATGATAAGACGCCCTTAAAACCACTATTAAAACTCTTTCCAGACTATTTTGAGACCCCCAAACACAAGAAGGCCTTCTTTAGTTTTGAAAAAAACTCTATCTCTTTACCACTGTCTATCTATGTGTTTTAGATGTTGAAGTAATTTCAAAATCACTATTTCTTCTTAGGGAAAAACACAGCAAAAACACCCTTCTTTAATTTCAAAATTTTCCATGAAGTGAAGAAGTACCTTGAAGAGTGTTTATGGGCCTTGGTTGGTCATTGGAGTAGTATTTAAAAGTGTTTTTGGACGCCAATGGAGGAGTGTCACGTTTGAAAATGAGAGCGCTGCACAGAATTAAGGCTGTCGGGTCAGCTTCGGGCAGTGGTGACCGATCACACGAGCGCGCCATGCAGCAGTTCAAACGTTGTGTATGTGCACTCATAGGCGCGCCACACACTTCTACAGGCACGCCGTGCAGGCTTCCGAGCCTCAAACTATGAAATTTTTCCCAACATCAATTTTCTTCTCCAGTGAGCAGCTAGTGGAGTATGCTTAGGCTTTTGAAATGGCAAATGGGGCCTTTGAAATAGTCTCCTCTGCCTTTATAATTTGAAAAAACACTTTAATGCTTTGGCAGTCAGCTTTGGAGGGTTTAGATTTTTTTGAAAAGGTTTATGTCATGTCAAAACATAACTCACTGTATTTATTATTTCATCACCTTTAAAACATCATAAAGACCCATATTCGATCAAGATTTATAACAAAAATGCTATGGCCAGCCTCTTTTTGAAGACACCATAGACATGAACTTTTCCGATGTAAAGAAACTTCCTAAAAAGCCAAAATCCTTTTCACTGTTTCTTCATTAAGGAAATAACCTTGTCAATATTTGTCCATTTCTGTCCTTCAAAAGGAACACTGCTCAAGAGCCATCTCAAAGATTGTTGATGCATCCTTTTCCTATCCCTCGGAAGGAGATGATTTACAGTTCTAAAACTTACTTCGACAATTTCAACTCTCTTGGTGTTTGATGACTTGTTATGCCCATTGTTGAAATTGGTAAAACACTACTAGGCACCTTTTATTGAAATTTTCTTTTTGACTCTGGAAAAAGAACCTCATTTGCACTCACCCAGATTTGACCTATACCTGTTTATTAGAGAGAAGGCTTTTAAAGACCCTCAATGCAATCATATACAACAACAGAGTTTGTTTTTATGTAAAGTAAAAGGTCTTGTCTGATGACTGTGGTATGCCTTGTTTCTTTGAATGTTGTCTTGAATTTGAGACATTTTTTCATACCCTTCCTCTCATTGTGATGAGCTTGTTCCAATTTTCGGACATTTTTTTGAAGAAGAACTTTATGGACATGAAAAACAAAGCTTCTTGACATCATAATATCACTATTTGTCCTATGTTTAAACACCAGTTTTCTACTCATAAACCTTCAATTTCTTCCCATTGCATTTCAATTCTACCCTTTAAACAGTGAACCCATCTAACACCCTTTGAAACACTACTAGTGTATCAGTGGTTTCATCCTTTGGAGGAAATGGTGTAAACAAGTTTTTAGGCCATTTGAAGCATTTTTTATCCTTGTGCTCTTTGAATGAGGCCATACCTCTGCTCCTGACCCTCTACTTGTTAAATGAAGGAGGCCCTTATCATATTTCCAAACCATCTGCTTTAAATGAAGGCGGTTTACAACAAGTGACCTAACCATATGCTCATGTTTGGAGGAGGTTTTCATAGTCATGCCATTTCACCCCTTTTTCAAACTATGTCATCCTTCCTTGTAATGCATATCTCTGCTTGGTATATCACAATAAGTAATAAAGTGAAAATTTGACAATATGATATGAGGGGCATGTTATAAGATATGTATCCTGTTGTTAGAATACCCTTGTGAATCTTTTATAAACCAGGAGCAACATGACTTGTATCTATAGAGTATTTGATTGCTAGTCATTATTTAGTAACCTTTCTTGACTGTGTTTGCAGAGGTTTATTTAATTTTCTCTCTGACCAGTACTCTTATCCCAAGCTCAAAACAACATGAGAAGTAGCTATCTTCTCATTTTTAGTTTGATAATGTCTTCTGGAATACTCATACATTTCTTCTTTTTGAAATAGACACTGAAACACTATAAATCCACCTAATATCAGTTTGGCTTTTGACATATGTACTGCTGAGACATCAAGACCTTTTAGTGGCATGAACTATGGGTGTATCAAGCTTTGTTTTGTAGATTAAGCTTCAATTCAGGGTTGGCTGGTATTGAAAAAAATATTTTGGCTCAGGATGCTTTTGCCAAGGAGGATTTTCTAAAGCGCCACTACCTAACTTAGGGGAGATATTTGACAAATTTTCAGTATTCTCTTTGGTATGAATAGATCTTGAGAGGACATATGACCCGAGGTAGGGTAGCTAAATTTTTATCAACAGTTGATTATTGAATGACCTGGGGATGAGGGTAAATGACAATACATGACTTTATCTTATGATATCTGATGGACAAGATTATATGACTGAAACTAGGTAGGACTTGACAACTAGGTTTTTTCTCATCATAGGCTGACTGAAAAAGGTAGGAGGAAAAAAAAAGTTTAGGGGTGTTTTCTAGAAGACAGATTTGACAAATTTGAGATCAGCTTCTAGAAAACTTGGCTTTAAAAGCTAGTCATCATAAACAGGTGAAAAATACTGATGATTAACACTCTGGTGCTCGGCTTTTCCTTCCACTTTGGTGATCCATGGATTAGCTTGCTGATCTATGTTCTATTTAGATATGATCTATTTTAATGTAATGTTATATTCAGAAATTACTGCAGCATTTTACAGATCTGCAACTTAAAACTCAGATCTACTCTTATTTATGCATGATTTGGTCAAAACCCCAAGGGGATCTTGTAAAGAAAACTATCTAATTTCCAGATCTAAAATAGATCTGATGTTTTGTCCATATATCTGTCCTAGATCTGAGTTTTAATATTCAGATACTACAGCTCCTTAAAATAACACCGTTGAGCCGTTTATTCATTTATATTTGTGTTGTAGCCTTCTTTTCTGAGAATTTCTTGCTCTATTGCCTCATGTATTCTACTGTATATTGAAATAGCTTCATTATAATTCTGATTTGCTACTGTACATTCATAAGTTAATCATATTTGATGCCCTCCAGCTCATACTTTCCAATACTGCATTATTTCTGAAGCAGTCTATTGCGCATAGCTGCAACCCCTCTTGTAGGGTGTTTTTCAGCTAGACTAGGTTGTGGGAGATCTGTTTACCACACCTAGTTTGATTTTTTTTTCTCCCCTTGTGGATCTAGACTCCAAATCTACTGATATAAAGGATTTAAGGGTTGTAAACTCATTTTTGTACATTAATATCCCAGGAGTGCGTTATTCCAGCGGGCTTGCTGTGCTATTCTAGATCTGGGATATTACATAATGGAACAGGAAATAACAATAAAATTTTTTGTTGTGAAACAACCTCCAAAAATAGAAGAAAAGACATATCAACAACTTATAAATAAGCCACTTCGAGGGGGCAACCTCCAATACATTACATGAATGAAAAATTCTTGGATGATACAAATTACAAAACCTCCTTTCTATATATAGGAGTCCATGGGGCCACAATGTAATCCTAGCCGACCTAACAATAATAATGTAAGGGCACAATAACAACAATATGGAGGTTACATGGGTACAACAATAACAATAAGGAGGTTACACTAACAACAATAAGGGACTATACTAGTAATATAAGGACCTAAAATGATCCTCTCCTTCAAAAACTTGTTGTCCTCAATGCTTGAGTAGCTCCAGGTGCTTCTGTATAAAATTCTCATCCTCCCATGTAGAATCTTTAGTGGGTAAGTTCTTCCACTTGATGAGATACTCTGAAATTGAACGATTCCGTAGCTGTCGAGTTCTGGTTTCTGTGACTACTTCATGTTCCAATATGATTTTTCCTTCCTCATCAAGTTCCCGCAATATTGTTTGAACTGGAAGATTTTCACCTATAACCTCTTTAAGCATGAAACATGGAAAATTGGATGCACTTGTGAAGAAGCAGGAAGCTCCAATTTGTATGCCATAGTACCAATATTTTGCAACACCTTGTAAGGACCATAGTACTTTGGCGATAATTTATTATCCTTCTTAGCTTGCCTGAGGGACATTTGTTTTATGGTTGTAGCCGTAAAAATACCCAGTCTCCTACATCAAAAATTCTCTCGCTGCGATGTTGATCTGCCTATTGTTTCATTTGATTTTGTGCCAAATTCAGGTTTTCCTTTAAGAGTTGGAGAACTTATTATTGATGCTCGATGGGATCTTCCACTACTTGAACCTTCGAATTTTCTCTTAAAGATGATGTGATGGATGGTGGATGATATCCATAAATTCCATAAATGGGGTTATTTTTGCTGTAGTATGGAAGGAAGTGTTATACCACCATTCAGCGAGAGGTAACCACTTGACCCATTGTGTTTGTTTATCAGATACAAAACAACGAAGATATCCTTCCAAACATTTATTTACTATCTCTGTTTGACCATCAGATTGATGATGATAAGATGAGCTATGAGCTAATTGAGTACCCAAACAAGAAAATAACTCCGTCCAAAAATTTCCAGTAAAAATGGGATCTCTGTCGCTCACAATAACCCTTGGGCTTCCATGTAGCTTTTGAATTCTGTCCATAAATGTAGTAGCAACTGTACTTGCTTTAAATGGATGAGATAATGCACATAAGTGTGCATACTTGGTAAGTCTATCAACTACCACCATGATGACACTCTTTCCTTCGGACTTAGGTAAACCTGTGATAAAATCCATTGAAATCTTCTCCCAACGTTGACTTGGAATGGATAAAGGTTGTAGAAGTCCTGGGGTCTTAATTGTTTCCACTTTATTCTGCTGGCAAACCAAACATTCCGCCACAAACTTTCGAATATCAGATTTAAGGCCATCCCAAAAAAATTCTTTCTTCACCCTGTGGTAAGTTTTTAAAAATCCTGAGTGTCCTCCCAAAGAAGAAGTGTGCAATTCCAGAAGAATCTTTTGTTTTAGTTGGGAATTCTTACAAAGATATAAGCGATCTTTGTACCATAAGGAATCATTTTTCCAACTAAATGTATCAGATGTATTAGGATCTTGCTGCAACTTTTGAATGAGTGTCCATACATCTTTGTCCTTCTTCCATTCATCTCTTGCTTCGGTTATCCAATCTGGTTGGATAATAGAAATGGCACAAAGCAATGCTTCCACCTCTTCATTATTTCTTGAGAGTGCATCTGCAACAACATTTAGATTCCATTTTTTGTAGATTATTTCAAAGTCATAACCCAACATATTTGTGACCCATTTTTGCTACTCTTCTGAAGATAGTATTTGTTCCAAAAAGTGTTTAAGACCATCATGATCATTTTTTACCTTGAAGTGTCTTCCCATTAGGCAAGTTCTCCATTTCTTTAGTGCATGAAGTATTGCTAACATTTCCTTCTCATAAATAGGTTTCTGTAAATACTTTCCTTTGATTGGACGACATTAAAAAGCAATGGGCCTTCCTTCTTGCATTAAAATAGCACCACTTCCATTTCCTGTTTCATCACATTCCATAATAAAGGTTTTTGTGAAGTCTGGCGTAGCTAAGACTGGTGCAAGGCACATTGCCACTTTAAGATGTTCAAAGGCCTTAGTTGCTGTAGGAGTCCATGAAAATGCATCTTTATTCAATAATGTTGTTAGAGGTGCTACTATTCTCCCATAATTCTTAACAAACTTGCAATAATACCCTGTTAACCGGAGAAATCCTCGCAACTGCTTTATGGTTTTTGTGACTTTCCATTTCTTAATGGCTTTAATTTTATTAGGGTCTACCTTAACACCCTCGTGAGATACAATATGACCCATATATTCCACCTCTTGTACTCCAAAGAAACATTTGGATGTTTTTGCATATAATTGTTTCTCCTTTTGTGTGTTTTGCACATTATTGAGATCAAAATATTGCTCCATCTGTAGAATCCATGTTACGGGATCCTTGCCATCAAACTTCCTCATATCCATCTTTGGAATATGGTGGTTCATCCCGCCAACATTAGAGTTTATGAAATCACGATTAGCATTTATTTTTTTCTCATCATGAGTTTCCTCTACTATCTTTTCACCATTAGGAAACATTTCTTGTATCAACTTTGTCAAACCTTCCATGTCTGATTTTAGATCATTCTTCATGTTTTCCATTTTTTCATCGATGGCATCCATCTTAGCTTCCAAACCATTCATCTTATCTTCCATGCCTTTCTTCAAACCATCCATCTTAGTTTCCATTTCATTTTTTTTTCTCTTTGCGATAGCGAAATTTGGTGCACTTGCTCATGGAATTTTGATATCTCATGTTGCATTTCTTCATCTTCATGAGTAATAGTAGAGCCTTATGAAGGCTTAATGGGTGTTTAATTCTTTTTAGGAGGAATTTTAGAACCCAATACTGATAGCTATGCTCAATACGCCTTTGGAATCAACTAGAACTAATTTTTAAAACAAGACTTATACAATTTGAAAAAAAATACATACCTTTTTTCTATTTTGAGGAGCTCGATATTGAAACTGAATTATCTCTATGATTTCAGATCGTCAATATCTGAAATTTAGCCCTGAAGTAACCCTTTGAATCTTCTTTCGAATGCCATAGGTCTGCCTGATTTGGATTCTTCAAGACAAAGTTATGTCCAATATCCCACAATAACCCAATTATGGACTAGTTCAGTATAGCGAACTTGTATGACTTGCCACGTGTCACTTTTTCGTCCTTTGGCTTTAAAAATGATAGAAATGAAACTACAGTCCATGTAATTATAGCCACTTTTTACAACATTCCAATCCAATGCTCAGAGAGAGAGTTATGAATATTTTCCCATGATAACCTCTTTGAGATGAAATTTGGGAGCCTGAAAAAGATGTAACATCCATAGATCTTATCTCCGAAAATATTGTGAACCAAGCACTGTAATTTCGTGATGATGTTCCTTAGGATTTCGGCTTCAATCTCTAAAAAATTTAGCTTCTAAAACTTCGTAGAAATTTTTTTATAGTGCATATGCCGCGATGACCTGTTTAGGTTAAATTCAGGATCCTGCAAAATGCCCCAACTTCCACAGATCATATCTCCAAAAATATTGTGAACCAAGCTCTGAAATTTTGCGAAGCTATTCCTTCAAATTTCAGCTTTTCACTCTAAAAATTTTAGCTTCTGAACCTTCGCAAAAAAAATTTATAGTGAAAATGCAATGCTGACCTGTTTGGAGCAGCGAAAACCCTAGAATCCAAAGCTTTGATACCAAATGTTGTGAAAACAACTCCAAAAATAGAAGAAAAGAGATATCAACGTCTTAGAAATAAGCCACTTCAAGGGGGAAACCTCCAATACATTACATGAATGAACAATTCTTGGATTATATAAATTACAAAACCTCCTTTCTATATATAAGAGTCCATGGGGCCACAATGTAATCCTAGCTGACCTAACAATAATAATTTAAGGGCACAATAATAACAATATGGGGGTTACAAGGGTACAATAATAAAAATAAGGGGGTTACACTAAAAACAATAAGGGAATATACTAGTAATATAGGGACCTAACAGATTTAGAGTACTTCACCAACAACCAAGCTCAAGGATCCAATGACAGAGCCTTCCTCATCAACAAACATGTCAAGACATCTACAAGTTCCAAAGCATCAATTTCCTTCAGCTTACAAGAGACTATGTATTACTTCAAAGAGTCATCAAATGCCAACAATAAAATGAGTTCCAATTCAGTATTTATGCTGCAAATTAGGAGGTGGGACTGATCTAGGTTTTGAGACTCATTAATAACAGAGTAAATGCATTCTTAACCTTGAAAACCATGCAAGGCATTAGGTAAGAATAGGTGCAACTACTTCTTCATTTCAGTAACTCTGTCTTAACTTCTGAGAGAAAGATAGGAGAAAAGATTGAATTTTTAAGGTTTATCCTTATCTTTACAATAACTGTCCTGACAGATAAAAATATCTTCTTTAGTGTAATAACTGCTTGTTTGTCTTCGCAGGTAGAAGTAGGCGAATGTGTCAGTTTTAGATATTCTGAGTGAATAACTACTGCTTGATTCATTCGAGACATTTTTAGCCTAAATTTCCTTAACTTTAATCATTTACTGGGGTTAAGGCCTAATTCTACTTTAGTCTTCATAATTCATCATGCTGTCCATTTCCCTTTGTTGGTTTCTTTAGACTTCTATTTATCTGTGTTTTTAACCTTTAATCTTCATTTAAGCCTTAATCACTATCTCCTGTACATGTGGCTTTCTGCGCTGGAGGGTTTCTCTAGAGTAACTGATGTTCATGAGGCATTGATTAAACATGGAGATTCAACCCTTTATGTCCTTTTTTTGTGATATCAGGCCTCAGAGGATCATGACCCTCATCCTTTAATCACTTTCCTTGACTGTAGGATGGCTTTTTTGTTCAACCATCATAAAACCTGTGACTATTGGGTTTAACTGCTTCAGAGGCTCGACGGAGGTGAAGGAGCTATGAAGAGGAGGAGGAGTGTGTGGAGGGAGGGTTCCATGGAGGAAATCTAAGAACCAGGGTTTCAAACATGAGTTTGGCGTGAAATAGGGATGGGCGATTTGGCAGAAAATCGCGAATGGTTTTCACGCGAGGGGTAAGCTGTAAGTGGTAATGGCTTGGGGGAACGTGATACAAGCCAGAGGGTGACACGTATCATCTCCAAAAATTCTCATTTCACGTGAAAATAGTGCATTGGGAAGAGTTCGAAAGATCAGACACGAAACTTAATGAGGACCGTCAGATCTGCGGGCTGCAGATCGACGATCGTGAGTTAGTGCGATGTTCGAAGAGATGCGTGGGAGGAATGGTAGTGGGACCTGATGGTAACGTTAGCCTTTTTTTCATGGAGCTGAATGGGCTAATCGGTGGGTGAAACAATAAGTTTTGTGGGAGGACCATTGGATGGTTGCGATCAACGACTAGGATTTATTCTGGGGGGACCATGGTGGATGGAGGGGGAGAACAAGGAGGAGCCCCACTTCTTGTTGGATCGTGATGAGACCAATGGTGGAGAAGTGTTGTGGGGAGATGAATATCAGTGGAGAAAAGGGTTTGGGAATGAGGAAATGGGAATTGCCGAAGTGCGATGGCTGATGGGAAAAAGCGAAATGTGATGGTCGTCCAATCTGGGAGAGACCAACGGTCAGGATTCCATCAGCGGAGATGAAAATAAGGGAAAGGGCTAAGAATTTGCCGACAGTCATGAGTGGTCACAGGCCTTAGTCTTATGGTGAAGAAGGGGCTAGGGATTTTAAGAAAAAGGTGCTTAAGGCCTTATGTTAAAATGGGTGGAAAAGGCCAAAATGAAGGTTTTTAAGGCCTAAAAGGGGTTACGATAAGTTAGAAAAAGGGGTTTAAAACGAAATAAAGGGGATTTATATGGTTTTTAGGGGGTTTTCCAAGGAAATTGAGGATGATGAAGGGAAAATGAGGGAAAAATGGGTGAAATGAAGGAAATATTTTGAAATGGAGAAATGGCGGGAATTATGGCTTTGAAGGAAGTCCTTATAAAACAACAGGGCTTCAAGCACTGACAGATTTGTTCCAAATTTGTTTCTTGAAGACTTATAGACCTGTTTTAGCCATCATTTTATCTGACAAAATTTTATGGATGGCTAACAGTTGTGATGTTTGACCGTGAGGTGGAATCACTAGTTGAGGGTTGAGGTGGTTTGGCCTCTGGAAGCCCTTGTTTAGTTTTTATTTATGTGTTTTATGAGATCCCACATTCATGCTTGGAATATGGCATGGGGGTGACTGGCTTAAGAAAGATTTGGCTATAATATTCCCAATTAGCTTTCAGCTAGTTGGAATATTAGATTTTGTTTTTGCTTCTTAGTTAGAAGAATAAGAGGCTAGGGAGACACATAAATCTCCTTAGTAGGAATAAAATCACTCCAAATGTGAATGGAGGTCATCTATGTAGATGGTTTAAGCACCGTTATGTGTGAATAGGGGATGAAGCATGTGGACTGGGTCAAATTTGACCAAATGAACATCGCTGGTATGGAGGTAGTGGACATTCATTGAGGGCAGCGCAGTTTTGGAGGGAGATTCCTTGCATGGAAGTAGTGGATTTAATGAGTGGGGCCCAGGGTGACAAAGCTCACCAAGCATATAAGGAAGGGGATGGCATCCATGGAAGGCATGATTTATTATTTTTTTTTTATGGTTTGTTATGACTTGTTGCTGTATGTAGCTGTTTAGCGGAGACTATAGTGTTGTTTAGCACAAGGGTGTTCCCGAGCAGGAATCCCACCTTCATCCTCGAGGGAATTCAGGTGCCCACTCAGGAGAATTTATTGAGCTATATTTCCACATTCTGACATCAGGGCTGAGCTACAAATTTCTTCTACAGCGCAGTTTCTACTTAGGGTTTTGCTGTGTTGTAGCGTGCAGTAGTGGAGGATTGGATTGGGCCATTTCTGAGCTAGTTTTCAATGGAGGAAGCATTCCTTCCATTGGGAGGTCAATAAGGAGGGTATTTGGGAATTATTGCAACATTTTTCACCAGGTCAAGTTATTATTATCCCCTACAGTGTAGTTTTAGTCTTGGACTGCGTTATTTTAGGGAGGAGTTGCAGGGGTGGTTTCAGTTCACCATTTGGGGATATAGATTTCCATTGAAGGGATCAACCTTTCACTTAGATATTATATTGGGAGAAGGCTTCATTATATGCTACATCATATCAAGCATATCTTCCTAGCTATTCAGCTGTAGTGAATCTTTAGCCCTAGGGATGCAGTTCACATTGCATTTTGGTGTATTTTCCGAAAACCCTCTTGGGTTGTGATAGAAATGTGATATAGAGCCTAGGTATTCATGTATAACATATTTTGAGGCATATATAATTTATTTTATATCTTTTTATTTTCTCATGCTATAGCTATGTTCATTATTACTACGCTATAGTAACTCTATGACATTTTGTATAGCAGCAACACCTCACTTTTGGGAGTGTTTGTTTATTGGAGGCTTGTTTGTCTATATCATATGATTTTTCCCTAAATACTTTTCAGTTATTTTCTATTGATATTATTAATATAATGGCTCCATATTGGTCTCATATATTTATGTAATGTTATTCACTGCTATTTCCATTATTGTGTTCAATATTGCTACTTTTCCTATTTTGGAATATTAAAGTGGTATCAGAGCATAATCTTGGCTCAACCTATACATTTTCAGCCAATATGTCATCATAAGAAGGATATCCTCTCATAGATAGAGAGAATAGGTATCTGAAGAGAAGAAACGGGAGATATGATTATATAGATGATAAAGAAGACAAGTGAAAAACTCCCATATCAGGAGAGGAGGATGAAAAGGAGTTCCCTAAGCTTCTTCTTCGAACCATGAAATATATTGCAAGAGAAATCAGGGAAATGAGGATGGATAGATACAAAGAATCCCCTAAAGGGTTTATACATGGAGAAGAATCTAGAATTTCACATCACTGGAATGATAACCAGTGAAGCAACAGGTTTCCCAACGCTCTATTATGCCTACATTATTAGCAGTGGGAAATGGAGGATTTCAAGAACATGAAACTCTTGAAGATTAATTTCTTGAGTATGAGTCTCAATCTTAGATATTCAAGGATCACTTCAGCTTTCAAGAGTTTTGTCAGATCACGGACAATAGGAGACCTCAACATCATAATAAAGGTGGAGGATTCACATAGAATAATGATCTCCATCGGACTATGGTTAGGTTCTTCTTACCCACTTTTGATGGGTCATCCGAATGCACAACCAAGTATTGGGTAGAGAAGCTAGACACCTACTTCCAGTTGAACCAAGTACCAAATATGGAAGCCATCAAAATAGCAGCGCTGCACCTTGAGGGTGAGGCACATGATTGGTTGTTCATGGTCTTTCTACATTAGGGCATGCCAATGTGACTACATATTCATAGTTCACAAGGAGGTTGGTGGAGAGGTTTGATCGGAGAGACCCAGAGGCACCTTTAATTGGGCTAGCTAAGCTCAAACAATTAGGTAATCCAGAAACTTGCATTTGTGAATTTCTAAAACTGTCTGTTATGGTTCTTGATTTATCTATAGCTAGGAGGGTATATATATCTATTGATGGGCTAGCAGAACCTCTACATGGGTTGGTTAAATTAACCAAACCCACTACCCTTCAAGATTCCATTGAAAGGGATAGAGATCTACAAGATGCCTTGCCAAGAACAAAGGAAAAATTTCAAAAAAATCCCACTTTTCCATCAAAGGGAAAGGATGAGAAGGCTCATCCTTCAAAGGAGAGCCAAAAATAAGTACCTCTTAGTGATGTTGTTCGAATAGACTTGAGGAGAAAGAAGCTTTTCTTCACATGCCAAGAATCATGGGAACTCGAACATAGATGTGAAATTGGGAAGGCACACTATATAGAGGTATTTTATGATGATGAGGAGGAAGAAGAAGAGGAACCAGAAGGAGGTTGCAACGTTGGGATAGCAGGAGAGGATCCACCACCACCGAGAGGTGGGAATGGAGAATTTTCTCCAATTGGAGGGGCCCTTGCATCACAGAGAGGAGTACCCAAGTACTTGACCTTGAGAGTTCGAGGTTCCATTCAAGATCAAAGGGATTTAGTGTTGATTGACAGTGGGTCTATCCACAACTTTATTGATTCCTAGTTAGTGAAGAGGAGGGAAATACCCATGATGATTTCGAGGAACTCAGTTTTGGTCCTAGGAGCTAGACCTATCTAGTGCATGCATTATATTCCATCTTTATATGTCACCGTGGGGACATATACATTGTTTGATCACTTCTTTGTGGTTGACATACCTGACACCAATGTGATATTGGGTGTGTAGTGGTTGATTACTTTGGGAAGGTCCCCACATATTGGGAGACATTGCAGATGGAGTGGATAGATAGAAAGAGTGGAAAGGATCATATGATTAGGGGCATACACACTTATCCCTCTCAGAAAAATTCTACAAAAAAAACAGAGCTGGATTTGCGCGGTGGAAGTAAGGACCTAACAGTACTATTAGTTATGCAGATGACTTCGGCCCATGAGACATTACTGCTTAGAGGCATTCCACCTAGGAGGCCACCAAATCAGGAGTTGATGAGAGATGTCTCACAACAGGTTGCACCACTCATAGATCTAGGAGGGGTGAGAACCTTTGGAGGACTTGGTAAAACACAAAGAGTCTTGGGTAGGCTCAAGGAGGAGGGAGACATTCTCCCAAAATTAGTATTACCCACTCTCACCAAAAATATTTTGCTGAGAGAAAGTGTGGAGGATGGCACCATCATGGTGCAAGGAGACCACTCCATGACTTTGGAGAATCAGAAGATACTTCCACATAGGGAAGAATCTTCCACATATGGTATAGGTTGGTTTCCACTCACGAATACATTGGCCAAAATTAGGATGTTTTGGATGGGTGATAGCTTCTTATGGAAGGCTAACCTCCAAATACTTCAACCTTTAGTTGAGCATGAGTAACTACAGGAGGAGTAGTAGAGGCGTAATATCAGCATCTCGGTATGTGACTTTGGCATGGGATATTTCAAAGAAGGGGGCAACCACATGAAATTTTCTTTACATGGTAGATCAAAAACGTTTTCATTAGGTAATATAGATCCCTATTGGAGATCCCAACTATTGGTGGAATACTCCAAGGATCTCTTTTCTTGCAGGATTTTTGATGGCAAGTTATTAGATGAGAGATATCAATGATATATGGGGTCATCTATTAGTAGAGTAGGATATTCTTGACTAGAGAATATAAGATCAAGGAGAAGCTACTGCATTATACATTGAGGATTTTCTCTCCAACCACACTTATTCCATGAGAGCATATAGTACTATCATGGAAGGATTCACTAGGGAAGGCTTAAAAGAGGATATACATCAACATATTAGGAGATGCATGGATTGTTTGGAGATAGAGGAGAGACATAACTCTTTTATAGAGTTATCACAACCACTTCCTTTCTCATTGGGGATGAGGGGAGGCCCATCTATGAGCCACTTCACTAGCTTGATCAAAGTCTATGTTAAGGATTATGTTTTTGTGCATAATGATTTAATAACTAAGTACATGTATTTCCTTACCATCCATGTGCAGGCCATTGCTCCAACCTATTTCTTATAGAATTCATGGTCTACTTATGACCATAAACATTGATGACCATGGCCACTCCCTAGGAGATCTTGGGGAGATGATATATTCTTCATGGTGTACTCCATTGGCACCAAACATCATTCACCTTCTCCAAGCATGTGAGGAGATTGTGGCCGAAAACAAATTGTGGAGGACCCACTTACTATATCTTATTCTGAGGTATTTAGGAGAAATACTACTCTAGTTCCATGTGTGGGACTATGATCCTCCTCTGGGATTTCATATGGCAGCTAGTATGACCTTGATTATTATCCCATATGTTGATGATGTGTAATATTCCAAATTTTTCCTTCAATAAATTGGAATATTAATTTTGTCTATTTTCACTTAGGAGATGAATAATTGGGTGAGAAGACCCATTCTTAATAAAAACATGGATAAAATACCTCTAGTATGAAAGGGGATCAGCCTTGGAATTAGATTTCACACCCTCATGTGTGAAAGGAGACTTTTTCAAAGAGGCTTGGTTAAGTTTGACCAAGTCAAACAGCGTAGGGTATGAGGTGGAAAGCACTACATGGGACATCGTAGAGATAGAGGAGGGAATATTCCTTTATGGAGGAAAACCTAATGGATGGAGCCCATGGAGAGAGAGCCTTCACTTTCTATATATGGAGAGGAGGAGAGCCATTGTTATTCATGCTTATGTTTATTCATTTCATTGTCTATTCAGACAATTGTGCATTCTCTGCTGTTTAGCAAGAATTGTCGGGGAATTCTTGTTTAGGATTCCTCCTCCTTTATTGAGAGCCTCTTGAAGGAGTTTTACTGATTTTTCTCACATCTAGGCTTTTGGCCAAGCATCCTCCTCCAGGACTGCGTTATTGTTGTAGCAACATAATTATGTGTTGTAGGGTGTTGCAGTGAGAAGTTACAACACCTCTTCCATTGCTTGTTTTTCAGAGGGAGACTTATTCTTTCATTTGGAAGATTAGTTTGGAAGTTTTGGAGCTTATTTGAATATCTTGTCACTTGGCGAACTCTGTCTATTCCACCTACAACGCATTTACCCTCTCAGACTACGTTATTTTCATAGAGCACTTGCAGTGAGGGCTTGCAGTGTTGTTTGGAGGGTGACATCTCAAGTGTAAGGATCAACCTTCCACTTTTGAGATCCATTGGAAAAGGTTTAATTTATATTTCTCATCATTTTCAGCCTTCTCTATTGAGTTCCAGATTTGAGTTGCTGCAGCTACCCAACAACTCCGACATTTTTTCCTTTTTTCATATTTAAGCCAATCCCTTGGAGGATTGATGTTTTACTACTTCTAAGGGTTAGCGCTTTGCTCCCCTAATTTATTTGAGCTATATCATTGATATATCCATCTATTGAAATTATATTGCAATAGTAATCCATAATATAATGCGCTGTCATAGCCAAGGGTTTCATATATGAAACTATGTTTCTTCATTTCCATGTACATGTATTGTTGAGGCTTGCATTGCCTTTCTTGAGTAGATGTTTCATCAAGAACTTGTAATTACCTTGCTTATATAACATTTTTTATTGGATATATACATCTTCTTGTCTCACAGCTCATAAAATAACGTTGTCTTTTCATGGTATGCTCATGTATTGTTGCATTCCCTTCACCAGGCACTTTTTGAGGACAACTAGTAGTGGGAGATCTGTTTAACCACTCTAGAAGGATTTCTTTGGCCCCAAATATTTTATTTTGGTCTTAGACACATTGGTCTAAGGGATCCAAGTCATGGTATCAAATATTGCTGCCTCCATTTCTGGAAAATGTGTTTTCCAGCCATGGATTGCTAGCTATTCCTAAAAAGGAACATTACAATGGTATCAGAGCATATTTATTGGCTCAGCCTGTGATTCTAAGCCAAAGAAGATCATAATGTTGAAGAGGATGAGATTTCTCTCATCAGTGTTTATATCCAAAGAGAACCTCTCCAAGGAGGTAAAGAAGAATGAAGAAATAGAAGAGGAAGGACCATGCACTTCCTATTCTCATCAAGAAGAAGACATTGAGCATGGAATACACTTGGATTATCAGATTCTAAGTGATTACCTTGTTGAGTACAGATCTCAACCTAGAGCCTTCAAGGAGACTCTAGATTTTCCTCATTTCATCCAACTAAAGGAAGAGAAGAGACCCGATAATAGAAGAGGAATCAGAGGCAATATATTTCTATTGTATAGCTTTGATGGGTCATCTACTGCAAGAACCTGGGTGAGAGAGTTGGAGGCATTTTTCCTACTACATCCTGTAGCAGGGAAAGAAGCTGTTGTAATCTCAACGCTGCACTTGGAGGGTGAAGCCCATGACTGGTGGAGCAACCACTTGAGCCATGCAAGGGAGAATTTTTTTTGCAAAGTTCATCCAAGGTTGATCAAAACCTTTGATGGTGAAAGGGAAAAGGAAGAGAAGGCCACACCACCCCTTGAGGAGACTTTTGATAACACTGTCACACTCATGGAAGAGCAGCCACATGCATCAATAGTTGGGGCAACTGACACTTTGGAGGAAGGAACTCTTGCAGCCCTACAAGAAGTTCCAAATGCACATCAAGGTATGAAAATATTTTCACAATATATTGTTGCAACAAATTCTTTTTATCAATGTGGAAAATTTCTTTTGAATGACCAAGGGTCAAATCCCATTGCTACCATAGAGCAGCTTGGTTGCACTGTGATGTGAAACATGAAAAATTTCAAGGAGGAAATAAACCATCATCTCCATGAGCCTTTGTTGGATTGCATATCACATTGGAGGTTGGGGTTTGGAGCCTTGAAGGATGATAGTAGACAACTTGGAGTGAGAAACCCTTTCTCCTTTCAAGATGACACTTTCTCAATCAGCTCCTCTCAGCTCAAAGAGGAAATTATACTTTCATATCCAAGACCTCATTGGTTTTGGAAGACTATTTATGATAGGGAGGTCTCAAGGAGAGATCTCATTAGAGGTGCACTTCAACACACCATGGAGTGCAAATATTTTTTTCCTTTCTCACAAGAGAAAATAGAATATGGAGGACATCTTAGGATGGATAACATCTCTCATGCTTGTGTTGGACATTTCTTAAGCCATACACATCATTATGGGAGGTTTTTTCCTACCACCTATTTGGGTCTTGATAGGGTCTCATTGATCCTTGAGAATATTTCATTTTAAGAATACCATGAAGTGTAAAGACAGGAATTTGATTTGGGAGGATGGTAGCCCTTATGGGAGGAGTACTAAGATGAAGAGAAGAAGGAAACATCCACAAGGGGTTGAGTGGATGTGGTTGATGAGCAAGGAGCTGGGAGGCTACTTTCAAATTTATGATACTGGGTAGCAGGAGGCTTGGCTGCGCTGGTTACTCTTGAAAGAGTTTGGCCATCACTTGGTAAGCACTCTTCCTACGAGTAGGAGGATGGAGGAGAGATGGCAATATACTTAAATGACTGGGTAGTATAGAGTATGTATGCATGGTGTTGATGTGATACTCATATCATTCATTATGTCTTCATCACATGAGTTGTATGATGGAAGTATGGGGAGGCAGCAAAATGTTTTGTTGCTTTGCTTGTTTTTGGGAGAGCAAGAGCAGATTTTCTCTCACAATTTGCATGATGTTGCAGGAGGAGGAGATGGCATTATATCCTTGGTATTTGATGATGATTGGGAATCAGTTCCATCTTGTGAAGTATTCCATATTTGTTGCAGCATTCTTAGAGGAGTCTTTGACAATGAGCATGTCAGAGAACAGAGCTTGGTATTGATAGGAGCTTATTTGCATGAGCTCACAATGCTGTCACTTTGGAGCAGAGATTTATGGATGGGGTGTCCCCAGGATCACTTCACATTATATGCACTTGGTGAAAAATGAAGAGATGATGATGATAGAGTAGTAGATAGAGGCATCTATCACTATGACATATTATTCTTGACTTGGGTTTCCAAGCATGAGGAGGATTATCTTCTTACAGCACATGGTTCATTATTATTCATAGCATGACAAACCACTATGGAGGAATCACTCATGGATCCATGTACCATCTTACTTCCGGCATATGGCGAGAAGTTTGTTTATACATTCATTGATTTGCACACTCTTACCATTATTATGTAGTGCATTGCTTCACAAGAGGGCAAGCTTGTCACATTGCTCCATGATCATTATTGGGCCAATCTATATGATGGAGGCAAACATCTCTTATGTGGCCTTGGGCAGATGTTTTATCATCGCATGTATGTTCAGCTTATGCACTATAACATGTATCATATGAAGACATGCATGATTAACCATGTGAAAAGAAACATTTTGCCTTGTACTTTCCGCAAGCAGCAGCTTGTAAAACTACGCTATCACTACTGGGAAAGTTGTTGGTACCTTCTTGCATCACTTGAAACATTTAGAATTTTCTTAATTTTGTTGCTGATCATGTCTTAATTTTATGATATGGATCATATTTTTATAAGAAGCATGATTATGAGAGAGGCACATGAGTTGTATGTGTCCTTGAGTGGGAAGGATTCTCACATTTTCTGCACTACATGTTCTAATGGGAGCATGGGAGGAGATATGGCCACCACTACTACATATGTGTTCTCTTTTGAGGTGGACCATGGACTTGATAGTCATTCATTGTACAGCCATGGGCAAGTGTTTGGTCTTGTATTGTTGTTATATTCAACCATTTACTATTCCTTAGTAGATGTGATGGATTTTGTATGTCACTTGCCATGTTCCTTTCTGAGATTGCAGTGGATGAAACTGCATTGTATCCTTGTGAGACATTGTTTGTATCATGTATCATCATGTATAACTTGCAGAAAAATTCTCATTGGGGTAGTCTATGATGATCTTGTCCTATTCATCATGGATGAAACATTTTGGGCCAGATTGTTCTTCATTGTTGGAGGAGAACTCTTTGAAGGATTTTTCTTCACTTTTCCATTTGAGGGCAATAATTTTTCAGCCCAAGATCAACACACACTCTACACTTATCATGGGTGGAGAGAAGGACAACATGACGTGAGCTATGATTCTTACCATGTTCAGATTTTCAGCCCACCTTCATTTTTGGAGCTTGAGGTGGAAGGATATTTTCAGGAGTTACCATGTTGGGAGGTGACTCATTTTTTTTGGATGATTGCCTGGGGATGGATGATCCACATGAGAAAGATGTTCCTCATCACATTTCTGACTCCATGCCTTGAGTGGAGACTTTCCAATTCTATCCTTGCAGTTGCTTGAGGACAAGCAACATTTGGGAGGGGAGGACTGTAATATTCCAAATTTTTCCTTCAATAAATTGGAATATTAATTTTGCCTATTTTCACTTAGGAGATGAATAATTGGGTGAGAAGACCCATTCATAATAAAAAAATGGATAAAATACCTCTAGTATGAAAGGGGATCAACCTTGGAACTAGATTTCACACCCTCATGTATGAAAGGATAATTTTGCAAAGAGGCTTGGTTAAGTTTGACCAGGTCAAACAGTGCAGGGTATGAGGTGGAAAGCACTACATGGGATAGCGCAGAGATAGAGGAGGGAATATTAATTTATGGAGGAAACCCTAATGGATGGAGCCCATGGAGAGAGAGAGCCTTCACTTGCTATATATGGAGAGGAGGAGAGCCATTGTTATTCATGCTTATGATTATTCATTTCATTGTCTATTCAAACAAATGTGCATTCTCTGCTGTTTAGCAAGAATTGCCGGGGAATTCCTATTTAGGATTCCTCCTCCTTTCTTGAGGGCCTCTTGAAAGAGTTGTATTGATTTGTTTCACATATAGGCTTTTGGCCAAGCATCCTCCTCCAGGACTGCGTTATTGCTGCAACAACATAATTCTGTGTTGTAGGGTGTTGCAGTGAGAAGTTACAACACCTCTTCCATTGCTTGTTTTTCAGAGGGAGACTCCTTATTTCCTTTGGAGAATTAGTTTGGAAGAATTGGAGCTTATTTAAAGCTCTTGGCACTTGGCCAACTTAGTCTATTCCACCTACAACGCAGTTACCCTCTCAGACTACATTATAATCATAGAGCACTTGCAGTGAGGGCTTGCAATGTTGTTTGGAGGGTGAGATATCAAGTGTAAGGATCATCCTTCGAATTTGGAGATCCATTGGATAAGGTATAATTTAGATTGCTCATCATTTTAATCCTTCTCTATTGAGTTCCAGATTTGAGTTGTTGCAGCTACCTAGCAACTCCAACATTTTTGCCTTTTTTCATATTTCAGCCAATCCCTTGGAGGATTGATGTTTTACTGTTTCTAAGTGTTAGAGATTTGCTCCCATAATGTATTTGAGCTATTTAATTTCTATATCCATGTATTGAAATTATATTTTAGCAGTAATCCATAATATATTGCGTTGTCATAGCCAAGGGTTTCATATATGCAGCTGTGTTTCTTCATATCCATGTACATGTATTGTTGAGGCTTGCATTGCCTTTCTTGAGTAGATGTTTCCTCAAAAAATTGTACTCCCTCTTCTGCTATAACAGTTTTTGTTGGCTATATACATATTCTTGTCTCACAACTCATAAAATAATGTTGTCTTTTCATGGTGTGCTCATGTATTATTGCAGTCCCTTCACCGGGCACTTTCTGAGGAAAACTAGTAGTGGGAGATCTGTTTAACCACTCTAGAAGGATTTATTTGGACCCAAATCTTGGATTTTGGTCTTAGAAAAATTGGTCTAAGGGATCAAGGTCTTGGTATCAAATACTTCTGCCTCCATTTCTGAAAAATGTGTTTTTCAACCATGGATTGCTAGCTATTCCTAAAAGGGAACATTACAGTGGTATGAGAGCATATTTCTTGGCTCAGCCTGTAAGTCTAAGCCCAAGAAGATCAGAATGTTGAAGAGGATGAGATTGCTCTCATCAGTGTTCAGATCTAGAGAGAACCTCTCCAAGGAAGTCAATAAGAATGAAGAAATATAAGAGGAAGGACCATGCACTTCCTATTCTCATCAAGAAGAAGACATTGAGCATGGAAGACACTTCGATTATCATATTCTAAGTGATTACCTTGTTGAGTATAGATATCAACCTAGAGCCTTCAAGGAGACTCTGGATTTTTCTCATTTCATCCATCTAAAGAAAGAGAAGAGACCCAGTAACAGAAGAGGAATCAGAGGCGATATATTTTTGTTTTCTACCTTTGATGGGTCATCTACTGCAAGAAACTAGGTGAGAGAGTTGGAGGCATTTTTCCTACTAAATCCTATAGTAGGGAAAGAAGTTGTTGAAATCTCAGTGCTGCACTTGGAGGGTGAAGCCCATGACTGGTGGAGCAGCCACTTGAGCCATGCAAGGGATAAAAAATTTGCAAAGTACCTCCAAGGGTTGATCAAAACCTTTGATGGTGAAAGGGAAAAGGAAGAGAAGGCCACACCACCCCTTGAGAAGACTTGTGATAACACTGCCACACTCATGGAAGAGCAGCCACATGCATCAACAGTTGGTTCAGTGAACACTTTGGAGGAAGGAACTCTTGCAGCCCTACAAGAAGTTCCAAATGCACATCAAGGTATGAAAATATTTCCACAATCTATTGTTGCAACAAATTCTTTTGATCAATGTGGAAATTTTCTTTTGAATGACCAAGGGTCAAATCCCATTACTACCATAGAGCAGCTTGGTTGCACTGCGCTGTGCAACATGAAAACTTTCAAGGAGGAAATAAACCATCATATCCATGAGCCTTTTTTGGATTTCATATCACATTGGAGGCTGTGGTTTGGAGTCTTGAAGGATGATAGTAGGCATCTTGGAGTGAGAAACCCTTTCTCCTTTCAAAATGACACCTTCTCAATGAACTCCTCTCAACTCAAAGAGGAACTTATACTTTGAGATCCAAGACCTCATTGGTTTTGGAAGATTATCGATGAGAGGGAGGTCTCAAGGAGAGATCTCATCAGAGGTGCACTTCAACACACCATGGAGTGCAAAGATTTTTTTCCTTTCTCACAAGAGCAGATAGGATATCGAGGACATATTAGGATGGATAACATTTGTCATGCTTGTGTTGGACATTCCTTAAGACATACACATCATGATGGGAGGTTTTTGCCTACCACCTATTTGGGTCTTGATAGGGTCTCATTGATCCTTGAGAAGATTTCATTTCAAAATCCCATGAAGTGCAAAGACAGGAATTTGATTTGGGAGGATGGCACCCTCATGGTAGGAGTAATAAGATGAAGAGAAGAATGAAGCATCCACAAGGGGTTGAGTGGATGTGGTTGATGAGCAAGGAGCTGGGAGGCTACTTACAAATTTATGACACGGGGCAGTAGGAGGCTTGGCTGCGCTAGTTACTCTTGAAAGAGTTTGGCCATCGCTTGGAAAACACTCTTCCTAAGAGTAGGAGAAGGAGGAGAGATGGAAAGATACTTACATCACTAGGAAGTAGAGAGTATGGATGCATCGTTTTGATGTGATACTCATATCATTCATTGTGTCTTCATCACATGAGTTGTATGATGGAAGTATGGGGAGGCAGCAAAATGTTTTGTTGCTATGATTTTTTTGGGAGAGAAAGAGCAGATTTTCTCTCACACTTTGTATGATATTGTAGGAGGAGGAGATGGCATTATATCCTTGGTATTTGATGATTTGGAATCACTTCAAACTTCGGAATTATTCCATATTTGTTGCAGCATTATTAGAGGAATCTTTGACAAGGAGCATGTCAGAGAGCAGAGCATTACATTGATAGGAGCTTATTTGCACGAGCTCTTAGCACTGTCACTTTGGAGCAGAGAATTATGGATGAAGTGTCCCCAGGATCACTTCACATTATATGCACTTGGTGAACAAGGGAGAGATGATGATGATAGAGTAGTGGATAGAGGCATCTATCACTATGAAATATTCTTCTTGACTTGGATTTCCAAGCATGAGGAGGATTATTTTCTTGCAGCACATGGTTCATTATTCTTCATAGCATGCCAAAACACTATGGAGGACTCATTTATGGACCCATGTATCATCTTACTCCCAGAATATGGTAAGATTTTTACATTCATAAGATTGCACACTCTTTGTATTAAGTTTCAGAAGCTGAAAGTTTTACAGTGCGGAGCCGAAATCCAGAGGAACCTCTTGTAAAAAATTTAGATCTTGGTTTGCAATAATTTTGGAGATATGATTTGTGGAAGTTAGGATTGTTTTAGGCTCCCGAATTTTTTCTCAAAGAGGTGGCCTTGGGAAAAACATCATAAATCTGTCTCTGAGTGTCGGATTGGGATTCTATAAAAAGCGGCCACAAGTAAAGAAATATAGTTTGCATTATATAAATTTCAGAGCTGAAGGAGGAAAAAATAACATGTGGCAAGTCGTACAAGTTCGATCAACTGAACCAGTACATAATTAGGTCACTGTGGAAGATTGGGCATAAAGTTGCCTTGAAGAATCCAAATTAGGTCAGACCTGTGGAATTCGAAATAAGCTTCAGAGGGCTACTTCAGGCCTGAACTTTAGATATTGAAGATCCAAAATGAAATATATAATTCAGTTTCAATATAGATATCCTCAAAAGAAAGAAAAATGTGTGTATTTTTTTTGAATTACATAAGTCTCGTTTGATAAAAAAATAGTTTGAATTCCAAGGGCATATTGAAGAATAGATATCAGTATTGGGTTCTAAAATTCCCCCTAAAAAGAATTCAACACCCCTTAAGCCTTCAGAATTCTCTACTATGACTCATGAAGACGAAGAAATACAACATGAGATATCAAAATTACAAGAGCAAGTGCACCAAATTTCGCTATCGCAAAGAGAAACAAAAAATGAAATGGAAGTTTTGAAGAAAGGTATGGAAACTAAGATGGACGGTTTGAGGAAAGGCATGGAATATAAGATGAATGGTTTGGTAGCTAAGATGGATGGCATGAAAATGGGCATGGAAGCTAACATGGATTACATGAAGCTATGATCGATGAAAAAAAGAAAGACAACATGGAAAACATGAAGAATGATCTAAAAGTAGACATCGAAGGTTTGGAAAAGTTGATACAAGAAATGTTTCTTAATGGTGAAAATATAGTAGAGGAAACTCATAATGAGAACAAAATAAATTTTGATCATGATTTCATAAACTCTAATGTTGGATGGAAGAACCACCATATTCCAAAGATGGATATGAGGAAGTTTGATGGCAAGGATCCCGTAACATGGATACTACAGATGGAGCAATATTTTGATCTCAATAATGTGAAAAGCACACAAAAGGTACCCATTGCAACTTTACATTTAGAAGAAAATACATTTATATGGTATCGATGGCTTTTCTCCTGTAAAAAAATTATCACTTGGTCAATTTTTACGGAGGAAATGATAGCACATTATGAGGATACAAAAAGCAACACCTTATTTAGCTAATTGATAAATATCAAACAAAAGGGTTCAGTGGTGGAGCACATTGAGGACTTCCAAAAATTGAATATAAGGGTAACTGATATTCCAAAGGAACACAGGATTGATGTATTCATAGGGAATTTAAAGGATAACATCCAACATGAAGTTCACGTTTAGGAACATGATTCATTGGAAAAGGCATTCAGGTTGGCAAGAAAAATTGAAAGTAAAATTATGGCGACAAGGAAGCCTACCACTCACATATATAAAGAGGGAAGTGTTGCTACTCCTAGACTTCCACAACCTACAATGTTGACACCACAAAAATTGGAAGAAAAAAGAGCAAAAGGGTTTTTCTACAGTTGTGATAGCAAATACACTAAAGGTCATAAGTGTGCTGGAAGAAATTATTTTACATAGATTGTGAGGAGGAAGAGAAAAAAAGAATAATAATCTTCAAAAGAAGAGGATATACACTAGGAACCAACCCTATAAGAGGAAGAAATGAGTCTGACCATATTATGTAATGCATTGGCAGGAATTACCAATCCTCAAACTCTCAAGAAAGAAGGAAATATCAAGAAGAAAAAGGTAATAATGTTGATTGATTCAGGTAGTACCCATAATTTTATTCATTGTAAGGTAGCTAAGGAATTGAATTGTTTCCTATACCCAGCACCAGAATGTCAAGTGATGGTTGCAAATGGAGGAACTATAAATTGCGATGGAAAATGCCATAATATCAAGCTAACCATGGGGAAATATGTATTGAATAGTCCAATGCTTTCCATTCCTATGGGAGGTTCTAATGTTGTACTAGGAGTACAATGGTTACAATCTTTGGGGACGATAGCTTTTAATTTTCAAGAAATTTTATTGAATTTTTTTCAGAAGGAAAGGAAGTCGAATTACGAGATATCGCAGGGAATTTGGGAAAGATAATAAGCTCTAATGTCATGATAAAGCTTCTAAAGAAATAAAAACGAGGTGTAATTGCATAATTATGCTCAATAGAAGCTCCAACATCAAAATCATTTATTTCTGCAAATCTCCAAAAAGCCTTGGAAAATCATTCCAAGGTGTTTGGAACTCCCAAAGGACTCCCACCTATTCGTGATCATGATCATGCTATTAATTTGATTCCAGGAAGTGTTCCTCCAAACATCAGGCCTTATAGATATCCTTATGTCCAAAAGAGAGAAATTGAACATATGATTGCAAAAATGTTAGAGGCTGGTATAATTCAACCTAGTCAAAGTTCTTTCTCTGCTCTAGTAGTATTGGTACACAAGAAGGATGGATCATGGCACATTTTTCCAGATTAGAGGGAGCTCAATAAGCTCACCATTAAAGATAAATTTCCCATTCCTGTGATTGATGAATTATTGGATGAATTACATGGAGCAATTTATTTTACAAAGTTGGCTCTTTGTTCAGGATATCATCGAATTAGAATGAAGACTGAAGATATTCCGAAAACAAAATTTCGAACTCATGAGGGTCATTATGAATTTTTGGTCATGCCTTTTGGCCTTACCAATGCACCTTCTACATTTGAAGGGTTGATGAATTCCATTTTCAAAACCTTCCTTAGAAAATTTATGCTAGTATTTTTTGATGATATACTAATCTACAACAGGTCTTGGAAGGATCATGTTCAACATGTTGACATGGTGCTCAAACTATTGCAGGAGAAACAATTATATGCAAAAACATCCAAATGTTTCTTTGGAGTACAAGAGGTGGAATATCTGGGTCATATTGTATCTCACGAGGGTGTTAAGATAGACCCTAGCAAAATTAAATCCAATAAGGAATGGAAAGTCCCCTCAACCATAAAGCATTTGTGAGGATTTCTTGGGTTAACACGGTATTATCACAAGTTTGTTAAGAATTATGGGAGAATAGCAGCACCTCTAACAACATTATTGAAGAAAGATGTTTTTTCATGGACTCTTGAAGCGAGTAAGGTCTTTGAACATATTAAAGAGGCAATGTGCCTAGCACCAGTCTTAACTATTCCAGACTGCACAAAAACCTTTATTGTGGAATGTGATGCCTCAGGAAATGGAATTGGTGTTGTTTTAAAGTAAGAAGGAAGACCCATTGCTTTTGAAATTCTTCCAATCAAAGGAAAGTATTTACAGAAACCTATTTATGAGAAGGAAATGTTAGCAATACTCCATGCACTAAATAAATGGCGAAATTACCTAATGGGAAGACACTTCAAGGTAAAAACTGATCATGATAGTCTTAAATACTTTTTCGAGCAAAGGATATCGTCAGAAGAGTAGCAAAAATGGGTCACAAAGATGTTGGGTTATGACTTTGAGATAATATACAAAAAAGGGAAGCCAAATGTTGTTGTAGATGCACTCTCAAGAAATAATGAAGAGGTGGAAGAATTTCTTTGTGCCGTTTCTACTATCCAACAAGATTGGATAACCGAAGTGACAGATGAATGGAAGAAGGATGAAGAAGTGTGGAAACTCATTCAAAAGTTGCAGCAAGATCCTGGTACATCTGATACATGTTGGGTGTAGGAATTACACTTAAGCAAACTCATCAACAATTAATTTGTCAACCCGAGGGATCCGTAAAATTAGAGATGAAGCACAGGAAATGCCAGAGATGGTATGAATCTTCCTAATATAAACCCCTACTTTATTTAAATGAAATATTGCAGAATCAAATTAAAAAGAGAAAAAGGCAACTTGAACCATCAAAATAATCTAGGACTAGAACAAGAAAGAATGCATTTGCAAGAGGGAATTAAAAATAAAAGGCAATCACTACAGCTAATTATTGTTTAAATATTGAGTGTGTGTTTTACTTTAGCAAAGACACTAGCAGTCTCATCAGATGGGCCCTTAAACCTGCTCCTTTATATATTTCCTTCTTGTGCTAATCTCTCCTGTAGAAACAAAGATTTATGCAAGGTATAAATGGTGTCTTTACTAAATGATTTTTAATTCATGTAAGGGCTTGAACTTTTCCAGGTTCAAAGCACTTAGATATCGTGGCAAGAAACTAGTTCCGGTACCAGATCAGAGCTTCCTGCACTTAGCATTTAATTCTTAAAATGAGTGCTTAATTATTGAAAGCGCTATTATACTGTTAAATCAAATTGCACACATAAAAAGTGAAAGTTTCTGATCTTAACAGAGTGCAGGAATAAATAAAAAATCAAAATACATTTTTCTTGTCATAAGAATTTAATGAAAGAAAGAAGATTGTTGGAAATAGACTAAGAAGGCTTGCTGCATCACACCAACGTGCATTGGTGAAGGTTTATTTCTCCTGCTTCGACCAGGCGGGGAAAACCAATCAAACAGAATTGCAAAAAAGGAGATATCACACCAACATGCATTGGTGTAGGGTTATTTCTCCTGCTTGGACCAGGCAGGGAAAACAAATCAAACAGAATTACATAAAAGGAGATATCACACTAATGTGCACTGGTGTAGGGTTATTTCTCCTGCTTGGACCAGGCAGGGGAAAACCAATCTGAAATCAAGTGCAGGAAAGGAAATTGCAAGAAAATGAAATTTGTCTACTTCACACAATGGATCCGCTTTCACTCAGACAGGAATGCATATGCTTAAAATTAAATCACACTTCACAATGTAAACACAAATTACAGGAAAACGGGAAATGGGGTAAACGTGCTGGGTCGGCTGGGCCCTAGCCAACCAGCGTGCTTCCCTTTTAAATACAAATTCTACTCAGCACCTTAATCAATTCATCATCTCAAATACAGAAACACAATTTCTGAAACATGAGGCAGAGCTCCCTTTTATTAATTCATTGAGGCAAGTACATACATTAATACATCGTCCAGCCCAAATTCGGGCGATAATAAAATACAACAAAATGTTACCGCCTCTCTAGCTGTGTCTCTGTTCTCTTCTGCTATAAAAAACTCCCCTTAGTCCTATTTACATTATACATTATATAGATCTTTGGCCAAAGGCCAAAATAAATCATTCAACCGATTACATAACCAAACGCAGAATTTAGCTTTTTGGCCTCCAAAATTAGATAGTTTAGCAAAACTGGCCATAGCCAATCTCTAGCTTTCGTCCATCACAAATTCAGTCTTGGTTTCTTTTGGATCGATCTTGCTGTTGTGGCTAAAGCTGCTCAAAATGAGGTGGTGATCAAGGAGGTTCAGATCTGCTACAAGGATTTGTTGTGGTGGAAACGGTGCATGATCCGATCCTGCACTAGGATTAGCGGTCACGGTAAGTACTATAACTACCAAATAAACATTGGAGATATCGATAAGTTACAAAGAGTGATTAAAAGTAATAAATCATGTAATGAATAATTAATTAATGGTAATTTGAATTAAAAATGTGAAAAATATATTTTATACGAAATATGTCACCGTGCTTGGATTGGTGCAAGATGAGGGTGCATAGAAGAGGTAAAAAAACGGTAAATGGTTATGATTTAGGAAGGGAAAAATGGAAAAAAAAGAGAAAATTAGGGGGCTAACATCCTCCCATCCCTAAGATGTTGTGTGTCCTCACACAACTCTTTACTGTTAGCAATATGATGCAGCATGTTGTCCTTGATGGCAACCCACTGAATGAAGATGAAGACATGAGATTGTTGGCATGTGTTGTCCTTGATGGAAATCCACCTGATGAAGTTATTCTTGACTTGATGGACGTGGTAAATGATGTAAATCTGATGTGATATGATGTTTGTTGGAAATATGATGATGGGTGTTGATAGAGTGTTGTCCGTGAATGGCAACCCACTTGATGAAGATGATGGCAACTTACTTGATGAAGTTGTGCTTGATAGAATATATCTTGATGAATTAAATCTGATGTATCTATAGTGAGTACAGAAGGTAATGAAGAAAGGAATCCAGTATGTGTTAGATCTATGATGAAAAGAGTATGTCTCAAGGCATACGTGGATTTGTCTAGGATAAGTCGCGTATGCACGCGGGTAATAACGTGCCAAGTCGCGTATGGGAAAAAGCGCTCATAAAGTGCAAAACCAGGGGTAACCACCATGGTATTGACCCATTGTATTGGGTAATGATTCATCTAAATGACCCCGTCCAGGAATACCATCGGAAGTAATGTGGTTTTGGCTCATGTTATTGAAAAAGGGTAAACCTATATAAAGAGAAGAAATTCATTGTGCAAAGAATGAGTGTGGGTGCAAGACGTCTGAGCTTGAATGAATACTTCTCTTTGAAGTATATCTGAATGGAAAGGGTTATAGTTGAATGATAGATCTGAATGCATGATGCACCAATGAAGAAAATGATGAAGAAGGGTTTCTAGATCTGAAATGTATTTGTACTTGCTAGATCTGTTTATGGAATGATTAGATCTAAGATGAGGCGAACATCTGTCTGAAGTAAAGGGTAAAATCTGTGTGATGTATCTTTTCTAAAGAATTGCAATGACCTAAATGTCTGAAGAACCATACGCTAGTTCGCCACAGAAGAAGCGCGTATATACGCGGCTTACCTAAAGAGAAAGCGCGTATGCGCAGTGAAATTAGCTCTATGATATATACTGAATTATACGCAGGTTTGTATGGTAGAAGGCGCGTATATACGCGGTCTCAGTGAAAGTAAAGCGCGTATTAAAACTAGGGTTTGCTGAAATTGAGAGATTTCTAATCTGTTATGCTATCTTGCTGATATATGTTTATGATGTGTTACTACTATCTGTCTATGATGATCTGGGTTGTCTGAATTGTTAAGTTTGAGCTTAAAAGTATGGAGTGGGTCCAGTCTAAAAATATGATGAAACGAGGCCTGCAAGTTGTGCTCTATTTGAGTTGTTGGATCCAGTGTGAAAATTGATGAAACGTGGTCCATAGAGGTACTGAGGGTCGTAGCCTTCAGTCAGGGGGTTGTAGCTCCCTTCCAGGAGAGGCTCGTAAACAAGATCAGGGGGTCGTAGCTCCCTTCCAGGAGAGGCTGGTAAACGAGTCAGGGGGTTGGAGCTCCATTCCAGGAGAGGCCGGTAAACGAGCGCAGGTGGGTGCCTGCGTGCTGGTAGGAGTCTACACCAACACATATGTTGTAAGATGTTTTCTCTATAATAAAATATTGAAGGCTGAGCAACTGTAGCGGTGGTTTTCTCCCGACTTGGGTTTCCACCTAAAATCCTAGTGTTCATGTGTGATGCTTTTGTGTGATGGTTTATTCTATTCTTACTGCACATGTTTACTGTTTATAGAACATCTAATGAATGAATGATGGAATGATATAAGTGAAGAATTAATGGCATAATTAGATCTATGTGTATACACGAGTTTTATGAAGGATATCCGTGTGTATACGCTAGTTGGCTTCAACAAAGTAGTGTATGGGTTTTAGAGCATGAAAAAGTAAAAAGTTTCAGTTTGCCCTAAATATTGATTCACCCCCCCCTCTCAGTATTTTTCCCAACAATTGGTATCAGAGCAGGTCCTTCTGCAGAAGCTTGATCGCTTGAAGGAGATCCGTCGCAATGGGAAGTCAAGAAGGAGTAATGTCTATAAAGCCACCTCTATTCAATGGAAGCAATCTGATATTCTGGAAGGTACGAACAAAAGCATATCTACAAAGTCTTGGTGCAGATGTATGGGCAATCGTGGAAGAAGGTTATCAATACCCGGCAAGTATTCCTACTGATGCAGCAGAAAGGAAGAAGTATGAAATCAATGCGAAAGCAGTAAATGTCTTATTAGGAAGCATGTGTGAACCAGAATTTTCTAAAGTGATGCAGCTATATTCAACAAAAGAAATATGGGACAAAATCATTCTAAGCTATGAAGGAGACACAAAGGTAAAAAGTGCAAAACTCCAAACTCTTAGAATTGAATATGAAAATTTGAAGATGCATAGTGATGAAAGTGTTGCCAGTTTCTTTCTTCGTCTAGATAATATTGTAAATCGGATGAGAAATTTGGGTGAAACCATAACCGATACTACTCTGGTGGAAAAAGTCTTAAGATCCTTGACTTCAAAATTTGACTCTAAAGCTTCAGCTATTGAAGAAAGGCAAGATCTGCAAACTCTTACTATTGTTCAATTACATGGTATTCTGACTGCTTTTGAAATGAGACAAGGAGGTCCTTCTCAAATCAAAGAAGCTGCTTTTAAGGCGTCTGCAAAGGGAAAAGAAAAGGAAGTTGTCAAAGAATCTAGCTATATATCCGAAGAAGAAGAAGCAAATTTTGTGAGAAAACTCCAACTAGGTATTGGAAGATTCAAAGGTAAGCTTCCCTTCAAATGTTTTGATTGTGGAAGAGTTGGTCACTATGCTGCTAAATGTCCTTATAGAGAAAAAAATGGTAAAGGGAAACAATTTGAAAAGAGGAAGAGTTATTATGCAAATGAAGATGATGATGAAGTGTCCAGTGAAGATGAAGAAGATTCTGACCATGATCTGAAAGTACTCATGGCAAAGAAGCAAAAGAAGAAGGCTACTCGAAGCAAGGAGATATCTCAGAAAACATGTATAGCAGAAATTGAAGAAGATGAATCAGGTAGTGATTAGGGTCCTTGTAATCTTCTTTGTGCAAGCAATGGTGTAGATAGTGAAAGTAAAGTTATGGATCTAGAAGAAGCTCTCAAGATTAAAGTTGAAGAACTACAAAGTTCATCTAATAAGCAAGAATCTATCTACAAAGAGACGATCTCTCAAATGAAAGATCAAATAGAAATGCTGAAAGGATAGGTGGACAAGTATCAAAGTTTTCATACGTATGCATCCAATCGAATTAAAAGTCTAGAAGCAGAAATCAACGATCTAAATGCAGATCTCAAAAAATCAAGCAAGAAGAATGAAGGTCTTGAAGCTGGAATCATCTCTCTACAAGCAGATCTTGAAGAATCAAGTAAGAAGAATGAGGAACCTCTACAATCATTTGAAAAGGAAGGACTTGAAGCAGAAATCATCTCTCTCAAAGAAGATCTGGAAAATTCAAAGAAGAAGAATGAAGAGCTGCAACAAACATGTGAAGAAAACGAAAATTGGTTGAAAGAAGAGATTCTAAATCTGAAAGATCAAGTAGAAGATGGAAGAAGGAAAGAAGAAAGCATGACGAAGCAATGTCAAGCCTTGGAGGTTGAGGTAAACATTCTCAAAGGTAAATTAGAAGAAAAGGTTAAACTTTTGAGGTTTCAAGATAATACTATGATTTTGGACAATATTCTTAGTAATCAAAGGTCTCCCGCTATCAAATTTGGTCTTGGTTTTCATGAAACTGTTAAAGGAGAATCTAGCTCACAAGGAAGTGCTAAAAACTCAGAGGATGTCAATGCAAAACCTGAAGTGTTGAAAGAGACAAAAGGTCAACCAACAATGATGAAATCTCAAAGGAAATCAGTCAATAATTTTGAATGCTTTAAATGTCATAATTATGGGCATGTTGCAGCAAATTGCAGGAGCAGATCATTTCAGCCTCAAACAAACAGTTCCTACATAGAAAGGTACTCTGGTTTCTTCAAGGGATATTGTTTTTCATGTAACAAGTACGGACATAAAGCAGCTGATTGTAAAAGGAGGAAGATTAGAAATACTCATTATGATTCTTATGATTATTTCTCTGGACACATGAGATGTTATTCTTGTAACAAGTATGGACATGTAGAAAAGGAATGCAGGTTGAACAGATCTGAGAAAGTGGAAAATTTTTAGCACACAGTTAGGAAGTTCAAGCAAATTTGGAAAAAGAAGGAGGACCAGTCAGATACGTAGGGAATACTGACCCTACTATAGTCATCCACTTCTAAAGCTCAATTCTCTTATTGACTGCAGGAATGATGTGGGATACATTATGAGATTTAGTAATGTATCGTCACAGGGGGAGCAATGTATGATGACTCTCATGGTTGATTTGATTATTCTGGTTATATGTATTTCTGACAGAGCATCTGATATGAAGAAAACAGGTACAGGAAGTACAAGTTCAGGGGGAGATGAAGGAATGTGAAAAATTTATATGCTTCACTTTCCATACGCGGGTTCGATGAACAAAAGTCACGTATACACGTGAGTCCCAGCATACACAGTCGCGTATGCATTGATGATAAGAGAATTTATATGATAACTGAAGATCTGGAGCAGAGGCTTAGGGGGAGCATCAGTCTGACTGTTAATAACTGTATTATTGACTCAGTATCAGCTTGGTTTCTCAGTTCTAAATAATGATGATATGATACTTGGTTTCTTATGTTGAAGATTATGGATGAGTCCTGTTTGCTTTTTGATGAAGAGTATTCATTGCTGAGATGAAAGTCTTATATTTCAAAGATAAGGACAGATCATACAGAGATTGTTGATGATGACTTGCTGATGAAGGTGTTCAGGTCGCACAAGTTAAGGAGGAGCACTGGTTCAGGGGGAGCAACAGGTTGAATACTAATGATTGCATTGTTGGCACTATGACTTCTTATTCTTTGGTTATTGTGATACTCATGCTCAAATGATGATGACTTGGTACATGGTTTATTATGATGAGATTTTGAGCCCTGAAAAGCATCTTTTGTGCTCACCCATGGATGAATTGGAAGTTGTTTAATTCAGAGATAAGAATAGATCATGCAGAGTCTGTTACTATGGTTGAGACCTTTTCCCTACATATGTTACATCATGTTAAATCTTGAAGATCCTGATGATATTGGACCACATGGATGATTGCTTGACACATATTTGAAGATGTTGTTATGGTATGATAATTTCTCTTGGAAAAGATGTATTGATGCTGCAAAGAATCTGAAGACTTGGTTACTAATGTGCTTATGTTACAACCATTGGATGACGCTTGAAGACACAACTACCTGTTCTATCTATCTGTATTCCAGGGAAGCATTCAAATATCTCAGAAAGAAGCTGAACACTATATTTTTCTCACAGAGAATTAGATCTGGTTAAAATATATAATATGGTATTGGATACGCGGATTTCCTAAAACACAGTCGCGTATATACGCGAGTTCATGCACATAAAACCGCGTATGTCTGGTTGCTGACAAATTTCTATTTTGGGTCAGCTTTCTTCAGCACAGCTGCAGTGCTGTTTGGTATCTCTGATACTGTTTGGTATCTCTGGTGGTGTTCCAGTTCTTATAATATTGTTTCGATCTCTGATGTTTTGATAAAGATGCCTTGATGATTGGCTGAAAGTGTTCAGGATGCATAAACTAAGGGGGAGCCTTAGTCATATGGAAAGGATGCTTGGATGCACAGATTCAGGGGGAGCATTAGCCTTGTTGAGTATAATGCATTGTTGGAATTATGATGGTTCTGAAATATGTTCTTTTTCTTGAAGTCTTTCTGGTATTGGTCATAAAGTCATATTTGTAATTTGATGAAAAGGTCTTGTTGAGACCCATGATGTAAAATTGTAATATTCAATCATGTAAGGACTTGACAAATTTGTAAACCCACTTGGTTGGGTAGCTGAGTAAAATTTTGTAAATCCACTTGGTTGGGTAACTGAGTCAAATCTGTAAACCCACTTGGTTGGGTAGCTGAGTCAAATATGTAAATCCACTTGGTTGGATCTTTGATGTAAGTATGAGTCCTTGATGATAGGAAGTTCATAGAGTCATGTACTTCATTGAAAAATATGTTTGAAGATTCAACATGAACTCAGGGGGAGCTTGGTTACTTCAGATCTGCAGACCGCTTCTTCTACATGAGGAGAAAAGGGGGAGAGTGTGTTGGTTTTGATCCGCCCTTTGCCCTTGATGTCAAAGGGGGAGAGTGACATGGTGTTTGAATGAATAGAAAGAATGATGTCAAAAATGGGGAGAGTGACATGGTGTCATTGTATTCTTAATGTACCTATCTGTTGTGGTAACCAAACACCATCGTGGTTGCCATCAAGTCCAAAGGGGGAGATTGTTGGCAATATGATGCAGCGTGTTGTCCTTGATGGCAACCCACTGAATGAAGATGAAGACATGAGATTGTTGGCATGTGTTGTCCTTGATGGCAATCCACCTGATGAAGTTATTCTTGACTTGATGGACGTGGTAAATGATGTAAATCTAATGTGATATGATGTTTGTTGGAAATATGATGATGGGTGTTGATAGAGTGTTGTCCGCGAATGGCAACCCACTTGATGAAGATGATGGCAACTTACTTGATGAAGTTGTGCTTGATAGAATATGTCTTGATGAATTAAATCTGATGTATCTACAGTGAGTACAGAAGGTAATGAAGAAAGGAATCCAGTATGTGTTAGATCTATGATGAAAAGAGTATGTCTCAAGGCATACGTGGATTTGTCTAGGATAATTCACGTATGCACGCGGGTAATAACGTGCCAAGTCGCGTATGGGCAAAAGCGCTCATAAAGTGCAAAACCAGGGGTAACCACCATGGTATTGACCCATTGTATTGGGTAATGATTCGTCTAAATGACCCCGTCCAGGAATACCATCGGAAGTAATGTGGTTTTGGCTCATGTTATTGAAAAAGGGTAAACCTATATAAAGAGAAGAAATTCATTGTGCAAAGAATGAGTGTGGGTGCAAGACGTTTGAGCTTGAATGAATACTTCTCTCTGAAGTATATCTGAATGGAAAGGGTTATAGTTGAATGATAGATCTGAATGCATGATGCACCAATGAAGAAAATGATGAAGAAGGGTTTCTAGATCTGAAATGTATTTGTACTTGCTAGATCTGTTTATGGAATGATTAGATCTGAGATGAGGCAAACATCTGTCTGAAGTAAAGGGTAAAATCTGTGTGATGTATATATTCTAAAGAATTGCAATAACCTAAATGTCTGAAGAACCATACGCTAGTTCGCTGCAGAAGAAGCGCGTATATACGCGGCTTACCTGAAGAGAAAGCGTGTATGCGCAGTGAAATTAGCTCTATGATATATACTTAAGTATACGCAGGTTTGTATGGTAGAAGGCGCGTATATACGCAGTCTCAGTGAAAGTAAAGCACGTATTCAAACTAGGGTTTGCTGAAATTGAGAGATGTCTGATTTGTTCTGCTATCTTGCTGATATATGTTTCTGATGTGTTACTACTATCTGTCTATGATGATCTGGGTTGTCTGAATGGTTAAGTTTGAGCTTAAAAGTATGGAGTGGGTCCAGTCTAAAAATATGATGAAACGAGGCCTGTAAGTTGTGCTCTATTTGAGTTGTTGGATCTAGTGTGAAAATTGATGAAACGTGGTCCATAGAGGTACTGAGGGTCGTAGCCTTCAGTCAGGGGGTTGTAGCTCCCTTCCAGGAGAAACTGGTAAACGAGATCAGGGGGTCGTAGCTCCCTTCCAGGAGAGGTTGGTAAACGAGTCAAGGGGTTGGAGCTCCCTTCCAGGAGAGGCTGGTAAACGAGCGCAAGTGGGTGCCTGCGTGCTGGTAGGAGTCTGCACCAGCACATATGTTGTAAGATGTTTTCTCTATAATAAAATATTGAAGGCTGAGCAACTGCAGCGGTGGTTTTCTCCCGACTTGGGTTTCCACCTAAAATCCTGGTGTTCATGTGTGATGCTTATGTGTGATGGTTTATTCTATTTTTACTGCACATGTTTACTGTTTATTGAACATCTAATGAATGAATGATGGAATGATATAAGTGAAGAATTAATGGCATAATTAGATCTCTGTGTATACGCGAGTTTTATGAAGGATATCCGCGTGTATATGCTAGTTGGCTTCAGCAAAGTAGCGTATGGGTTTTAGAGCATGAAAAAGTAAAACGTTTTAGTTTGCCCTAAATACTGATTCACCCCCCCCTCTCAGTATTTTTCCCAACATTTACCTTTGCAAAAAACCTTCAAAAAATTGAGCATTCCAGCTCAGGCATGCTCTGACATACTGACATCAGCCTGCAATGTTTCAGATTTCTTCTTTCTGATGTTCTTTAGTTTCTTTGTCACCTTTTTAAGTCTTCAAATATCTTTGTACCGGCATTAAACCCCTCTAATCGCTCCTTTCTTTTTCAGATCTGCGTGCAGCTAATTTTTTCTTATCTTTGTTTTTTATCCTCCCTTTATTTAGCTACAGTATTTTCTACGTTCGCACTCTGAACTAGTTCAACTATCCGAGCAGTAGGAGTTACAAAATCTCCTTCTTTTTCGGTCTCGATAGGGGTTGTATCTTCCTTAGGGACCTCAGTATCCCTCATGGTTTCAGAAAACACTTCTTCCTCTTCTTCTTCTTCTTCTGGTTCTTCTTCTTCTTCTTCTTTTTATTCTTCTTGTTTTGGTTCTTCTTCTTCTTCTTGTGGTTATTCTTCTTCTTCTAGTTATTCTTCTTCTTTCACTAGTGCAGAAGGGGATTCAACGTTGTGTGGGGACTGTGGTTATTTTCCTGCACTAGATTCTTCATTCTTTTTTTGGGCCTTTTTAATGAAATCAACCAACAAAGTGTCATCTTTGACCTCTACAAGTTTTTTTGCGTCTGCAAGGACTGACAGGTTGTATTCTTCAAGGGTTTTTGCATGTACTGGTGTCGTAGAAGGAGTCTCTTCACCAGGTGCACTAGCTGTCTTATTATTTGGAGATGGGGCCCTTTCTTCTGTTGATTTTTCAGGTCGTTTCCTTTTTGCACTTGTGCAAGAAGGACTCAAATTTACATTCTTACTTAGACCCTTGCTTGTGCTAGCGGGGTCCTTTGTCTCCTTTCCAGCAGCTGTATTTTTATGTAGCTGTTTTAACAGTGCCTCCTAGGTCATGCATTTAACTTCTAATTGTTTATGGACCAAAATATTTATCAGGCTGTGGTGATATAACTTGTTGGCCTAGTCTTCCTGTCTGTCCGACACACCCTTGGCCATTCATGGGGTAAATTAATCCTCCACTGAGCGTGTCGGTAGGCTTCAAAATGATGCAACATCCTAAAATGGTACACAAAAGTGAGGGAGTACCTTCCCTCACAGGTTATGAATTTTTGTAGGATGAAATGGAGGTCCCGCCACTGTCCCAGCAGGGCACTGCGTGGAATTCCTGTATTCCAATCTACCTTCATCTTCTTGTCGACGACAAAATGCTACCATAGCTTCCTTTCTAGTTTATGATTTTTAAACCACTACTCACCAGTATTTTCCAAGCCTGTCGCTACTGCTATAAACTCTTCCACAACGTCAAATTTAGAGGCCCAATTTTTACTCGGCCACTTTTGAAACTTTTGGAAAACTTTAAGGGCACTTCACTATTGTGCCCATCAAAATTTTGCAAAAAATGAAGAAAGCTTGAGTCTCACAATAGTGCAAGATTATTGCGATACTCAACAGTCTGTTCTACCCTACTGAGAGACGAAGGTTCGCTTCAGACACACGGCATTTCTGCTTAACGGTTATGAACAGTCAAGATTTTACATGCAACACTACGAAAATTATTTCTTATAGATAGGGATCCAACCGTCCACCATCCTTTCCATCTTATCACCCATTCATTCCACTGAAATAGCCGTGGATGTGCGGCATCATTGAGATCGTGCCATATTGGTACTTGTAGCAGCGTTTTAATGGCTAGGTGAGGTAATCATTACGAGTGAAGGACATCTTTGGTTATGGCAGAAAGGGGCAATTATATCCAAGCAACGGTTAAACACTTCCACACTCCTTCATAATTCAAAAAATAACTTTAGCATTCATTAAAAAAATGATCATGATTCTTAACTCAAAAACACCTTATACTTTTAAACAATTTTCTCCTAGTTAATATGATAGCACAAGTACTCATCGACTAAGTGAAGGGAATTCTTATAAAATTTCATGATGACCACTTTCCTATGACGTATGCTATGAAAAGAACAAATTGTACTATGTTTTTGACAGGGTGCTTGCTTGCACCGGTCTACTTGCACCGCTTAAACTATGCTATTCTGCTGGTACCATTCTGCTTGCATTTATTATATAGGATGACATGCTTGCACTAGTGCAAGCATAATATCTAAAAAAAGAACAGGGAATTTAAGTAAAATATAGACTGGACTTCCAACATGGCTTCCTCAACTTATAATGGAAATTTTCTTCGCCCTTTCTTGATGCTTTAGAGCATATCCTTTTGCTCTTTGTGTGCAAGATCCTGAAATTAATTCATCAGGGAACAAAGAAGTGGGAAAAGGGAAATTTCAGAATGGGAAGGAATTTTGTTACAAGGATTCTAGGAATAGTACCACAAGAGGGTATAAACAGAAGTGGGATAGGGAAAAAAATTCTAGGGTAAAGTGGGGTTTTTTACGAAACGGACAGGGTAAATTCAGAAGAATATGGGAGGGTTAATCATTCTAGGATTGAAGAAGAAATATGAGGGAATATTACGAAATTAGATTATGAAGAAAGGTAGAAAATTTTCTGAAAGGTGTGCCTGCACTGGTGCAAGAAAAATAACTGTAGCGAGAATTAAGCGTTACTATAATAAAAATATCCATGCTAATTACCCCAATTGTATAAAGGTTGGTTTTGCTGAACCTAATTTTACTTGGTGGTCGCTAGCATATCTAAAGATCAGGCAACATTCTCTTTTTTATTAGAAATTTTTGATCTTCCTGTCAACAAGCTAGTTCTTAGGTTGATCCTTTTGCAATCATGTCAGCGAACTAATTTTCATAATTACAGGAAAATGTTTTTTCTTTACTTTTTTAATTTTTTTTTTTTTTAAAGAAAAAGAAGAATTCATGTTTTCAAAAGGTTGGTATTACCATTCACCACTACCATCCTGAATTGCTATTGGACTTGCTGTGTAAAATATTTCCTAGCAAGTGGCTAAAAATACTTCTTTAATCTATGTCCATTTACCAGGAATACTGAATTTTGTCCATCAATAGTTTTAACTTCTACTGCTCCATTCGGGAATACTCGGATCACTTCATAAGGGCCCATATAATGTGTATGGAATTTCCCGTTAAAATGATTTAAATCTAGAATCATAAAGGAGCACCCAATCACCTGGTTGGAATTGCTTTTTCTGAATAGACTTGTCATGCCACCTTTTGTGTTGCTGCTGAATTAGTATGTTCTATTGAACAACATCCCTATGAAATTCATCTAAATCATTTAATTGGAGAAGATGTTGTTGTTGTGCCTTAGAGAGATCTAGTCATAACTGAACTGCAGTTTTGAAAATTTTTATATGGAATTCAATTGGTAACAGAACCTGTTTGCCATATACTAGCTCATATGGTGTATGTCCCGTGCTATTTCTCCAAGTGGTTATGTATGCCCACAAAGCTTCTGGTTATATTTCAGCCCAGTCTTTTCGATGCATATTTACTGTATTTGTAAGAATGTACTCGATCACTTTGTTTGCGGATTCCACCTGGCCATTTGCTTGCAGGTGATATGGCATGGATTTCCTATGCCGGATCTTGTATTGCTCCATCACACCCTGTACAAGATTAGAAATAAACTGCAGACCATTGTCAAAAACAATTTCTCTAGGCACACCAAGTCTAGTAAAGAATTCAGTAAAAATAAAATCAACAACTTTTTTTGTAGTAAAGGAAACAGCTTTAGCTTCTACCCATTTTGTATCAAAATCTATACAAACCAAAACATGTTTTTTACTTAATGACGTTGGATTTATTGGCCCTATAAAATCAATAGCCCATTTTTCAAATGCCTCAATCATAACTTGGGGGCATAAAAGCATTTCATTGGTTTGATTAGGCTGGCCCATTTGTTGACACCTATCACATCGCCTGACATATTTTTTGGCATCCTTAAACAAGGAAGGCCAAAAGTAACTAGCACACAATAATTTATATGCAGTCCGCTTATCAGCGAAGTGGCCTCCACAAGGTTCATCATGAGAATATTTCAATATGTCAAACACTTCCTCCTCTCTTACACATTTATGGATAATTAGGTCTAGACCAGTGTAAAAGAGATCTCCTTAAATCCAGGAGTATGCAACACTTTTTTGAATAATATTCCGCTTTTGATGAGCGGACAAGTGGGGTGGTGTTTTCCCAATAACCAAGTAATTAGCAATGTCATCAAACCACGGAGAATCTGCTGAAATAGAAAAAATATGTTCATCCAGAAAATCATCATTAACAGGAGTTGTGTCACCAGGATTATCTAATTTAGAAAGAAAATATGCTACAAAATTAGATTTTCTCGATCTATCAACAATAGTAACATTAAATTCCTACAACAATAGCAACCACCTAGTCACTCTACCACTAGTCAATGGTTTTTTCATCAAATATTTAATCACGGAATGATCAGTATGTACAAATACTTCATATCCTGTAATATAGTGCCTGAACTTATTAATTGCAAAAATTACAGCCAAAAACTCTTTCTCTGTAATTGTATAATTTAATTCGGCGGAAGACAAATTCTTACTAATATAATAAATAGCATCCAATTGCTTATTTTCCTCTTGTCCTAAAGCTGTGCCAATAGCCAAATCTGAAGCATCAGAGGAAATGTGAAAAGGCAGGGACCAGTTAGGACCTCTCAAAACTAGTGCATGTACTAACTTTTCCTTCAATGTTTCAAAAGACTGTTGGCAAGATGTGGACCAAGAAAATTCACTATCCATAGCTAGAAGTCAGAAAAGTGGGGCAGCTATCTTAGAAAAATTTTCAATGAATCTTTTATAGTAACCAGCATGTCCTAAAAAACCTCTTACTTCCCTTTGAGTTTTGGGTGTAGGAAGATGTAGAATGATTTCTATCTTTGTTGGGTAAGCCTAGATACCTTTACTAGAAATCAAATGGCCAAGTACCACTCTCGCTTTTCACATTAATATACATTTCTTTTCACTCAAGGCAAGATGGGCTTCCTGACAATGGAGAATTAATTTCTCCAGATTTTTGAGAGCTTCCTGAAAAGAATCACCAAACACAAAAAATTCATCCATATAAATTTCTACAAATTCTAGATCAACAAAAATGGCCAGGACTGCCCTTTGAAAGGTAGTCGGGGCATTACATAAACCAAAGGGAAGCACTTTATAAGCAAATGTACCCCATGGACATGTAAAAGTAGTTTGATCCTGATCTTCGGGTGTAATCTGTATCTGGTTATAGCCACTGAAGCAATCCAAAAAGGAAAAATATTTCTTTCCTGCAAGGGTATCAAGCACCTGGTCAATGAAAGGGAGAGGGAAGTAATATTTGAGAGTGGATTTATTTAATTCTTGATAATAAATACAAATACGCCATCTTCCATCTTTATTAGGTACTAGCACTAATGGAGAGACCCACTGACTATCAGAAATATGATAGATAAAACCGACATCCAAGAGTTTCTATACTTCTTCCTTCACAATATCTCTTAGAGTTGGATTCATTCGCCTTTGGGGTTGTCAGATAGGTCGGGTTCCTTCTTGAATATAGATATGATGTGTACAAGTTTCAGGAGGAATACCCTTCATATCTTCATAGCCCCAAGAAAATGCACTAAGATGGTTTTGCAACAAATTCACAAGCTGCTCCTGCTGAGATGAGTCCAAATCTGAACTAATATGTAAGGATTTACCAGGGCTAATCTCAACAAGAGTAGTATCAGCCTCAGGATTACTCAAGGGAATGGTCAAATTTAGAGTTATAGAAGAATGAGTATCATGGTTATCTTGAAAATATAGGCTGAAAATCTGGCTCAATGGCTCAAAATTAGGCATAGTGTCTAGATTATTCAGGAAATATTGAATCTCATCTTCTTGTGAAGACCCAGTATAATGATGGATAAGGTAAATGGGTTGAGTCTCCTCATCACTTCTTTGATCAAACCATAAAGTATCTCGAAGGTCCTGAATGGATCTGGCAGGGGGGTATAACGTAACTTTCTTCCTAGAATATACATATCATCGGAACGACATCCAATATATGCATCGGCCATAGCAATCCATGGTCGACCCAAGATCAAGGGATGTCCTCCTAGTGGGTTCTTTGGCCGAAGCACAATGAAATCAACAAGATATTCCCAAGAATCTAATGATATGATCACATCGTCCAATACTCCTTCTGGCTTAACTTTAGATTTATCTACTAATTCAAGCACAACGGGAGTAGGGCAAAGATGAGATAACTGAAGTTGATCCATGGTTTGCTTAGTCATGACATTAATGGCTGCCCCCAGGTCTATAAGAAAATTAGAGACAAGGACATTACCAATCTTAAATGAGACAATAGGGTTTTCAGGATCAATATATTTTTCGATAGACACACATCCCATCATCAACTCTGCTGCCCTACCAACAAATTGAATGGTTTAGGGTTCCAATATCTTCCTCCCGGGTTTCTTGAGAAAGAGTTCCTTAATAATCTTGGTACAAATGGGGATCTCTTTAATGGCTTGAAGAAAAGGTATCTTAATGAAAATATTCTGAAGCTTAGATGCCAAACTAGTCTCAGAAATAGGCTCACTTCTTTCCATTACAAGCCTCTCTGGGAAGGGACGCTGGTTGGAAGAAGATGGCAAGGATTCAGAGGGTAATGGCTGCTTAGTGACAACTTTTGGAGAATGGTTAAGAGTTTCCTCTTCTCCTTTCTCTTCAAAAATCACTATATGTTGCTTCTGATTTTCTGATGCTACAGTCCTTCCTGATCTTAATTGAATATCATGAAATCCAACTGGAATAGACTGGTACTTGAATGGTAAAGGCGGGTTTGTTACATAGATCATTTGCACTGCTTTATTATTGTTAGGATTGGGCATAGGTTGAGCAGGCAACTGAGGAGGTTGAAATGGTGGAGGTAAAGGAAATGGTGGAGTAGACTGACTCAGAAGTTGAGGCATTGAATAAGGTGTATGCGTAGATGGATATGACTGCATAGGTGGATGGTGGGAGTATGGAGAATGAGTTGGCCCTCTCCAACCTTGTTTCCATGGTTGAGAAGGTTGCCCATGCTGATACTGATTCCCATAATTCCACTGCTAATTAGTGTTAGGATAAGAATATGCATGTGAATTATAACCAAAATAGTGTGAAGAAAATTCAGGAGCCATACCTGCACCTACTTGAGGCCAATTCCTTCTTTCTCCCATAGCATACAAGTATTCAGCTCTAGGTTGTCCCCCTGTAAATATAGCTTTAAGCCGTGGTATAGAGGGACATTTTTTCTGTGACATGGTCTTCTGCACAAATATCACACTTATTAGTTTCTTTCAAATTAAGAGAACACTCTTTGGGAGGATGCTTCTATCTACATTTAGGACAGAAAATACATAATGACTCTTGTTCCTTCATGAGTTTTTTTTTAAATTTTAAAGAGTCTACCTGTTTGGTAATAGTATTCATTATATCAATTTTCATGTTTTCCATTTTATTTTCTAGTCCAATAATCATAGAATTAGTAGATTCAGTTTTTCTATTTCTATTTCGAGTTCCTCTACCAGATCTATACTGATTTCTTGAAAATTTCCTACATAATTCACAAATTTGTTCAAAATTTTGTTGAGAAATATCACCTTGTCCTAATAGATTTAAATTATTTCTAGCATTATCAGTAAGTCCTCTTAAGAACAAGGTTCTAATAGTACTGGGATCAAACTTATGTTTCTACATTTGTAAAATATACAGAAATATTTCTAGGCAAGCTTCAAGAGTTTCATCATCATCCTGTATGATTGTAAAAATCTCATCCTGCATGTCCCGAGTTTTGCAATATTCTTGATATTTAGAAAAAAACACTCTCTTCATCTAATCCTAAGAGGTTATAGTGTTTCCTCCTAACCCCATAAACCAGCGTAGAGCTGACTCCTTGAGAGTAACATGAAATAATCTTAACTTCTGAGCGTTAGTTGAGTAATCATAACTTCTACATAGAATATCAAACTCGAATAGAAAAGAGTCAGGATCTTCATGAACTTTACCATGGAAATGTGGGAGAGCTGATGGTGGAATATTCTTCATTTGCGCCATAGTATCAGGATCCACAATTGGAAACACAAAATTTGATTTTTATTTACTTACCTGGTTTTCACCAGTCCCTTCCAAATGATCTTCATGGTCCACCATTGTTTCCCTTTTACTTGTACCGCTCTCAATAGGTTGAACTACACCTAAGCTGTTGTCACTAGAATCCAGGTGGATTGTTCCTGCGTGATGGGTTTGAATTGGATTGGGAATCCTGCTTACATAAGGAGACCCAATATGAGAATTTTTTTTAGAATTCTTTTGGCCCTTCATGGGCTTCGAACCCTTACCTTTTCTAGGCATTCATTTCAAGAAAAGAAAATAAAAATAACAAACAATTTCTAGTAAAAAATGCTGTCAGAAATCAATTAACACCAGTAAAATTCGTTCAAAGAAGCTTTTCCAAAAAATAGTGCAGAAATAAAGGAAAATTTACCTCTATTGTATAATCAGAAAATTCTTACCAAATCAAATCGCCTCCCCCACAACGGCGCCAAAATGTTGTGTGCAGGAATTACACTTAAGCAAACTCCTCAACACTTAATTTGCCAACCCAGGTGATCCGTAAACTTAGAGACGAAGCATAGGAAATTCCAGAGATGGTATGAATCTTCCTAATATAAACCCCTACTTTCTTTAAAGGAAATATTGCAGAATCAAATTGAAAAGAGAAAAAGACAACTTGAACCATCAAAATAATATAGGACTGGAACAAGAAAGAATGCATTTGCAAGAGGGAATTAAAGATAAAAGGCAATCATTCCAGCTAATTATTTTTTAACTATTGAGTGTGTGTTTTTATTTAGCAGAGACACTAGCAGTATCATCAGATGGGCCCTTAAACCTACTCCTTAAGAGATTTCCTTCTTGTGCTAATATGTCCTGCACTATGGCAGTTTGCTTGCACTAGTGCAGGAACAGAGATTTATGCAGAAGTTATAAATGGTGTCTTTACTAAAGGATTTTTACTTCATGCAAGGGCTTTAACTTTTCCAAGTTCAAAGCACTCAGATACTATGGCAAGAAACTAGTTCCTGCACCGGATCAGAGCTTCCTGCACTTAGCATTTAATTCTTAAAATGAGTGCTTTATACTGTTAAATTAAACTTCACAAATAAAAAGTGAATGTTTTTGATCTTAACAGAGTGCAGGAATAAATAAACAATCAATATACATTTATCATGTCATAATAATTTAATGAAAGAAAGAAGATAGCAGGAAATAGACTAAGAAGGCTTGTTGCATCACACCAACGTGCACTGGTGGAGGTTCATTTCTCCTACTTGGACCAGGAGGGGAAAACCAATCAAACAGAGTTGCAGAAAAGGATATGTCACACCAACATACACTAGCAGTCTCATCAGATGGGCCCTTAAACCTTCTCCTTTATATATTTCCTTCTTGCGCTAATCTCTCCTGCAGAAACAAAGATTTATGCAAAAGGTATAAATGGTGTCTTTACTAAAGGATTTTTAATTCATGCAAGGGCTTGAACTTTTCCAGGTTCAAAGCACTTAGATCTCGTGGCAAGAATCTAGTTCCTGCACCGGATCAGAGCTTCCTGCACTTAGCATTTAATTCTTTAAATGAGTGCTTAGTTATTGAAAGTGTTATTATACTGTTAAATCAAATTGCACATAAAAAGTGAATGTTTCTGATCTTAACAGAGTGCAGGAATAAAGAAAAAATCAAAATACATTTTTCCTGTCATAAGAATTTAATGAAAGAAAGAAGATTGTTGGAAATAGAATAAGAAGGCTTGCTGCATCACACCAACGTGCACTGGTGAAGGTTTATTTCTCTTGCTTCGACTAGGCGAGGAAAACCAATCAAACAAAATTGAGAAAAAGGAGATATCACACCAACATGCATTGGTGTAGGGTTATTTCTCCTGCTTGGACCAGGTGGGGAAAACCAATCAAACAGAATTGCAAAAAAGGAGATATCACACCAACGTGCACTGGTTCAAGGTTATTTCCCCTGCTTGGACCAGGTGGGGGAAAACCAATTTGAAATCAAGTGCAGAAAGGAAATTGAAGGAAAAGGAAATTTATCTACTTCACACAACGCATCTGATTTCACTCAGACATGAATTCCTATGCTTAAAATTAAATCACACTTGACAGTGCAAACACAAATTACAGGAAAACGGGAAATGGGGTAAACGTGTTGGGTTGGCTAGGCCCTAGCCAACCAGTGCATTTCCCTTTTAAATAAAAACGTTGCTCAGCACCTTAATCAATTCATCAGCTCAAATAAAGAAATGAAATTTGTGAAACATGAGGCGGAGCTCCCTTTTATTAATTCATTGAGGCAAGTACATTCATTAATACATCGTCCAGCCCAGATTCGGACGATAAAAAAATACAGCAACTTGTTACCGCATCTCTGGCTATGTCTCTATTCTCTTCTGCTATCAAAAAATCCCCTTAGTCCTATTTACATTCTATATTATATAGATCTTTGGCCAAAGTCCAAAATATATCATTCAACCGATTACATAACCAAACGCAGAATTTAGCTTTTCAGCCTTCAAAATTAGATAGTTTAGCAAAACTGGCCGTAGCCAATATCTAGCTTTCATCCTTCACAGATTCGGTCTTGGCTGCGTTTGGATCTATCTTGCTATCGTGGCTGAAGATTCTCAAAACGAGGCGGCGATCAAGGAGGTTTGAATCTGCTACAAGGATTTGTTGTGCTGGCAACGGTGCAAGATCCGATCCTGCACTAGGATCAACAGTCACGGTAAGTACTCTAACTACCAAATAAATATTGGAGATATCGATAAGTTACAAAGAGTGATTAAAAGTAAGAAGTCATGTAATAAATAATTAATTAATGCTAAGTTGAATTAAAAATGTGAAAAATAAATTTTATACGAAATATGTCACCGTGCTTGGACTGGTGCAAGATGAGGGTGCATAAAAGAGGTAAAAAAACGGTAAATGGTTATGATTTAGGAAGGGTAAATTGGAAAAAAAAGAGCAAATTAGGGGGCTAACAATACACTTAGTTGGAAAAATGATTCCTTATGGTACAAAGATCGCTTATATCTTTGTAAGAATTCCCAACTAAAACAAAATGTTGTTTTTGAATTGCACACTTCTCCTTTAGGAGAACACTCAGGATTTTTAAAAAGTTACCATACGGTGAAGAAATAATTTTTTTGGGATGGCCTTAAATCTGATATTCAAAAGTTTGTAGCGGAATGCTTTTTTTCCAGCAAAATAAAGTTGAGACAATTAAGACCCTGGGTCTTCTACAACCTTTATTCATTCCAAGTCAACGCTAGGAGGAGATTTCAATTGATTTTATCACAGGTTTACCTAAGTCCAAAAGAAAGAGTGTAATCATGGTGGTAGTTGATAGACTTACCAAGTATGCACACTTTTGTGCAGTATCTCATCCATTTAAAGCAAGTACAGTTGCTATTACATTTATGGACACAATTCAAAATATACATGGAAATCCAAAGGTTATTGTGAGTGACAAAGATCCCATTTCTACTGGAAATTTTTGGATGGAGTTATTTTCTTGTTTGTGTACTCAATTAGCTCATAGCTCATCTTATCAACCTCAATCCAATGGTCAAACTGAGATAGTGAATAAATTTTTGAAAGGATATCTTCATTGTTTTTTATTTGATAAACAAACATAATGGTTCAAGTGGTTACCTCTCGTGGAATGGTGGTATAACACTTCCTTCCATACTGCAGGAAAGATGACCCCATTTATGGCACTTTATGGATATCATCCACCATCCATCACATCATCTTTAAGAGAAAATTATAAGGTTCAAGCAGTGGAAGATCACATCAAGAATCAACAAGAAGTTCTCAAACTCTTAAAGGATAACCTAAATTTGGCACAAAATCGAATGAAACAATAGGCAGATCAAAATCGCAGCGAGAGAAGTTTTGATGTAGGAGACTAGGTATTTTTACAGCTACAACCATACAAACAAATGTCCCTCAAGCAAGCTAAGAAGGATAATAAATTATCTTTAAAGTACTATGGTCCCTACAAGGTGTTTAAAAATATTGGTACTATGGCATACAAATTGGAGCTTCTTGCTTCTTCGCGAGTTCATCCAGTGTTCCATGTTTCATGCTTGAAGAAGGTTATAGGTGAAAATATTCCAGTTCAAACAATATTTCTAGAACTTGATGAGGAAGGAAAAATCATATTGGAACTTGAAGCGATCACGGAAATAAGAACTCAACAACTACGAAATTGATCAATTTCAGAGTATCTCATCAAGTGGAAGAACTTACCCACTGAAGATTCTACATGGGAGGATGAGAATTTTATACAGAAGCACGCAAAGGTACTCAAGCATTGAGGAAAAAACTTTTTTGAAGGAGAGGGGCATGTTAGGTCCCTATATTACTAGGTTTGTCCCTTATTGTTATTAGTGTGGCCCCCTTATTGTTATTGTTATACCCCTGTAACCCCAATATTGTTATTATTGTGCCCTTATATTGTTATTTTTAGGTTGGCTAGGATTATAGTTTGGGCCCATGGACTCCTATATATAGAAGGAGGTTTTGGTCATTTTTATCATCCAAGAATTGTTCATTTATGTAATGTATTGGAGCTTTTCCCCTCGAAGTGGCTGATTTCTAAGGCGTTGATCTCTCTTTTCTTCTATTTTTTGAGCTAGTTTCATAACAGTGTTCCCGAGCAGGAATCCCACCTTCATCCTTGGGGGAATTTGAGTGCCCACTTAGGAAAAGTTATTGGGCTACATTTCCACATTCTGGCATTAGGCCAAGCTACAACTTTCTTCTACAGCACAGTTTTTGCTTAGGGTTGTGCTGTGTTGCAGGGTACAACAATGGAGGATTGGATTGGGCCATTTTTGAGCTATTTTTTTAGTGGAGGAAGCATTCCTTCAATTGGGAGGTGATTAAGGAGGGCACTTGGGAATTATTGCAGCATTTTGGAACTAGGCTAAGTTATTATTATCCCCTACATCATAGTTTCAGTCTTGGACCGCAATATTTTAGGGAGGAGTTGTAGGGGTGGTTTCAGTGCACCATTTGGGGAGATAGATTTCCAGTGAAGGGATAAACCTTTCACTTGGAGAGTCTATTGGGAGAAGGATTCATTATATGCTACATCATATCATCCATATCTTCCCAGCTATTCATTTGTAGTGAGTCTTTAGCCCTGGGGTTGTACACATTTGTATTTTGGTGTATTTTCCAGAAACCCTCTTGAGTTGTCATGGAAAGGTGATATATAACCTAGATCTTCATGTATAACATATTTTGAGGCATATATTAGTTATTTTATATCTATTTATGTTCTCATGCTGTAGCAGCTCTCCGAAATTTTTTATATTAGCAACAACTCACTTTTGAGAGTGTTTTTTTATTGGAGGCTTGTTTGTCTATATCATATGATTTGTGCCTCAGTACTTTGCACTTATTTGCTACTGATATGATTAATATAATGGCTCCATATTGGTATCATATATTGATGTATTTTTATTCACTTCTATTTCCAGTATTGTGTTCGATAATGCTTCTTTTCCTGTTTTTAAATATTACATTGGCTAAACCATGTCTATGGTCAGGTGGAATTTGGAAGTCCCAAGCTTGGTTGCATTTTGATTATGGCAATAAAATCTCTTTTCCTCTTGTATTGATGGGTAAATATGCTTGTTATTATGCAGATTATATGGTTTTTATGTGCTTGTCATTTTTGTTGTTTATTTGTTGGTTATGAATGCGTTCTATGATGGTGATGATTTATGGCTCTCATCATGTTTTTAGCTGGAAATGAATGAACAATGTCTCTATGACCAAATAGATGATAATAAAGTTAATGCGATGAGGTAAAAATTCTTCTTAGTGATTCTTTAATATGTATGAGAACCCTATGCTTATATTTTATTTTTAAATCCATAGATTACATATTTGTGACATGTTTGATGAAATTCATGTCATGGCTAGTAGGGGTCCTTGTTCAATTTTTCACTTTTACATCGTTATTCCATTGTTATATTTAAGTTCTTGAAGTGTCATGGAGTTTTGCATAGAGACCCAAGCTCTGGGACTGAAAAAGTGGCACATAAATTGGGGTCGTAGACTCATAACTACTGGGAAAAGTCCCTAGTCACATGCATACCCATTTTGTGCATGCGACTGGAGGTTTCCAGTGGCACTCTTTCCCATGTCAAGGGAGTGATTGGGAGATCGATGCATGAAAAGGTTATATTGGATCAGGGGCTAGCCTCTCGGAAGGTTGGGATGGCTCCTGGGTGTCCTGTAGCATGTGTAGAAGGCTTGTTTTGTTGTGTGGTGTTGGTTCTACTTCCTTAAGGTGACCTAGGAGGTTGAATCAAATCATAGTAACTCTTCGTCACATGTTTACACTGATTGGCTGGTTACTTGGGTACATGTGGGAGGAGGGTGTTACAATCTACATAACTGATACTTGGTTAATCTTTGACATTTTGTAGAGGATTCTGTTATCACAAAATCAGACCTGATAGGCTGCTCATCGAACTAATCTTGTGCAACTATTTCAAACCAAGCTTTTGGTTGAGGCTTAGCCTCCTCAACCTGAGAGGGCTCACTCAAGGGTTACTGGTTTTAAATAAAATTGAAGATGGCTAACTCTATGTGTGTTCATAAACAGATAAATGATTGAATTTTGTTGTAAATCACATTAGAAAGATTAAATTGGGCTTATGGAGTCATGATAGCTTTAGTAAAACCAATCAATCTACTTAGCATGGAAGTTGAGTCATGTTAGAGTTTTAGTCAAAAGATACACATGTGAAACAGTAGAAATACAGTCAATTTGCCTACATAGGAAGTCAGAGAATCAAGGATGAATTCTGAGTAAATATAAGAAAATACCATTGCAATATATAGTAAAAGGATGCAATGAACAAACACACACTAAAAATCTATATGAATCTCAAGTTGGCTAAGTAAACTTCTTTGTATTAAAACTGAAAATAGTCACTTACAATAAACATAGTCTTTTTGCTAAAAATGTCCAACCCTTAGCATTTTGAATTCTTCCTCTTTATAGATCATTTACATCATAGGATAACCTTGTCCTCAACTAGATACCTCGAAATCCACTGTTTGACACCTTTTGTAACCATAAACATGGTCTTTATTACAAATGACAGCTGCAAACCTAATGAGAAGTCCTATTTCAAATAGGACTAAAACTCTTTAACTTTACTCCTAACAACCTTATCTATATTTAATTGCATAAAATTACACTTTTATTTTCATGAAGTTGAATTCTGAAGATGAGCTGCAACCTATTGTGACCATAAAGTTGATGATGTTGTTCTCCTAAAACCTAGGAAACTGTCTCCCTGTTTTTTAGGCCTTTTATTTCTTTGACTCCTTCTGACATTCTGACCATTTATGAACCATGATTTAGATTCCATTTACTGTCAATAACTAAAACCATATGTCTTCAATCACTTCTTTGTGCCAGTTGGGCAACATTTACTTCGAATTATCAAAAAAGATTGAAAATAGACCTGCGCTACAAAAGAAACATAGTTTCGTAGTGCTTTTCGTAGCGCAATGTTTTAGCCCATTTCTTATAATATTTTGATCTTTTACATTCAAGGTGGCTTTCATTTTCACTTGACATGTTTCCTCTAGAAATTTCAGGGCAAAAATTTTAAAACTTCGCCTCAAAATTGATAAGGAAAATGGTGAAAAGGCTGCTACAACAGTTTCGTAGCGCTTTTCACCCCTTTTTCACTACAGGCGCTACGAAAATATTGTGCAAGCATTTTTTTCCATATTTTCACAAAATTTGGAAAACAAAAGCTTTATTCTCACCTTCAAAATCCAATTTCTTTGCTGACTTCATTTTTTTCTGTTAAGGATCATTCACTTCAATGAAATATGCCTGCACAATGGGTGATTCTTCTATGTCTATTGCATTCAATATATCATCCAAGTTGCCTTTCATCTTTGGACTATCCTCTACCATTGACACAGTTGCTTTTCCATTTGATGATGATACTTAACTTCTTGTCTTTATCTAAATTTATTGCTTACTAGCCACCTATTTCTGTTTTGTTTCTTTGACCTTTTCTACCTTTTCTTTTGAAGGTGATGGGGTTTGTGCAACAAGCACTGATTCTTTGTCAATTCTATATTCAACCTATTTCCTAGGTTTCAAATTCACAAACCTCTTAGCTTTGGTAATTACTGGCTGACTGGATTCTGATATTGGTGTTGAAGTATTTCCCTTGATCTTGGGGTTTTCAGCTGGAGTTAGGCCTTCCATTTCAAATCCACTCATAAATAAAAAGGAATAACAATCTCTATTTATTTTCTGTAGCTCATTTAAAACCAGTAACTTAATAAAACCATGATGAAACAGGGATGTTTCACAACCATCAGATTTATATTGGACTTTGTCAGCCATTTTGGAAAGGATTCTATGCAAGAAGAATGGTAAATCTAATGATGTCATTCCTGTGAAATGCAACAATAGTTTAAAATGATAAGTTTAGAATTTATGGGACCTGCCTTCACATGTGAAATATCTTTGGATGTTGAATAGCAACTTTGCATAGTTATCCTTGATACAGCTCGTGGGTATTGCATTGTTCAAGTCCATGTCCACAAATTCAGGTTTCATAAACTCCTTGCATGGCTCCATGTCAAACCTGAAACCTTTAAACCAAGATTGTTGTCCCCTTGGTATCTCTTTCATAGTAGATATGATCTCAGGTGTCACTAGAATATTTATCATTCCAACTTTTGTGGTGGTTCCATTGAAATGTAGAGCAAACTCTTTGGACACTTGAGTGTGGAAACCTTGAAGCTTTTCACAAAATTTTAAACAACCATCCTTGCTAAAATCCTCCATCACCATTTGATATTCCATAACAACATTTGCATTCTCAGGTTCATATCTAAGACAATGTCCACCTCTGTGGATCTTCTTTTCTTCTACCATGTTTCCTGTAGAAAACCCTTTTTGTTTCTCTAAAACCTATAAATCAGCCTCTCTTGACCAAATGAAAAACCTCGCTTGATTTGATGAATCAACCTCACTTGATTTGATGAAAATTATCTTTGTATATAATAATCATAAACTTCTCCTCACTGTTTCAGATCTTGGGCATCATAGGTGAAGGTGAATGAAATAGGAATGACTCAATTAGACAAAGGAAATTCGATTTAGGGATGTCACTTCATGACTAAATGATTTTTAATTGATACCATATGATGAAAATGATGAATGTAGGACAAGTGGGTACTAAAAATCTGTTAATTAACTGACTCACCATACTCCTGTCATGTCATTCCCAACTGAAACTGACAAAACCTGACTTATTTGACACGATAGCTACGACTTTTGTAGCACAAAACTCCTTTTTTGAACTATCGATGTTACGAAATTGTGGTTTTGTAGCTAATTGCAGGAAATCAAAATAAAACCTACTTAGATGACCTTTACATGAAAAATGTGAGCTTTTTAACTATGGAATGGACCTAAAGACCTCTTTTGAATTTGGATTGTGAACACTAAACTTCTTAAGAGTATGACATACCCTTAACCATTCTCTAATGACCTTCAAAACCATTTAGATCATGATCAAAATAGAGTTGAGATGCCATGTTTTAAATTTTTTTTTTAGTGATAACAGTGGCTCCACTTGGGATAGTGTGCCCCTGTGGTACACTGAGAACTAGTAGTTCAAGTGTTGCTATCTATTTTCTTGATCAAAACAGTAAAAACCTTGAAATTTCCAAGCTCCCTCCACAAGCTCTAATGGCCTTCACCTCGGGCTCAATCTTGCTGATTTTGCTTGTCATTATTAGCAGAAAAAGTTGTAAAATGAAATATATACAATGACATGAACCATCCATCAGATTTTAGGAAGAATAATGCTTCAAAAACCTACCATTGACAGGTCCTCCATCATATGGTTTTCCATCTATCTCTTGCAATATATAAGTATTGTTTCCATGGAAAGCAACTACCTTGAAAGGACCTTTCCATAAGTTCTCAAACTTACCATGTTTGCCTTTTTCTTCAATTCTGGCCTCCCATTTCAACACTTCACCTTGAATTTGAAAATTCTCTTCCTTGATCTTCTTATCAAATGTCTTCTTGATTCTGTTTTGAGATTACCGATTACTGTCATAAACCTCATTCCTTTTCTCTTGCAGAGATATCATTTGATTAATTCTTCTCTGGATTGCATTTGGTTCCTCTTCTAGCCCTTGAATCAGCTTCATAATAGGTACTCCTAGTGATGTAGGAAAAATAGCCTTAGCTCCATATACCAGTTCATATGGTGAAGTTCCAATTGACCTCTTTGTACATATCCTATCATCCCGTAAGGCATACTTTAGTTTCAAATGCCAAGCTTTCTTATTTTCCTGCAACACCCTTTTAATGATCCTCACAATGCTCTTGTTAGAAGATTCAGCAAGGCCATTTCCTTGCAGATAGTATGTAGTAGAATTACCAAGAGTAATATGATATTGATGACAGAAATTTATCATCTTCTTAGACTTGAATGCTTGTGCATTATCAATTATAATATTTATGGGGCAACCAAATCTAGACAAGATATTATTTTCTAGGAAAGAGATAATCACAGAATCATTTTCTTGCCTAGTTGGGATTGCTTCAATCCATTTGGTGAAGTAATCAGTCGCTGTAAGAATCCAACAATGCTAACCTGAAGATGATGGATGAATCTCTCCGAAAAAGTCTAGCCCCCATTGCTGGAATGACACTTCTACATAAATAGGCATCAAAGGTAAGGGTACAAGTTTCTTCTTACTTTCAAAAATATGGAATTCATGGAAGGCAACAACCCTCTTGTAAACATCCTTAAACATTTTTGGCCAATAAAACCCCGCTCTCAAAATTTTGTTCACTTGCGCCTTCCAATAATGGTGACCTCCAGAATCTCCTTTATGAAATTCCTCAATAAATTTATCAGCCTCTTCCTCCAACAAAAAATTTAGCAAAATTCAATCGGTATCCTTCCAAAACAGATTTCTATCAAATATAAAATATCTCAAAGATTTCAGTTTAACAAAACTTGCTTTGGATTTTTTCAAATCAGCAGGCGCTTGATGGTGTTGTAGGACAAAAACAACTTCCTTGTACCAATCTGAGGTGATATATTTTTCTTCAATAGGAACTAGTTCCTCATCTTCAATTAAATTTCTGATATTTCTACAATCCAATTTAAATCAAGACAATCAAAATTTGACTTTTTCATAAACTTCGCCAAGCCTTGCCCTTTGACCAATTTTGTTGGTTTAATCTCCATATAATATTCTAGCAACTTGGTGATCCATTTCCCCCTCTTACCATCAGGATCGGCTTGAGTGAGGATGTATTTCACAACAGTATTATGAAAAAATGCCACAATGTGCGAATGAAGAATATAAATTCTGAAATCTTTGATAGCCTTTACCAAAGCATATGCTTTCTTGTCTATGATGCTATACTTTAGTTCAAAATTGGCTAATTTCCTACTAAAGGAAGAAATCAACTGTTCAATAATTTGTTGTCCCTTTTGTAGCAAAACTCTGGCGAGAGTATTCTTTGATGCAAAGGTAAAAACCAGAAATTCCTTGGAAAAATTAGGATTGATCAATACTGGTGCCTGTGTGAGTGCTCTTTTGATTTCTTCAAATGAATTTCTTGCCTTTGCTGTCCACTTAATATCAATTCCCCTTTTCAGCATCTTTGTTATATCCTTCACAATCTCAGCAAAATTAGGAATAAACCACCTTAAAAAATTAACTTTTCCAAGGAAAGATTGAATCTCCTTCCTACTTCTTGGCAAATCCACCTTCTGAATTGCATTGACCCTACTTGGATCAATATTAATCACATATTTAGAAATTATATGACCAAGTAAATTACCTAAAATTAAAAAAAAAACTTTTGGTTGGATTTAGAGAGATGCCAAACCTTCTACATTTCAGCAGAATTCTTTCCAAATGTTTCAAGTGATCTTCTTCCTTCCTTGAAAAGACTGTTATGTTGTCAAGATACATAACCACCATCTTGTGTTTTTCTTCAAAAAAAGCATGTCCATTGCCCTCTGAAAAGTAGCTCCTGCATTCATGAGACCAAATGGCATCTTGGCATACATAAAAGTACCCCATGGTGTACTAAAGGATGTTTTTTTCCTGATCATCAAGATGCATAAGGATCCGATTATAACCTGAAAAACCATCAAGCATAGACATTCTATGAGAACCAAAATAGTTTGCAAAATTTGATCCATCTTTGGGAGAGGATAATTATATTTCAGGGAGGCTTTATTCATATTTCTGAAATCAATGCATATTCTAATTTCCCCACTTTTCTTCCTAACCGGAACCAAATTTGCAAGCCAATTTGAAAATCTGATTGGGACTATAATTATGGCATCAATGATTTTTTTGACCTCCTTCTCAATCAAAGGCATGAGGAGTGGGTTGATCCTCCTTAAATTATGCTTGAAAGGTCTTTCATTTTCTTTAATTGGAATAGTGTGTTGAATAATGGTGGGATCATATTCTTTCAAATCAGCATAGTTCCAAGAAAAGACATCTATGAATCTCTTCATCATTTCAACATATTTAAATTTCATATCAGCTGGAAGAAATTTTGAAAGTTTAATCATTTTGGGCATAACTATAGTACCAAGGTTACAACTCTCAACTTCTTCATCATTAGCTTGCATCTTGGGATATTTAAAAACATCATTCTGATCAAAAAAAATTTCTAGAGGTATGAGTCCCTCTGGTATGGAATTATTTTTTAATTGAAAAACTTTAGAATGTCCTTTAGATTTAGCTAACATGTTCTATTGATCTATTTGTACATTTTCAAATTCTTCTTTCAGCTCAATAAAATTTTTCACCTGTTGATTATCCTCAAAAACTTGCCAATAAGTAATATTATCAGGAATGGCTGGCCTATGGCAGAATTCAACTTCATACTTTTCTGTGGAGTGTAAAGGAATAATGAAAAGGCTTGCAGAGACAACAAGAGAATCAACAATGGAGTTTTGTTCCCTAGTTTTGACTGTGAATGAATAGGCATGAAAGTTTTCTAACATGTCCAAAACGAAATTCCTATATGCTCTCATCCTTGTGTCCTTTGTTTGATAAACACCCTCAATCTATTTTATGACTAATTTTGAATCTCCAAAAATAGAAATATTTTGAGCATTCATTCTTTTCAACACTTCTAGACCCAAAATCAAGGATTCATATTCAGCCATGTTATTCGTACAATCAAAGTTCAATTTATAGGAAAAGAACTTCCTTTCATCACTTATATTTCTAATCCATATCCATGCTCCTACTCCTTCTTTGCCTACTGACCCATCAAAATATAATGACCACCAACCTTCTTCCTCTTTATTGCTGACTTGCTGACCTTCCACTTGTTGATTTTTAGACTGTTGAATTTCAGAACTCTGATTTTTTGCTTTCTTTTCTTCCTCCGCTTCATTATTCAGTTCATTGAAAAGAGTAGCAGAACCAAGCTCAGTATCAAGAGTGTAAATTGGAAAGTTTTGGGGTTTATCTTTGCTACTCACCATGTAGGCCATCCTTGTCTCCCAATATAATCTTCTTTTCTCTCCAAAAACTGGAATAGTAGCATAAGTAAGATCCATTTGCATTGTACCTTTAACTTTTGCTGCCCATGACCTTGAAAACAACATACCAAACTTCGGTGGAATGTCTGCTACAATAATATCCATGACTACAGTCTTAGCAGGAACTTGTGTCAGTCCAACAACAACATCTTTGATTAGACCAATGCATTGAACTCTTTTTGAATCAAAAGAAAAAAAATATTTGTATGGCCTCGTTATTTCTAACCCCATTCTTTCCATGATTAATTTGGTCATTATATTATGAGAAACCCCTGAATCTAACATACCATTGTGCAATGTCATGTCGTGAATGCTAAGACTCACATAAAAAGTAGGAACTTCCTCACTCTGTTCATATTCTAGCCTTGGGCCCAAATATATGGTCATATGATCTTCTAATATATTCAAGATATCAGCAGCTCTAGGCTATGAGTTTAGAATTTTAAAAATATTGCTTCTATATTCATCTATCTTGAGAATTTCACCAAAAGGCACTGATATTTTTATCTTAGAAATTTCATTCTCAAGATTGAAAACAGAAACAGATTTTTTAGCTTCTTTGGTAGGAAGGACATCAGGTGTATCTTTCTTACCTTAAATGACTTTAGGAGCTTCCTTCTTGTCATCAGTAGCCTTAGGTGCATCCTTCTTTGGTTGTGTCTTGTTTGCAATGATAGGTACAATCCTATTTCTAAGATTATATTGTTTTCGCATCTCAAAAATAGCATGTTGATACCCCTTTAGACAGTCCGATGTTTCTTCTTCATGATTGTTTTGCTCTAATTGATCATGTTCTTCCTTGGTAAAAAAAATTATTGACATTTCTTCATCAAAACAATGAATAAACTCTTCAGGTTCTTCAGGGTCATCTTCTTCATCAACCAATTTTTTTTGAAAAGGAGGTCTCACTGGAGGATCAGGTTGATGATTTCTATTCTCCCTTGGTCTTTGTTGATTCTGAGGTCTCCTGAACTGAGGGTTTGTATATTGACATTCATGTTGTGTAGGAGGAGTAGAGGTATTGCCAAGGGCTAATCTATCCATAAATTTTTCCATTGTTTTCATCATTGAATCTAGTTTGTCTTGAGAGGTAGAATATGAAGGTTTCTCCTCGTCTTTCAACTTACCCTTACCCATTTTTGAATTTTTAATTTCTATCAAGTTAACCTCCACCTTCACAAAATCATTTTTCATTTCAACAAGTGTAGGAGATTCTCTTTCTCTCAACAGTATGGAAAAATCATAGTCGAAAGCTTCAGCATACCTCATTTGAGCTAAAGCTTTTGGTGGTTTCAAATGGGCAGGAATAGAATCTAACACTTTATTAACATTTTTGAAAATTTTTGGATAGTTTCATCAGGAGCTCTTTTCAAATTACTATATTCAGTAAGAGATTGTACTGGATTAGTTCTATTTCCCCATTTTGTTAGAAACACATCTTCAAATTCATTCCAATTATGAATACTTCCGGGGGCAAGAGCTTTATACCATTTCCCAACCTCTCCAGTAAAAATCTGAGCGAACAATCCCAATTTAACATCTTCGTGATCATCCTCCTCCCTATCTATAAAGTCATTAAATTGATCTACATGATCCTCTACTGTAATATCTTCGTCACTTCCCCATGTTTTAATTCTAGCAGCATATTTGGTCAGAGGTACTGTGGTAATTTTAGGAAAGGCATGACCAAAAGATGATAAAATGCTATGAGGACGACTGCTTGGTCTTTGTAGGCCGCTAACAATTGAGCTCCAGTTGGGAAGAAGTAAACCAGCTTTACTTTTCAACAATACTTCTAAAGGATCAAGCTCCATTAATTTTTCTAGAGACTCTCTTTCCAACAACAATTCTGAAGTGACAGCTTCCCAGAATTCCTCTTTATCTTCTTCTGTTACTAGAGTTGAGGTGTAAATTCATCTCTTATGTAAGTCTAAGATAATTTCAATTAGATCCTTTTCATTTTCTGATCTTAACAAAACCTCATTAATTTTATCATCAACTCTTTTGTCTTCAGGACTTCTTGATATTTCAAAGGACAAGGATTTCGAATGAGATGGAGTACTTGACATTTCAGAAATGCCTTGACTGCCTCTTGAAATGGTGTTTGGATTGTCCATGATGGTAGGTGGATTTGGGTCAGGATTAATCCCCATGTATCTCCTTCTCGAAGACACCTTTGAACATATAAAATTTAAATGGAGTCACCAAGCTATATGCAACCTCGAAAAGCTTCCTGAGCTCCTACTACCTTTAGAAGTTCAACTTCAAAATCTCGGGAAAGTATAATCTTCAGACTCCCGGCGGATTCACCAAAATGTTATCACAAAATCAGGCCTGATAGGTTTTTCATCAAACTAATCTTGTGTAACTATTTCAAACCAAGATTTTGGTTGAGGCTTAGTCTCCTCAACCTTAGAGGGCTCTCTCAAGGGTTACTGCTTTTAAATAAAATTGAAGGTGGCTAACTCTATGTGTAGTCATAAATATATAAATGATTGAATTTGGTTGGAAATCACATTAGCAAGAGTACATTGGGCTTATGGAGTCATGATAGCTTTAGTAAAACCAATCAATCTACTTAGCATGGAAGTTGAAGCATGTTAGAGTTTTAGTCAAAAGGTACACGTGAAAGAGTAGAAACACAGTCAATTTGTCTACATAGGAAGTCAGAGCATCAAGGATGAATTCTGAGTAAATATAAGAAAATACCACTGCAATAGATAGTAAAAGGATGCAATAGAACAAACACACACTAAAAATATGTATGAATCTCAAGTTGGCTAAGTAAAATTCTCTGTTTTAAAATTGAAAATAGTCACTTGCAGTAAACACAGTCTTTTTGCTAAAAATGTCCAACCCTTAGCATTTTGAATTTTTCCTCTTTATAGATAATTTACATCATAGGACAACCTTATCCTAAAATATATACCTCAAAATCCTATTATTTGACACCTTTTCTGACCATAAACATGGTCTTTATTACAAAATGACAACTGCAAACCTAATGAGCAGTCCTATTTCAAATAGGACTAAAACTATTTAACTTTACTCATAACAACCTTATCTATATTTAATTACATCAAATGACACTTTTATTTTCATGAAGTCGAATTATGAAGATGAGCTCCAACCTGTTGTGACCATAAAGCTGATGATGTTGTTCTCCTAAAACCTAGGAAACTGTCTACCTGTTTTTTAGGCCTTTGATTTCTTTGACTCCTTTTGACATTCTGACCATTTATGAACCATGATTTAGATGCAATTTGTTGTCAATAACTAAAATCATATTTCTTCAATCACTTCCCTGTGCCAGTTGTGCAACATTGACTTCGAATTATCCAAAAATATAGAAAACAGACTTGCGCTACAAAAGCAACACAGTTTTGTAGCGCTTTTCGTAGCGCAGTGTTTTAACTTATTTCTTTTAATATTTTGATCTTTTCCATTCAAGGTGGCTTTCATCTACACTTGACATGTTTCTTATAGAAATTTTAGGGTAAAAATTTCAAAAATTCCCCTCAAAATTGATAAGGAAAAGGGTGAAAAGGTTCCTACAGCAGTTTCGTAGCACTTTTCACCCTTTTTGCACTACAGGCGCTACGAAACTTCTATGCAAGCAGTTTTTTCCATATTTTCATAATTTTTTTAAAATAAAAAGGTAACATAGCTTTAGAAAATCATTGGCCTCATCAAAACCATCAGAAATTTGAACTAAGAACATAATCCTCACAAAATTTGATCCTTCTTTTCCATTTAAAGTTTGTTTTGAATTTGTCATTTTGTACCTCTGCTTTTTAGTTCATCTTGAGAATTTTTTAATTGCAGCTCCAAATATTTTACTTGGCTTATTAGTTTTCTGTTACTTTCTTTCAAATGAGTGTTGATCACTCTAACAAACCTTGGCTCTTTAATAGCTGGAACTATCCATGTGTAGAACTGCTGGGCACTTCTTCAGATATTTGACCTGGCAACTGTTTGGCCTTCCCAAACAGCTTTCAACCTCTTTAATTATGTATTTTCAATGCTGTGTTGTCTTTCCATCTTTTTTTTGAGATTGAAACAAGATGATGAGCTTAGTGGAAAGAAGTTGCCTTCACTAAGTGGGCCCGCAAGCTATTTTTGGTGCAAAGTCTATTTTTAGACTATGTCTATTTTTAGACATGTGGATCATGTTCTATGAGTTGCAGGATGCTATTTGTGGATGGTTAGTCAAGTTAGAAAAAAATAGGTGGACTTCTATTTTTAGAAATATTGGGTGGAATCTATTTTTAGATTGCCAGTCTAAAAATAGATATGTCGAATATTATTAGCTCTTAATAATATTTGGACTCTAAACATTATCTTATTGTCTTGGAGCACTTCAGTTAAGTGCACAGAAGTGGCACATGCAGCTGATAGAAGGAATTATGCTATTCCTTAGGGTTAAGTGAAGCTATTTCATGGAGACTTCAGTTAGAACTCATGTGACAGAGTTTGGTGGAGTTGATTGAGGAAGTTAGTGGAGTTGTATTCAGTTTAACTTAGTTAAACAAATTTGAGCTAGTTGTATCTAGTCTAACTGATTGATACAATAGTGAGAGTGGTGTGAATTAATTATTAATTAATTCAATAATTATTAACTCATAAATCAACTAAATAATACATCAGTTAACTTCAGTGCATGGACAGTTTCAGTGGAGACGAGTGAAGAGGTAGGTGAAAGAGCAGTGTGACTATCAGTTGTGACTATACTGGTGCATGAGTTTGCACCAAACATTGATTGAGATGCCAATGAGGATTGTGTAGTACACACCAGGTGGATTTTAACTCATATTGGGCCAATATTCATTAGGGATTGCACAGTAGAGGCAGGCTAACAGGTGGAGCAGATTGGAGCATGTGTTTTGTTAGATCTGAGCTTGTGTAGTGTGTAACAATTGGAGATTGTATTGAGAGCTTGTGAGGAGTTTGTACAATGATTGTTAAATGATATCTATCATTATAATATACAGATAGTTGGGGGTTTTCAGCTTTAAGATTTCCCATAAATACTGTGTTTATATGTGTGATTGTTTATGGTTTTGATGTGTGCATGCGATTGTTTATATTTCCGCAATTAATGATCAATAGTAGAAGAGGTTATGTATTATGCATGAAGCTCAAATAGTGTGTGATCAGGATAATCTCGGTGAATAATTTAATAGTTATACACATTTCTACACTTTCTCAACATTTCCATTTCTTGATTTTCTAGTTTCAACCTTTCTTCCAACAGCTGACACTCTTACATATATTCTTTTCCCTTTTCTACCTTGTTGACTGCATGCTTTACTGTAGGATATGAGAGATCAATCTCCTTTTCAGGGGCCTTAGCTACTTCAATAGTTACTTGGGTGTCTTCAATACTTCCCTGGAGTTTCTTTTCTTGTCTGGTTAGAGGTTTCCTAGCTTGGAAACCAAAAGCTGCATTCTCACCTTCAAAATCCAATTTCTTTGCTAATTTGATTTTTTTCTGTTTAGGATCATTCACTTTTATACAATATTCCTGCACAATGGGTGATTATTCTATGTCTATTGCATGCAATATATCATCCAAGTTTCCTTTCATCTTTGGACTGTCCTATGCCATTGACACAATTTCTTTTCCATTTGATGTTGATACTTGACTTCTTGTCTTTCTCTGACTTTCTTGCTTACTAGCCATCTGTTTCTGTTTTGTTTCTTTAACCTTTTCTACTTTTTATTTTGCAGGTGATGGGGTTTGTGATACAAGCATTGATTCTTTCTCAATTATATCTTCAACCTGTTTCCTAGGTTTCAACTTCACAAGCCTCTTAGCTTTGGTAATTAATGGCTGACTGGAATCTGCAATTGGTGTTGAAGGATTTCCCTTGATCTTAGGGTTTTTAGCTGGAGTTATGGCTTCCATTTCAAATCCACTCATAAATAAAAAGAAAGACCAATCTCTATTTATTTTCTGTAGCTCATTTAAAACCAATAATTTAATCAAACCATGATGAAACAAGGATGTTTGATAACCATCAGATTTAGCTTGGACTTTGTCAGCCATTTTGGAAAGGCTTTTATGCAAGAAGAATGGTAAATCTAATGATATCATTCCTGTGAAATGCAACAGTAGTTTAAAATGATAAGTGTAGACTTTATGGTACCTTCCTTCACATGTGAAATATATTTGGATGTTGAATAGTAGCTTTGCATAGTTATCCTTGATACGGCTCCTGGGTATTGCATTGTTCAAGTCCATGTCTACAAATTCAAGTTTCATAAACTCCTTGCATGGCTCCATGTCAAACCTGAAACCTTTAAACCAAGATTGTTGTCCCCTTGGTATCTCTATCATATCAGTTATGATCTCAGGTGTCACTGGCATATTTATCATTCCAACTTTGGTGGTGGTTCCACTGAAATGTAGAGAAAACTCTTTGGACACTTGAGTGTGGAAAACTTGAAGCTTTTCACAAAATTTTAAACAGCCAGCCTTGCTAAAAGCCTCCATCACCATTTGATCTTCCATAAAAACATTTTCATTCTCAGGTTCATATCTAAGACAATGTCCACCTCTGTGGATCTTCTTTTCTTCTGCCATGTTTCCTGTAGAAAACACTGTTTGTTCCTCTAAAACCTATAAATTAGCCTCTCTTGACCAGATGAAAAGCCTCGCTTGATTTGATGAGTTATCCTCACTTGATTTGATGAAAATTATCTTTGGATAGAAAAACCATAAAATTCTCCTCACTGTTTCAGAGCTTGGACATCATAGGTGAAGGTGAATAAAACAGGAATGACTCAATTAGAGAAAAGAAATTCGAATTGGGGATGTCACTTCATGACTAAATGATGTTTGAATGATACCCTATCATGAAAATGATGAATGTAGGACAAGTGGGTACTACAAATATGTTAATTAAGTGACTCACCATACACCTATCATGTCATTTCCCAACTAAAACTGACAAACACCGGCTTATTTGACACGATAGCTACGAAACTGCGCTTTTGTAGTGCTCACAGTGTAAATTTTGCAGTTTGCACTACAAAAGTAGCAGCACTTTCGTATCACAAAACTCCTTTTTTGAACTATCAGCACTATGAAACTGTGGTTTGTAGCTAATTGCAGGAAATCAAACTAAAACCTACTTAGATGACCTTTACATGAAAAATGTGAGCCTTTCAACTATGGAATGGACCTAATGAGCTCTTTTTAATTTGGATTGTGAACACAAAACTTATTAAGAGTATCACATAACCTTAACCATTCTCAAATGACCTTCAAAACTGTTTAGATCATGATCAAAACAGAGTTGACATGCCATGTTAGAATTTTTTTTTTTTTAGTGATAACAGTCTTAAACCCCAAAAATGATTTGTCCTTTGGTGATCTTTGCATGTTGAAAATATTTTGCAAGGTTTCAAACCCCTTGACAAATTTCTAATTTAGGCATGCTTTAGTTTATGCTTTTTGAAAGGTTGTCCCTTAATGGAGCAATTTCTTCCTAAAGTTTGTGACAATTATCTTTTGATTCTTCTAGATGATTGGTGATCACATTCTCCTTTATTTTTTCTTCTTCCAATTTTCACTTTAAGCATTGATGCCTTCTTCAAGAGTGCATGCAATGGGAGCTCCTCCAATGTTCTTCTTCAAACAGTTGTTTTCTTTCTCCAAATCAGCTAGATTATTTTTTTGAAGCATAATTTGTTGCAACAAAATTTCCTTGAATTTCTCAAGCTCATCCAAGTGGGTCTTCAATGAATTATCAACCAAAGAATATTTATTCTCCTTAAGTTTGCTTATTTCCCCTTTTAGCTGCTTTTTTATGTTCCTAGCTTTGTTAAGCTCATCAAGTGCAATAATGATCTCACCTTCATAATCAGTCTCTCAATCCTATAGATTTGATTCTTATTTGGACTTAAGAGCGATAATAACACATTCATTGTGCCCTTCTTCTTCTCCTCCTGAATATTTCTTATTGCTTTCATCTGAAATATTAATTTCTTCTTTAGTGTAGTAACTTCTTCTCTTTTGAGCTTTATCTTTTTGAAATTTCTAATATTTATCCTTGCTCATCATATCCTTATTATTTTCTTCTTTTTTTACTTATTTTGTGTGGAAATTTTTCAGCAAAATGTCCAACTTCTTCACATGCGAAACACTTGTATGGAAGCATGCCTTTATACATTCTAGTATCTCTCTTCAATTTATTTCAAAGCTAAGAAAATTATTCATCATATTCACTACTAGAGTACTCTTCCTCTTCCTTAATTTTCTTTGGAAGTTTCTTGAGATTTTTGGTAATAACCCTAACCCTTTGAGGCCTTGAATGCAACTTCACTAGATTCAGATTTCTCTTCTACAATGTGCATCTCATAATCTATAAGAATTCCAGGAAATTTCTCCATAGGGAGAGTGCTCAAATGAGATATTTTCTCAATAGTACAATCCTTGGGGTTAAATATTGCTGGTAAAGACCTCAAGATTTTTTTAATAATGACTTCATCTTAAAATTTTAAATTAATTTTCTTGATCAGATTGGTCCTTTTTTCAACTCTTATGAAATATTATGCAATAGTTTCATCTTCCTTCATTTTTTAGCTCTCGAACCTCATCCTATAGGTTTGGATCTTCGCTTTCTTCACCTTTGGATCACCTTTATAACTATTATAAAGTTTGTCCCAAATTTATTTAGCTGATTTGAAATGCATGAATTTTATTAGATCATTCTCACTAAGTGCTACAATGATTCAATTTCTAGCTTTGGCATTAATTTGAAACTTATTATTTTCATCAGCGTACGAAGGAAGAAGATCAGGAAAAACATATCCAGACACCACAGTAGAGAATACATCAATGTCCAAACTCGTGAGATTCCCCTCCATTCTCATTTTCCATAAGTTGTAGTTTTCACCATTAAAAAAATGGAACTTTCACATCACGGTCAACTGTTGTCCCTTCTTGAATTATCCTTTCAACAATCAAGATGGAACAAAGGAACCTCACTATGACACTATTTTTTAGACAAAATTAATACTGATGGGGGGGGGGGGGGGGGGGGAGGATTTAAAAAATATTACGGAAATATAAAAATTATTTCTGCAAATAAAACTTATTCAAAAATTAACTTCAAGAGGATATAAAAATATCATGCACATGGAAAAAGCAAGCAATCATCAGAAGTAGAAACTTGGATTTTAGGTGGAAAAACCCCCCACTAGAGAAAAAAACCACCAAACTGTTTATTGCTTCTTCTATTATCTATTGCTTCAAATTCTTTTTCATTAAATTACATCAACTAGCATCCACTAGAAATGGAACACCCACCCCTTGACTGAAATGTGAAATTTTGGCCACAACCAACTTGGAGCACCCACTTCTACAATAGACAAATAATATGCACTTATATTGAAGCCCCCACTACAAGTACAAACAATTTTTCTATAAAATGATTTGATTCAGAAATGAGAATATTGTTGCATAATTAAAACATGAAACAAATGAACACACTTATGTAACCACAATTCCCCACTCTAATTGAGAGAACTAAACTCTCCACACACTCTCAAAATCTATTTTAAATCTATGCACACAAATTTGAAATATTTCTGAAGATTAATCTCTAAAGCACATTGCAATTCTGAAATTATAAACTCGCTGGAAATTTCACTCGTTGTACACTTGCAACTCAAGCATACTCACTCACTCACACTACTAGAGAATAAACCAAATGAACTTTATGCCTTCACATATTAGTAATCCCCGAGACTATTTAATTTTTAAGTGATGGAGCCTGCTCAAATCTTGTTCACATCCTTTAGATTTGATTGAGCTAGGCTTGTTGACCAAATCAAGCAACTCATTCCACTATCCTTTTGATAATTTAAAACTCGATCACTTTTTGGAGGTGCCACAACTCATCTAGACCTTTTTCTAGAAAATTATGACAATAAGATTCACTAAAAGAATTTTAATTCCAAAGGAGCACAAGAAATCGAGAGATTTTATCATGTTTTTCCTCGTTCGCTCGAACAACAATGATCTGATCCAGTTGGTCACTCCCTTAACCTAACAATCCAATGACTGGGAAATTTCAGCCACTCCCACATGCCTCCATCCATGTGATTGAGGCATATCATAGGCTAAAATAAGAGTTATTTCCCTAAAAATTCCAACAAAGATTCAGGGGGGTGACATGACCTGTAAACCATCCTTCCAATTCCAACTTGATATCAGGAAACTAGTTGCATAAGTCCACAAGACTCTACTCACATAATCAACTAAACCACTAGTACACATGTAGCTCAAGTTCAGATGAGGCCTTAATACCTCATGAAATCTCCTCTATAGAAATTCTAATACTTATGAAAATAATTTAAATCAACATGAAAACCATCAAGAAGTGTACAATTGACTCAGGATGATACATGGGGACTCATGAGTACATACTTCAACATGTGACATTAATGGAAACACAAATATGCCAACATGTATTTCATTTCATTCATTCATAACCCTAGATAAGTGGTATGTGAGTGGTCTTTTATTTCTCTATTTTTCTTTGCATTTCCCCAACGATGTCTAGGAATAAGGAAATAAGAAATGAAATGGTTTAACTCTTGCAATATTAGCCTCGCCGACCCCGACGATTCCCATGGTATAAAAAAAGAAAGACAGGGGAGCAACAGATACTTTCAAAAAATTTCTCAAAGAATCCCTCGGGCGAAAAAGGAACGAGATGATGGATAAGTTTTCTTAGATCATGTAGCGGGTATTAGTGGGTGCACCATATTCATCCGACAACCACCTCCAAAGCACCACTCCCCTTAAGGTACAAGTGAACCTTGACATTCATATATTTGAAGGCTAGATAGATGCAAATGCCATAGATATATGGTTAAATCTGTTGGAAGGATATTTTTTGGTTCATGATTTTTCCAATAGGGAAGATATTACTTTGGCACTCCTTAAAGCCGCCTCCCATGTCAAGGACTGGTGGGAAACCTACTGTGAGAAGAAGGATGAGAATGAGCCCTCACTGTATTCAACCACACCCAGATGGAATTTTTTTTGTGACCCCATCAAGGAAAAATATTACCCTATTGGGTGTTGAGATTCAACAAGATGATGAGCTTAGTGAAAATATTCGCCTTCACTAAGTGTGCCTGCAGGCTAGTTTTGGCGCAAGTCTATTTTTAGACTATGTCTATTTTTAGACATGGTGATCATATTTGAGAAGTTGCAGGATGCTATTTGTGGATGGTTGGTTAAGTTGAAAAAATAGATGAAATTCTATTTTTAGAATATTTGGCAAAGTCTATTTATAGATCGTCGATCTAAAAATAGAAGTGTCGATTATTATTAGCTCTTAATAATAATCTGACAATAAACAAAAACTTATTCTCTTGGAGCACTTAATTTTAGTATACAGATTTGGAAAATCAGTGGGCTGAAGGAATTACAAAATTCCTAGGGTTTACTGGTGGTTCATGCATGGAGGACTCAGTTAGAACTGAAGTGGCAATGTTATAACAGAGTTGGAAGAGTAGTTCATGGAGTTGTTATTTAGTCCAACTCATTTAATGGAGTTAAACTTAGTTGAGCTAGTTTTATCTAGTCTAACTGAATGATACACTAGTGAGAGTGGAGTGAATTAATTATTTAATTAATTCACAAATAATAACTCATTAATCAACTGAAAAATACATCAGTTAACTACATTGCATGTTAGTTCCAGTGGAGACCCAGTGGAGAGATAGGTGAAAGGGAAAGATGGACTATCTGTTGTGACTATAGTGATGCATTGATTGCACCACACACACATTGGAGCTTCCAATGAGGATTGCGCAGTCAAGGCAAGGGTAATTTAAGTTAATTCAGAGCTATTCTTCAGTAGGGATTACATAGTGGAGGCAGGCTAGCAGGTGGCAAGAAATTGGTGCATGGATTTGCAGATTTCTTCTGATTAGTGTGTGAATATTGATTGTATTGAGAGCTTTATGTACTAAGCTTTGTATGAGATTGTTACATGATCTCCATGAGACATAATTTATGATAGTTTGGGTTTTTAGCTTCATTCTTTCCCGTTAAACAACTGTGTTATGTGCTATTGTTTTCATTGCTTCATGTGTTTGCAATTGATTTTAATTTCTGTAAAAGATTAATAGTGGAAGGATTATGTATTTAGCTAGAAGATAAATATTGCTAGATTAGGAGAATATAGATATATACATGCATCTTGTATAAAATTTCTACATGGTATTGGAGTAGTGTTAATTCTTGAAGATTGCAATTGTGAAAAATTGTTGAGTTTGTGTTGGTGGACAATTCGAATTTGCTACAGAAAATTGTTGGTGCAGAAGTTGAGTATACATTGAAATGTCTTTCAATGGGTTGCGATTGGAGTATGCCCTTGATGGGAGCTCAAATTACATAGCCTAGAATTATAGGATGGAGGCGGTGCTAGAGGATAATGTACTGAAGGAGTTCATCGATAGCGATGTTCCTAAGTCGGGATCTAGCGATGTTGCATTACTTGATGCATGACAAAAGAAGATAGCAAAGACAAGAAAAAATTTGTTGGAAGGTGTGAAGGACCATATTGTGTCCAGAATTCAGGGTAAAGCCACTCCATTATTAATGTGGAAGGCTTTGACAGATTTTTTTTGAAGCAGAAGCGAATAGAGGAAGTTGGCGCTGAAAGACAAGCTCATAAAAATAAAAATGGAGAAGGGCAACAATATTCCAAAATATCTCACAATGTTTTTCCACTATAGAGATGAACTAGGAAGTGTGAGGATTAATGTCGATGATGAAGACTTGGTGAGCTTGGCTCTCCTTGGGCTTCCAAAGAGTTGGAATAGCTACGAAGACTCTATCAATGGACAGGAGAAACTACCAAGATGGGAGCGACTTTGGTCAGATCTTGTGCAGGAGGAGATAAGGCAGGGTTCCAGGGATGGCTCTTCATTGAAGAACGAAGATGAAGAGAATTGTGCTTTGGCTGCCAAATCAAGGGAGGGCAAGTGGAAGAAATTTCCTTCAAAATCCGATGCTAAAGGCAAGAAGCAATATTTGTCCAAAGTGAAGTGCTTTCACAGTCACGAACATTGGAATTTCGCCACTAACTTCCCAGAGAAGAAGAAGAACAAGAAGGGTGCTGGAGTTGCAGTTGGAGAGGCCTTAGCCTCACAATTTGAACTTGATTTCTCTTTGATCGCATGTTTGGTTTCAAGCTATATGGTATCGGTGTGGTATCCTGATAGTTGTGCACCTTTCCATATGGCGAGAGATAAGGAGTTGTTTAGTGACTTGGAGGATAAGGACCTCCAGTTGCATATAGAGATGGGCGACGATTTTCGATACAGTGCGACCGAAATTGGGACCATTACCTTTGAGAGGGAGTCTGGTAATCCATTCTTGTTGAAGGATGTTATGCATGTTCCAGTTCTGAAGAAGGATGTGGTCCCAGTTGCATTGTTGCAAGAAAAAGGTTATGATGTTGTTTTCAGTGAGGGAAAAGCCTTCCTTCGACATGAAACAATGGGTCAAACTAAGAAGATAGGGATTTGAGTTAAGAATATCTACTAGTTGGAGGTAGATGGCTACACTATAATGGTGGGCAAAGTAGAATAAGTGGTGAGCCGAGATGAGGGCGAATTATGGCACAGGAAATTGGGCTATCTTCACCATGGCGCTTTGAAGATTTTGTAGCAGATTTCTACTGGACTTCCCAAGGGTACTCTTTCACAGTTAGATCAGTGCAAGGGATGTACTATGGGTAAGTTTGTGAAGACCACATTTCATGAGAAGGAGAACCATGCTTTGGTGATCCTGGAGAGAGTTTACACAGATGTGTGTGGACCTTTCTCGGTTGCTTCAAAAACAAAACACAGGTATTATGTTATATTTGTTGATGAATATTCTCATAGATGTTGGATCTTCTTCATGCAGAAGAAGAGAGAAACATTCTCAAAGTTTTGTGAGTTTAAAGAAATGGTGGAGAAGGTGTCAGGGAAGCAAGTGAAAGCTCTACAGAGCGATAATGGTGGTGAATACATCTTAGGTGAATTCAAATACTTTTGTAGCAAAGAAGGAATTCGAAGAGAACTCATAGTGCCTCATAACCGAAAGTAGAATGGGGTCGTTGAGAGGAAGAATAGAATGATCGTGGGTGATGCACAAGCGATGCTACATGTCCAGGGCCTACCGATGCACTTGTGGGCGAAAGCATGCAACACTGTAGTTTATGTGAAAAATCGTTGTCCTCATAGAGTACTTTGCATGAGTACACCTAAAGAAGCTTTTACTGGTAAGAAGCCTGATATTTTTCATTTGAAGATTTTTGTCTCATTTTTTTACATTCATGTGACAAAGGATGCCAGGAAGAAGCTGGAGCCAACTGCAGAAGTTGGGATATTTGTGGGGTACACAAAAAAACCCCATAATTATCGTGCGTATTTTCCAGATAGGCGAATGACTGTGGTGCGATGGGATATAAAATTCAATGATTTGAAAGCCATGAAGTTGTTTCTTGAGAGGGAGCTACACTTGCATGCAGAGGAGGAACTTATTCTTCCCAAAGATGAGCCTCTAGATGTGGATCAGCCACAGGAGGAGATTCATGGGGTGGACGAGTCCACTCATGAAAAACCAAACATCAGACAAGGCAGAAAGCGTACCACAGAAGCTGAGAGACTGAACCTTGATGAGGCACATAATGTAGGAGTCCCTACATCACAGTGCAAACAGAGATAGTCGCCTAACCGATTTATTGTATACATGGCTCTTATGAGAAAGTGTATCATGAAAGAGCCATCTTCTTTTGAAGAAGTAGTGCAGGAGCCCACATCAGTAGATGCCATGACAGAGGAGTATGACTCCATTTCCAAAAAAATTGCTTGGGAGATTGTTCCAAGGTTGGTGGGAAAATGAGTTGTAGGATCAAGATGGATCTACAAGGTAAAGCAAGCTGCTGATGGGAGCGTCGAGAAGTATAAGGCAATATTTTTTGCCCAGGGCTTCTCACAGATCAAGGGGATTGATTAACCTTTGCACCTGTCACATGGTATTATTCCATATAGACCATCTTTTCTCTCTCAGCGTAGATGGGTTGGCACATTCATCATATGAATGTGAAGACTGTGTTCCTTAATGGGATCATTAAAGAAGAGGTGTACATTGAGTAGCCTAAAGGATTTGAGATCTACAATAGTGAGTTGCATGTGTGCAGGCTCAAAAGAGTATTGTATGGGATGAAACAAGCACCTTGTGCTTGGTACACTCAGATCGACAGCGATTTCATTAGACTTGGCTTCACCAAGAGTGAGGCGGATGCAAACCTGTACCAAATTGTGGTGGAGGGTAAGATTTTAATCATTGTTATTTATGTTGATGATTTAATACTAACGGGTGATGAGCAGTAGATACACTCATGCAAGGCATATCTAGAAAAGGAGTTTGAGATGAAGGATTTGAGCCTCCTTCATTATTTCCTTGGATTGGAAATATGGCAACGAGAAGGTGAACTATTTGTGTCTCAAGGCAAGTATGCCTGGGAGATACTGGAGAAGTTTCACATGCAAGGCTGCAAGCCTATCGACACTCCTCTTCTAGGAAATTGGAGGAAAGAGGATGCTACATTGGCAGAGATAGTGGATGACACTTGTTACACTAGTTTTTGATCATTTAACCTATTATCATTAAATGGACCCAAGTACACCATGTAAGACCAATTTTACTCCAAGTAAATTTATTTCTTTCACTATAAAAATAGCTTAGTAAATCACCTTTATTAAGTTGTTTATGGTCTAAACAGGAAACCCCATAAGGAAATATTAAATAAATATACATTTGTTTGATTTTCCTCAAGAAATAATTTGTTAAACAGAAGTTTAATTAATATTTCCGGTTATATTTAACCCAAAACAAGGAAATTAATTAGATAAATCATTATTTATCTTATTATTTTCTAAAGAATAATTGTTTAAATCTTATTTAAATAATATTCTTTGTTAAATATGACTAATTCACCCTTAAATACTTAAATAAATCATTGTATATTTTATTATTACTCAACCATATCCTTAAAATGATAAATAAATCGTTTATTTATTTATTATTATTTAATCACATCCTTAAAATGATAAATAAATCATTTATTTATTTATTATTTACAAATAAAGGGATTTGACTCAAGTCAAATTCCTTTTCCCTCCAACAAATATAATAAAATATTCCATAAAAGGTTGATCTAGGTTTGGTTAATAATATTTTAATTATGCACCAATCTCTAGACTAACTCAATATTTTGTTATAAATAGAAGGTTTTTCTCATTCATTTGTCACCTTTTGTTGCCTAAATATCACTCTGGATCTCAACACCTGGTCTGGCTATTGATCCATAATCATAGCCACAATTTTCCATTTTTGTTTGGGTTTTCTACACCATCAAGAGCGAGAAGTTCTAAATTTGAAGTGCTGAGGACTCACAAGAACCCATCCTATTGAGGAGAATAGGGAACACCCTCTTGTGTTTTCCTCCCAGGGGCCATTAATAAAATTATTCATTGGATATATTATTGTCTTTCCTATTGGATATATGGAGTAAATCTTATTTTTCTACTGTTTAATGTCTTCTAATGCATAGATCTAGATTTTTGCAGCATTTGTATTGAACATCTCATTGCAGATCTAAAGATATTTGTAGTCATTTCTGCTGTTAGGGCTATAAGTTATGCGTAGCTAAAGTGGTATTTTTTTGTACACTTCGAATAAATATTCATTCTAACAACTAGGGACTCCACATGGGTTTACCATTACGACCACTGTTGTTTTTTTTATCCTTGCATATCCTGTTGCTTCAAACCCTAGGATTTCTCTTCAGCCCCTTGTTTTTCTCATTCTTGATGTTGTTTTTAATCCATAAAACCCTGAAACAATAAATTATAACTTCCATGTGATTTTGGACCCATTGCATAGGTCACAGACATTAGCCGCAGCTGAGACGACAAATTTTTCTGAAATCTACCGTCGAGAGTGCCGAAATTGCAAGTCGCACTTTTCTGCCCAAAACCTGCGACCTGGGCTTTCTGCAGGGATTTTGCTGAAAGTTTTTTGGGTTTTGCTGAGCCTTTGTTCAAGGTTGTCTGACCTATATCTCTGCCTATTTTGGACCTGTACCTATTTTGTTTCACTCAACTAAGTGGGAACCTAGCCCCCCAGGGCTTCAGTACCCTCCACTTTTGGTGGAAGAGTGTTTGTTGTTGCAGGTTGTCTGAAATTTCAGAGTCTTTAGCCATTTTTTCAGATCTGATACCTCATCTTCAGATCCACTTCAGATTTGCTTGTTATCCATCCAAATCTCCTCTATTAGCTTTGTTTGGGTTTTCCTTAGGGGGCACTCCGCTTCCTTCCTGGAGATAGCCTTTCGCCACCACTTTTTACAGCAATTTTCCTCTGATTTGTTGCTATTTTCTGCACCACTTTCCAACAGATTTTGTCTTTTAGATCTCTAACCCTCTTGACCCAAGATCTAATAGCCTATTTTAGTGTGTTTAGATTAGTGTTTTACTCACCTATTGACTAGTTGTTCAGAGGCCCACCTTCTTGGGTTTAGATTATTGCATTATTAGTTGTTTATTTTCTATTTTGCAGGCCTATATACTGTCATTTTTAGGGTTATTTACAACTATTCAAAAACACTTTTTCTTTTTCTCTACAAATGTCTGGGTTTAAAAATTAAAATTTACACACTTTTTACACAAACACCCTAAGAAAAAAAGTGCTTGGTTAACACCGCCAAGAAAAGACTCTAAAAAATTGAAATCATTTGATCCTGCACCTCTTTGCCCTTGTTTCGAAATTTTAATCACTTGATCCTACACCTCCCTGCCTTTTTTGGTCTCTTTTTCCTTGTGCCATGTTTGTGTCATCACCATTGCGTCCCCAAGGGATTCATCCTGGAGACTCCTTAGCCTTCATCCTTAGTTTCTGGTTGGAAGACTTACTCCTCCACATAGAGTTTGAGTTAGTCCTCCCCCGAGTCTGCACACCGACTCTTCTTCGGGTCCTTTGGGTTCTACTTCCACCTCCAGCTCTCCCCCTCACACCTTCACTATGTCTGGTGCAGGACCTAATGCTGGTGGTAACCCCAGCCTCCCTACCGGAAATACCACTAGTGGGACCACCACGGACACTACCCCAGCAGCATCCTTGCTTCCTTTCATGGCAGGCCTCAGCCTCCTCGATTTTGACCAGTTGATAAATGACCATATACACCATGAATCTAGTTGGATTTCCATGCCAACAAAGCTCCCTTTAGACATCCCTAAATTTGAAGGTCTTGCTGGAGAAGATCCTTCAAATAATATTTGATCTTTTTGTTAGCCACCTATAAAATTTTTCATATCAAATGCTGGCTAAATCAATTTTTTGAAGCCTTCAAGAAACAATTTTATTGCCAAATTGTTAGTTCTTTAATTCTTATGAAGATGACTTATTCTTGAGTTAATCTTCACTGTTGTTTCCCTCTCAATTCTGAAAATCTGTTGTTTTCCTGAAGAAAATACTGATGCAAAAACTCCATTTTTTACTCATTTTACCCCTCCTTTCACTCATTATTAACCTTCATTTTTATCCCTTTTTTCCCCATGAAATTCCTCTATTTTCCTTCATTTCCCTTCTTCCCTTCATAAAAACTCATTTGATAAGGTTTAAAACTCCTTTTTTTCCTTATCGGAATCTTTCAAATCCTTTGAAAATCCTTGAAAAACATAAAAACCCCACTTTTCACTTTATAGGCCTAAGCCCCTTTTGGCTAAGCCCTAAACCACTTCCCCACCATGCGACCTAGCACCGGAACCAAGCGTTAAAGGTCCCGGGTGCTTATTGCATCGGGGCATTCATGTGAAACACGTTTCTTTTGTTGCATTAAAATTTCCAATGCGATTGGCTCCTTTGTATATAAACCCCGATCCCTTCGCTTTCCTTCATATAACCTGAAAGCCCCGCAATTGGGCGCTAAACATTGTATAAAAACCTTCCCCGATGCAATTTTCCTTTGTATTTCATAAAAAATCCATTTTTCCTATGTTCAAAGAAAATACGTCGGTTCACAATCTAAACCATTCCCGACCATTGATCTAAACCAATCAAACGATCTTCGGGATCTCACATCGGAGATTTTTCCTGGGACATATTTTAATAGTTGTTGCCCCCTCCAATTGGTCACCTCCCGATGGCTTCCTAGCTATTTATCTCCCCCGCCAGACCCAATCCGACGACCCACATCGCTCTCTTCATAAGCCCATCCTTCCGCCTTCGGCATTCGTAAGTAAATCTCCGTTGTCGATCTGATCCTTAGATCAACGGCCCTCGTTCAATCGCATCAGATATTTTCTCTGTGCCTTTCCTCTCTCCTCCTCTAATCGCAAATCTTTCGATTGGATCTACGCCGTCTAGTGCATAGATCCGATGGTCCAGATCAACCCTCGCAACCTTGGTTAATTTCATAAAAACCCTGCTGTGTAATTTTTTTTCGGCGAATATCCACCGTTGATCTCTACAGATCAATGTCTCACATTGACCCATTCTCTGCCCAGCCTCTGCTATTGGAAATTTTCTCATTGATGGAAAAGGAAGTGGCACAGAAGGAGCATCTGAACAACAACAAGGCAAAGAGAGAAGCAAGGAGCAGCATTAGACAAGAAGTAGAGATAGTAACAAAGAGATAGCAGAAGAAGTAGAGAGGAAGCAAGGCAGATAAGGAATTGAGGCAGAAGACAATGCAGAGACAGTGAATAGAAGTAGAATGCATAATTGAATCAGAATTGTCTAGAGACAGAGTAGGAGAAAAAGGCCATCAAACAGAAAAAGGTTCTGCATTTTTTGTGAATTATATGTATATTCTTACTAGAATTTAGAAGGAAGGATAGTTGAGTCCATGTGGACAACTATGAATCATTTTCCGTAAACATCATAAACCTTGTGGCAAGGATTCGAGATATGATGAATGTAGCAAAGATTATAATTGCGATGGACCATAGTACAGTAATCATCTTGCGGAATCAAGAACTTGAATGTGCAGTTAGAAGTGGAACTGCGACAGGATAGAACTCTAAACGTAGCAATGCAACTGTAATAAAAGGAAAAACATTAAAGTGCAAATTAATTATAATAATACACTGAAAGGGTGACGGAACCCTGCGTGGAAGAGCGGAACCATGACCGAGTAAACAGTGAAGGCGTTTTATGGTTTTCATCGCACTGCCTATGCGTAGCAAGCGATCTTCTTGGTTGAGGAGCGATTCCATAGAGTGCTCGACATGCGTCTCTATACGACTTCACAAAACCGTTACCACTGCGTGCCATCGCGCGTTATAGTTCGACCCAGGATGCCCAGCTATATCGTTGAGCGCCGTTGATCTGGGAAGGGGTCATCGGACGGTCATCATTTGTTGAAGGTGCACGAAGAATAACACAAGTATGACGCACCATCGTTCGTTATTGCCCGTGCAAGTTGCCCAAGCGATATCCGTTGGATTGGATGATGTGGCGCGATGGAACGTGAGCCCTTCGATCAGGTTGATTGTTAGCAATGGGCCCCAGTTTTAAATAATATTGATTAAGCCATCGATTATGCATGTGGGGCCGGATCCAAAGGTATTTAAAAAAAAAAAGGCCATTTGATAAAAGCACAGATTATTAATAATTAATTATCAAAGGGTGTGAATAATATTTATTTATCAAATTCCACGAATTTGATAAATAAAACTCCAATAAAAGAAATTAAAACCATCAACGGCAAGTTAATATTACTTAACCTTGGCTACAGTATTATTTAGCAGAGAAAAAGAATACCTTTGGGACATTTCATGCATGGAAGAACGAAGATTGGATTTTCAATTTGGATTGGTTTGAATTTTAATATGAATACCATTGGTAGTTGGATGGTTTTGACTCATGGTTTTACTAAAAGAAAAACTATATAAGGAGAAGAGAAATAGAGTACGAGTGTGCATGCGTAAGGGTTGTGAATGAATAAATTTCTTTAAGGAATATCTGCATGGGCGAACTCTTTTCTTAACTGATAAATATGAATCTACAATGCACCCATGGATATAATGATCTGATGATGATGAATCTCTGGTTTTAAAGATGGACGAAATCATGAAGAATTGGTGTAAGTGTACTGAATGAATAAATCTGGTGGCCTGCAAGGTATGTCGTGTGGAAACTGGTGGATCCAGTGTGAAAATTGATGAAACGTGGTCCGTAGTGGTGCTGAGGGTCGAAGCCTTCAGTGAGGGGGTTGTAGCTTCCTTCCAGTGGTAGCTGGTAAATGAGAACAGGGGGTTGTAGCTCCCTTCCAGGAAAGGCTGGTAAATGAGAGAAGGTAGTAGCCTTCTACAGGTGGGTGCCTGCATGCTGGTATAATTCTGTGCCAGCATAAAATTGTAAGAAATTTTCTTTATAATAAATATTGAAGACTGAGATAACAACAGCGGTGGTTTTCTCCCGAATTGGGTTTCCACCTTAAATCCTGGTGTTCATATGTGTTTCTTATGTTTGATGGTTTGTTCTGTTATTTCTGTTCATACTTATTGCTTATCTGATGAATAAATGATGCAATGATCTAAGTAAAGACATAATAAGATCTCTGGACATACAAGTTGGATGCAGTAATGTAACATATGGTTTTAAAAGAAAGAAAAAGTAAAAAATTGTCAGTCATCTCTAAATACTGATTCACTCCCCCCTCTCAGTATTTTTCCCAAAAATTGGTATCAGAGCAGGTCCTTCTGAAAAAGCTTAGCCGCTAGAAGGAAGATCAAGCAAGATGAGCAATCAAGATGGAACGACATCTATCAGGCCTCTGCTCTTTAACAGAAGCAATTTAATCTTCTGGAAAACAAGGATGAGATCCTATCTTTAGTCTCTGGGAGCAGAGGTATGGGAAATTGTTTAAAGAGGATATCAATATCCAGCTGTAGTACCAATAGATCCGATGGAAAGAAAGAATTATGAAACAAATGCAAAGGCAATCAATGCTCTATTGGGAAGTCTAACTGAATCAGAATTTGTCAAAGTCATGCAGTTGAATACAACAAAGGCAATATGGGACAAAATCATTCTAAGCTATGAAGGTGATACAAAGGTAAAAAGTGCTAAACTCCAAACTCTAATAATTCAGTATGAGAATCTAAAAATGGATAATGATGAGAGAATTTTGAATTTCTTTTTACGTATTGATGATATTGTAAATCGTATGAGAAATCTGGGAGAAACAATAACCGAATCTACTTTGGTTGAGAAAGTCTGAAGATCACTAACGAAAAAATTTGAGTCAAAAGTTTCTGCTCGTGAAGAAAAATAGGATCTTCAAAAACTTACTGTGGTGCAACTTCATGGCATACTAACTACATATGAAATGAGAAGAGGAGGACCACCTGAAGTCAAAGAAGCAGTCTTTAGAACTTCTACAAAAGGGAAGGAAGTACAAAAAACAGAAGGATCATGATATATCTCAGAAGAAGATGAGATAAACTTTGTAAAGAAACTTCAACTTGGCACAGGACGGTTCAGAGGTAAGCTTCCTTTCAAATGTTTTGATTGTGGAAGAGTTGGTCATTATGCTGTTAAGTGTCCTTATAAAGAAACACATAAAAAGGGGAAGGAAGTAGCAAGAAGGAATAAGAATCGTTTTAGTACTAGAAAGAGTTACTATACTCATGAAGACAATGATGGGTTATCTGATAGTGAGGAAGAATGTGAACAAGATCTTATACTTCTCATGGCATTTGAAAAATAATATAGAGAAGAAAAGGATACTTTTGTGGATGCTCTAGAAGACAGTGATTTTCTTGATGAAAACAATAAACTCAAAATTTTCTTAGAAGAGAGTAAAGTAACCATAGAAACTCTGAAAAATCAGCTTGAAGAAAAAGAGAAACACAATGAGAAATTAGAGTGTGAAGTAGTAAGTTTACGAAAAGAAATTGAGAAAGTAAATATTTTGAATCTTAGATTTGATAAAGGATCTGAAACCTTAGATGAGATTATCAAGGTACAATGTTCTCCTCTTATAAATACAGGTCTTGGATATATCGGAGAATCTTCTCAGGCTTCAACACCAAATTATCTAAAAGCAGTTACAGCTGGTTTACAACATGTTGCCACTCAGCAAGGGAATAAAGAATATTTACAGGTAAAGCATGATCATCTCAATTCAAATAACACTAATAGGAATGTCTTTCAAAGAAACACCAATCAACAGGTAAATTCAAGTAGAAGATTTTATGATCACAGAAATTTCTTCTTCAATGGACAATGTTTCTCATGTCACAAATTTGGTCATAAATTTTTTCAATGTGTTGCATATAAAACCATCATGACAAGAGAAGAAAGAAAGAAAAGGGTTGATATTGAAACAAAGAAGAATACTTATAACAAATTTTATCCTCTTCAAAATGAAGTTGAATGTGCTTATTGCAATAACTTTGGCCATGAAGAATCAGAATGCAGGAGCAAAGTTCAGCCAAAAGAACATGTTCCTTCAAGCTCCAAAGTATGGAAAAAGAAGGAATTACAGGTTGAAAATTGTGGCATAGCCTTATTTGCAGAAGATGAAGAAAACCAATGGTACATTGATAGTGGATGCTCAAGACACATGACAGGTGACAAAAACAAACTTCTAGCATATAGTGCTTTAGAAAAAGAAAAGAATGTTACATTTGGAAATGATACTCTTGCGGTCATTCAGGGAAAAGGGTCTGTTTTTCTAAAAGAAAAGGTGAAAGCTAATGAAGTTATGTATGTGGATGGATTAAAGCATAACCTGTTAAGTGTAAGTCAAATGTGTGATCAAGGAACTGAAGTTGTATTTAGTTCAAAAGAATGTGTGGTACGTGACCTTGATACAGGTAAAACAATTATAAAAGGAAAAAGAACTCCAAGAAACCTGTATGTATTGAATAACTGCAAAGAACAATGTTACTTGAGTAAATCTTTAGAAAATTGGCTATGGCATAGAAGGTTGGGGCATCTGAGCTTCTCTCAAATCAACAAATCAAGCAGATTTAAAGCTGTTCGTGATCTTCCCAATATTACTCTACCTTAAAATATGATACGCAAATCTTGCCAATTTCGTAAGCAAACCAGAGTACAATTTAATGCCAAGGAAGGATCATCAAGTAAGCCTCTTGAACTCATTCATACTGACATATGTGGACCTATGAGGAAAAATTCACCACGTGGTGAAGAATATTATATCTTATTCATTGATGATTTCTCTAGAATGTGTTGGATTGGGCTGCTTAAACACAAAGATGAAGCATTTGAGAAATTTCAGATATTCAAAGCAGTAGTTGAGAGTGAATTAGATCTAAAAATTAAGTGCCTCAGATCTGATCGAGGAGGATAATATACATCAGATGAATTCCTTGAATTTTGTGAACAACATGGCATAAAAAGACAATTTTCCATAGCTGGCACTCCATAACAGAATGGCGTAGCAGAAAGAATGAACAGAACAGTTCAACAAATGGCTAGAGCTATGCTTGATGATTCCAGAACACCTGACACATTTTGGGGAGAAGCAGCACATACAACAGTAAATATTCTTAACAAGGCACATGTTCATGTAAATAGTGATAAAACTCCATATGAACTCTGGTATGGTAATTCTCCCATTGTAAAGCATTTTAGAATTTTTGGAAGCAAATGTTTTATCAAAAATAATGATGAAAAACTTGGCAAGTTTGAACCCAGAGCAGATGAAGGAATATTTCTTGGGTACTCCTCTAGGAGTAGGGCATATAAATGTTACAATAAAATACTTCGGAAGATTGTTGAATGTATAGATGTTGTTATTGATGAGTCTCCAACAGCTCCAAAAGAAGAAAAGAAAAAAACAAATGAAGATGATGATGATGACATATATCCTTCTACATCAAATAGTAATGATACAAACAGTGAACCTAATGAATAACCCGAAGATGATTTGTCTGAAAAGGCTCCATCCAGATATGTTCAAAAGAATCATCCAGAATCTCAAATTTTGGGAGAAAAGGGATCAGGTGTACAAACAAGAAGGACTCTTGTGGGATCTTCTAGCAATCTGGCATTTTTTTCCACTATTAAACCTCACAATGTCAGTCAAGCTAGCAAAGATGAATGTTGGATTTAAGCCATGAATGAAGAGCTTGATCAAATTGAAAAAAATCACACTTGGGAATTAGTACCAAGACCTCATGACAAAAATGTCATTGGAACTAAATGGATATTCAAAAACAAGTTAAATGAGAATGGGGATGTTATAAGAAATAAAGATAGACTTGTTTGCAAGGGGTATTCTCAAAAAGAAGGTATAGACTTTGAAGAAACCTTTGCTCATGTAGCCATACTTTAAGCCATAAGAATGTTTCTTGCTTTTTCAAGCTTCCAACAAATCAAAGTTTATCAAATGGATGTTAAATCTGCTTTTCTCAATGGTGATCTAGAAGAAGAAATTTATATAGAAAAACTAGAAGGATTTATTTTGGGAAATGATGAAAAACTTATTTGTAGACTTAAAAAGGCTCTATATGGTCTCAAACAAGCTCCAAGGGCATGGTACTATCGTCTTGACAAACATCTTCATCAACAAGGATTTTCAAAAGGGTCTGCTGATAGTAACTTATACACAAAAGATGAAAATGAAAAACTATTTATTGTGGTTGTATATGTTGATGATATCATTTTTGGAAGTAATGAAGAGTCTATGAGTCAGAAATTTGCTTCTGATATGCAGCAAGAATTTGAAATGTCTTTGCTTGGGGAACTAACATTCTTTCTTGGCTTGCAATTGCAACAAGCAACAGATGGCATATTCTTATAACAAGAAAAATACCTCAAGCAAATCCTGAAGAAGTATGGCATGGAAGATTGCAAACCTGTAAGTACACCAATGATAACTGAATGTAATCTCAGTTCTAATGATGATTCCCCCATGGTGAATCAACCAGAATATAGATCTATGATAGGAAGTCTACTTTATCTCATTGGGACAAGACCAGACATCATGCATGTAGTTGGGATTGTTGGACGATTCCAAACTAATCCAAAAGAGTCTCATCTTCAGGCTGTGAAAAGAATATTCAAATATCTACAAGGAACGCAAGACTTTGGACTATGGTATCCAAAGAATGTTGATCTTACTCTTCATGCATACACTGATGCAGATTGGGCTGGAAGTGGTGATGATTGGAAAAGAACTAGTGGTGGTGCATTCTATATGAGGCCCCGGTTAGTATCTTGGTTTAGCAAGAAGCAAAGCTCTATTGCCTTATCTACAGCAGAAGCATAATATGTGGCTGCCGCATCATGTTGCACTCAACTTCTCTAGATGATGCAAAGCTTACAAGACTTTCAAATCAAATGTTCACCTCCTATCTCCATTATGTGTGAAAATACAAGTGCCATCAGTATCTCAAAGAATCCTGTTATGCATTCCAAGACCAAGCACATTCCCATAAAATATCACTTCTTACGTGAACAAGTGCTTGAACAAAAGGTGAAATTGGAGTATGTTCCCTCCAAAGAACAAGTTGCTGATATATTTACCAAACCTCTACCCAGGGAAGCATTTGAATATCTCAGACAGAAACTGGGAGTAGTCTCTGCCAGGCAGAGGATCAGGTCTACTTAAATACAAAAGATTAAATTGGTTGTGAGGTGCTATTAGGCATCTCTGATTGCACAAGCTAAGGGGGAGCATTGGTCATATGAAATGGATGCATTGTTGGTCATATTATGTTTGAAGATGCAGCATGATCTTAGGGGGAGCATGGTATTGTCAGTTCAAAGGATCTTGATCAACTCTTTGCCATTGATGTCAAAGGGGGAGGAAAAGCCACAAAGGGCGTCTATAAGAAAATCAGAGGAAGAGTATTGCCATCAATGCCAAAGGGGGAGATTGTTGGAAATGTTGTCATTGATGGCAAAGGAAGTGGCACCGAAGGAGCATATGAATAGCAAGAAGGCAAAGAGAGAAGCAAGGAGCAGCATTAGACAAGAAGCAGAGATAGTAACAGAGAGATAGCAGAAGCAACAGAGAGGAAGCAAGGTAGACAAGGAATTGAGGCAACAGACAACGCAGAGACAGTGAATAGAAGTAGAATGCATAATTGAAGGAGAATTGTCCAAAGACAGAGTAGGAGAAAAAGGCCATCAAACATAAAAAGGTTCTGCATTTTTTGTGAATTATATGTATATCCTTGCTAGAATTCAGAAGGAAGGATAGTTGAGTCACTGTGGATAGCTATGAATCATTTTCTGTAAACATAATAAACCCTATGGCAAGGATTCAAAATTAAAGATTTAGTGTATAAATTGAAGGAATTAATGGTTGCAGAGATATGATGAATGTAGCAAAGATTATAATTGTGATGGACCATAGTACAGTAATCAGCTTGCGGAATCAAGAACTTGAATGTGTAGTTAGAATCGGAACCGCGACAGGATAGAACTTTAAACGTAGCAATGGAACTGTAATAAAAGGAAAAACATTAAAGTGCAACTTAATTATAATAATACATTGAAAAGGCGATGGAACCCTGCGTGGAAGAGTAGAACCACGATCGAGTAAACAGTGAAGGCAGTTTATGGTTTTCATCGCACCGCCTATGCGGAGCAAGCGGTATTTCCTGGTTGAGCAGCGATTCCATAGAGTGCTCGACATGGGTCCCTGTACGACTTCATAAAACCTCTTACCACTGCGCACCATCGCGCGTTATAGTTCGACCCAGGATGCCCAGCGATATCGTTGAGCGTCGTTGATCTGGGAAGGGGTCATCGGACGATCATCATTTGTTGAAGGTGTGCGAAGAATAACACAAGTACAACATGCCATCGTGCGTTATTGCCCGTGCAAGTTGCCCAAGCGATATCCGTCGGATTGGATGATGTGGCGCGATGGAACGTGAGCCCTTCGATCGGGTTGATTGTTAGAAATGGGCCCCAGTTTTAAATAATATTGATTAATCCATCAATTATGCATGTGGGGCCAGATCCAAAGGTATTTAAAAAAAAAAAGGCCATTTGATAAAAGCATGGATTATTAATAATTAATTATCAAAGGGTGTGAATAATATTTATTTATCAAATTCCACGAATTTGATAAATAAAACTCCAATAAAATAAAGTAAAACCATCAGCGGCAAGTTAATATTAATTAACCTTGGCTACAGTATTATTTAGCAGAGAAAAATAATACCTTTGGGACATTTCGTGCATGGAAGAACGAAGATTGGATTTTCAATTTGGATTGGTTCGAATTTTAATATGAATACCATTAGTAGTTGGATGGCTTTGACTCATGGTTTTACTAAAAGAAAAAATATATAAGGAGAAGAGAAATAGAGTACGAGTGTGCATGCATAAGGGTTGTGAATGAATAAATTTCTTTAAGGAATATCTGCATGGGCAAAATCTGTTCTTATCTGATAAATCTGAATCTACGATGCACCCATGGATATAATGATTTGACGATGATGAATCTCTAGTTTGAACGACAGACGAAATCATGAAGAACTGTTGTGAGTGTACTGAATGAATAAATTTGGTGGCCTGCAAGGTATGTCGTGTGGAAACTGGTGGATCCAGTGTGAAAATTTATGAAACGTGGTCTGCAGTGGTGCTGAGGGTCAAAGCCTTCAGTGAGGGGGTTGTAGCTCCCTTCCAGTGGTAGCTGGTAAAAGAGAACATGGGGCTGTAGCTCCCTTTCAGGAAAGGCTGGTAAACGAGAGAAGGTAGTAACCTTCTGCAGGTGGGTGCCTACATGCTGGTATAATTCTGCGCCAGCATAAAATTGTAAGAAATTTTCTTTATAATAAATATTGAAGACTGAGATAACAGCAGCGGTGGTTTTCTCTCGAATTGGGTTTCCACCTTAAATCCTAGTGTTCATATGTGTTTCTTATGTTTGATGTTTTGTTCTGTTATTTCTGTTCATACTTACTGCTTATCTGATGAATAAATGATGCAATGATCTAAGTAAAGAGATAATAAGATCTCTGGACATACAAGTTGGATGCAGTAATGTAACATATGGTTTTAAGAGAAAGAAAAAGTAAAAAATTGTCAGTCAGCTCTAAATACTGATTCACCCCCCCCTCTAATTATTTTTCCCAACATCTGCCTCATATGTCATTACATTAGCCCCAAGATTTAATCTGGACCATTCATTCCTTGATCCAACAGTCTAAAATAAACCCAATAAGGCCCAACTCTTTTGGGTCCTACCCATCCTAGATCAAATCTCCGTTGTTCATTCCTTGATCTGACAGTCCAGATTAAAACTTCTCAGACTCTGCCCCACATCTTATCGCCTGAGCATATATTCTCCATCATGCTCTCTCCATGACCGTCTTATCTAAGACCCCAGATCTGATGACCGACGTGCAGTTTCACGTGATTTTTAGCCCGAAGGTTAGTGATCCAAATTTACATGATGTAGGCGGTTTTAAAAGGCCACGTGTAGGCCAGTAACGCATATCGCATTCAAAAAGGTAAAACCGCCTTCACTCCTTTTTGTTGCGTGAAACCGGTGGTTTCTTCAGTCGAAACCACCTTTCCCTTTCTCGTTTCTTTTTCCCGAAGTTGATCTCTGAGATCTAACGACTCGCATTCAATCTTGCGTTGGTTCATCGACCTCCGCCCATCCTCCAAGAGACTTCTTAGATCAACCTTTGCTGTTGATCTCTGTGGACTAAACCCATCCAACGTCCCAAGAACATTTTGAAACCCCAAAATTTATTTTAATGCATTTTTCTTCTGCCTAAGGTTTTTTACCCTTTTCCTTTGTATATTCTCCCTCTCCGCTATAAAATGGCCCTTCTACATTATAAAACTCGGATCGATCTCAACCATTGATGAATATGCATCAACGACCTGGACTTAATCTCCCCACCGTTTGTTCCAACTGCCTCTTATTTGACCCCTCACGAGCAATCTCCACCATTGGATGCTTTCATCCAACGGTCACGATCCAAACCTAAAACTCTGAAGCAGTTTTAACCTTCCCCGCAAGATTTTTCTAATTTTTCTTTGATTGTGCAGGTTTTCTTAGTTTTTCAGCTATTGTAAAATAAATTTGAAGGCTGGGGATGACGATCCCCCAGGCCTTTATACATCATAGAGATCATTCTGTCGGGGTTCCATATCATGTTTCATTCAATGCCTCATGAGCATTGACATCATTATAAAGCCCCTGTAATTCCTGCACATCAAAAAGACACAACAAAGCTTAATTAAACAGAGAGTATCAGTGTTAAAGATCCAGTCACAGCAGAGATGAATAATTGAAGGTTGTTTATATAGTTCTGAGAGATTATGGCCTGAATCGACTATCTAAATGCCTAATCCATTCAATTAAACACAATTTTAAGAACAAAGACATAAATTAGGCCTAACTAAGCCTAACACACATAGCTAAAGCAAATTAACAGTGTTTAAAGAAAAACAATAACATCTATCAGTCCAAGAAAGCCTCCACAGCCACATCAGAGGCTAATTGAATCCTCTCAGCTACCAAAAGCCACCTGCAGCCTCAAAGCATTCAAAAAAGGGGCATAATTATTGCAGAACATAAGATATTTGCCTTAATACATAAGAACAGTTATTTCAAATCAAAGAAACTAATTTAAACTGTCAGCAGAGTTATTATAAAGATGAAGGAAGAGCTCTAAAGTTAACAAACTCTGCTAAGAAGATCAAAAATTTAATACAAACCCATTAATACAGAGGAAATATCTGTAATCTTCTCCATTGAGCCCCTCAAAGGCCAAGAAGCATTAAAATGTGGTAATTCAGTTTATAGACCTTTTCTCTCGTCCCACCTCCTCATTTTCCTATAAAATATTCTTGAGGAGCACATTGTAAAGGGTTGGTTGAAGAACTTTGATGTAATACTTGTGCTCAAAAATTTCTACATGTAAATAGTGTTTAGAGGCTCTTGAAGCTCTGTTTGTGATCAAATAAGTTAGACTGAGAATAGAAGATGATTGTTGTACTGAAACATTGGACTTGAAGAATGTAACTGGATTGACATCAATATACAAGCTGATTCCTGGGATCCTGGTCTATATCACTGGTGAAGTGCTTCTTTCTGTGTTATTATTTTCCTTTCATGTATGTCATTTTGTCCATTTATTCTTTGATAAAGAAAAACAAGCATAGAGTTAGGATTTTTTGTTTACAGTACCCTTCTTTGACTGATAAGCTTTATCTCAATGTTTTTCTCCAAATTGTGTATTTAAGAATGAGTTAAGTTAAGTGTAAACATTATCAAGGAATTTTGCTTTGTCCCTGTCTTGATGTGCAAAGCTTAAAAGGAAGTTCTTGAATGATATTTTCATTATATGCTTAGTAAATTTTGACTAGAGAAGTTTATGGTTTGCCCTGTCTTCTAGTTTCTTTCTCCAAAGGTAATTCTAAAAGTTTCCCTAAGGGTATGCTGAAAGCAGTTTAGATTTAAAAGCATATTATATGATCTTAGGTTGCACTTTTATTTTCTTATCTATTTTCATCCCTTCTGAAAGTAATTATGTGGATTACTGGATTGTTTGTCTAATGAGTTAGCTTTAATACGAACTTTTCCAAATAATTCTATGGTTAGCCCTATCCTTTGGTTGGTTTTAAATAGTTACTTAAAAGGCTTGTCTTGTTTGGAAAGACTGATAAATCCTAGTTGAAATTATTGTCGTTTTACACCCCTTCAACACTTTTATTATTCCATCCCATCATTTTATCTAAGAGATCTTGTGATATAGATGACTTTCCCCTTGGACCACTCTTGAAATCGTTTCACAATTGAACCCTTTTATGACTCCATAGCCCAATGGACTAAAAACTAGCGTTATATCTATCCTATCAGCCAAATCTTGTTCTGATTGTTTACATCTTCACACCTTTGAAACTCTTTCATTTTATGGCTTTCCACTCAACTAAAAATCATGCTCAACCATCCAAAACCAAACTAAAACCATTGTTCTTAATAACTAGCCTCATATCATACATAAAAGCCTTAAAGATAAATTGATCTTTGCAGTTATAGAGAGATCCCTCTCTGGATTCAGGAGGGCTAGATCCTAAAATCCCAAAGTGTTTCAAGTGTTGTCTCTGCAGTTTTAGTCTCACCAATCTGCTAAAATTACAGATTCCTAACATTTCTGGCGACTCCGCTGGGGATTTCTGAGGTAATGATAGTCTAAGTATACCTTAGGACCTCAGGAAAATCCTTGATTCAAGAACATTTTTCAGTGCAATACAAGTAGCCCTCTTCAAGCACTACCAATCAAATGGTAATCATGATAAAACTTATTTGAATTAGTGACAAACTAAGGAAACCTTATTATTCTCATAAGAACTTATCAAACCTTGAAGGATCAACTAGCTTAGCCATAAGAGTAGACTGTCTTTGTCTCATCACTATAGCTAAGTGTTGAAACAGATTTAGGACACTCTTAGAATCCATAGGACTAAAAAATAACTCAGAAAACCCAAAAATTTTTAGATTGGTATTCAAATAAACATGGTGGTGGACCATAAAATCTTTTACCTCCACAAGAGCTAAAAATTTCCACCTGGTGACTCCATAATCCAAAACAGACCTTAAGGCTCCACTGGGAAGACCCATTATCATCATAACATCATTCGAACTCAGTTAGAGGACTTTAGGATTAAATTTTTCTTGTTTAAATATCAGTTAGCCTCTTAAAGATTGTCATATTTGGTTAAAATTTTCTTGTTTAGTTGGGTCTGAAAAACATAGCATAGTGGCTCCTAGAAAGATTCATACTAGAGCTTACCCTGACCCAAACCCTCCTCAGATAGTTGATAACCTTGAAATAATCCTTAGGAAGTCTCTTGAGGTTAAATCTTCAACTGTTTTCAGATCACCCCTTAGAGCTAATTATTTTCCTGAAAACCTTGCAGCTCTACAAGAATCACAAGTTGACTTAAGAAATCCATTTAGAACTAGGTTGCTTGATGATTTATATCAGCTAGATTCAGAGTCTTCACTTTAATCCCCAGAAAGAAGTGAACATCCTGGTAGCAGAGAAACTACACCACCTGATTTACATGTCATTCATAATTTTGGTTTCTCTCATCCTAGATCTTCTCAACAATCTATAGCTGGTACATCCACTTCTGTTCTTCATACATCCACTGTTCAAACCGCTTCATTCCAACCCAATTTCCCTCTTGTTAACCCACCACTGGTAAACCCCCAACTTTTTCCACAACCTCCTATCATGGCAACATGGTATGCCCCGTTGGTCCTTCCTTTACCATTATTCAATCTTCCACAACACTATCAATCCAAGATACCATTGTATGATGCTAAGAATGCCACTACTGCTTCACAACATGTGGATAAGATGAATGACTAATTTGACAGAAATGAGATTGATGATGAAACAGTCAAACTTAAACTATTTTATTAGATTTTAGGGGGATAAGTAAGAAAATGGTTCAAAGGCTTAACCCCTCATAGTATTAATGATCTCCAAGCCTTCCATCAGATGTTCTTAAAAAAATGGGAAGTGAGGAAAAACTCTCTCCAAATACTTTCTGATTACAAGAATCTCCAAAGAAACATTGGGGAAAGTGTTCAAGCCTATAGCACTAGGTTTAACAGTGTTTATAATGCCCTTCCCCTAGACCTAAAACCTCCACAAGGCTCAGCTTTAAACAAGTTTCCTGAAGGATTTGATCCTGATATGGCTTATCAGTTGAGAGAAAGAGATCCTCTGACTCTTGAAGATATGCAAAAAGGAGCTCTTGCTGTGGAAGTTAACTTAATGGAGTAACTAGCAAGAATGAGGAATGAGAAGAAAGTGTCCTTTAGAGAGGAATCTACACCTTCCACATCTAGCTCAAAGATGGAGAGAATGATGGAGGAGGTGATGAAAAAAATGAGCATACTTGAGAGAGCAGAAGCTATTCAAAACCAAAATGCTCCTCAAAATAGAAACCAAAACCCAAATCAGAATTTCAGAGGAAACCAGCCTCAAAACAGACCAAGGGAGGATGATCAATAGATCACTCCTCCTTTTCATCAAAACTATGTAAGTGATGTTGAAGAAACATTAGAACAAATAGAGGAAGATGACATAAACATGTTGGGAGTAGATAATGATGACTTTGAAGTTCATTACAATAGAAAACAAGGTCTATATACACCCTATGATGACAAGAGAGCAGAAGATGAATATTACTATCAGGAAATGGAAAATGTCATCATAGAAACCACCAAGGAATATGACCTTAGGAGTAAAAGCAATCAATAAACTCCCAAAACTAAAAACTCTAAAAAATCTGCACAAAACAACATTGTAAATAAACCCAAAATTGTAAAACAGAAAGATAAAGTAGTGGCTGTAAATTCTGATAAAAACAAAGAGAAAAACACTCAAAACAATGAAAGATAGAGTGCAAACCTTAGTAGCGTTAGCACCTCAGCTAGTTCTCCTGTTAAAACAATTTTGACAAATGTAAATAGAGAAAATCAGCAAACTGATCTTGCTGATAAAATGGTGGTTAACAAAGCTGAAAGAAACCTTGTAAGAAGTCAACTACCTTTCAGTTTGGAGCAGGAAATTGCCAAGATAAAGATCTCTATTCCCCTTACTGAATTAGCCACCCAAAATGTGTACAGATCCCAAATTTTGAAGGCTTTTAACATAGAAGAGGATAATGACATTGTCAATCTTAATGATGACCAACCAGAGCTCATATTTGGTCCTAAGATTGGGGGTAGATATCAAGAAGGACTGGTTCCTCCTTTTTATGTAAGTTTAAAGATTCATGAAATTTTTTTGCACAATGCTATGCATGATTCAGGGGCCTCTCACAATTTAATTCCCAAAGCTGTAATGGAGAGCCTAGGCCTTGAAATCACTAGACCTTATAAATATCTTTGCTCCTTTGACTCAAGTAGAGCGAAATGTTTAGGATTAATCAAAGACCTCTATGTTAATTTAGCACAAATTCCAGCCAAACATTTAGTAATGGATATTGTAGTGGCTGATATATCCCCAAAATGTGGTATGTTGTTATCAAGATCTTGGGGAGCTAATTTACAAGGAACTATGCAGATGGACATGACATATGCGACCATCCCTGTTTTTAATCAAACAAGAAGACTTTACAGGGAGTCTCATATACAATACATGGTTACTAGCTAAGAGAGACCGCAAAACTCTCCACTTTATTATGTAAATACAGGCCTTGAATCATTTATCATTTTCAACGATGAAACATTCAGTGAACTAGTGACCTTAACTGAATTAATGGAAGACAGAGAGGAGGAGGTAGACAACACAGAAGTGTCAAAACAATTTGCTAAACCCGAAAAGTATAGCAAAAAAAACACAGGTCTAGAGCTACAAATCATCATCCATTTCTGTTAAACCTTGAGAGTCAAGAAAGCAGTCCACAATGCAGTAAAAAACCTGAGGAATTAAAACAAATTCAACGAAGTGTCGATCTTCAAGAACAAACCGAAAGCACGATAGTTGAAGAGGATGGTAACCAAACTGATGAGCCTGAAATTATTCCTCTTTGGAGTATGAACTTCGACAGGTCTTGCACTAGGAGTAATGCTGGTGCAGGCGTCTGGATACATAACACCGAAAAAAACCACACTGAGGGCCATTCCTACAGATTAAATTTTTAGTTTTCTAATAACATAGCGGAATAGGAATCCCTTCTTTTAGGCTTACACCTGTTGAAGAAATTAGGAGCTAAAAGAATAAAATTTCATTGGGATTTAGAGTTAATCATTAGGCAAGTAAATGGGGAATACAATGCTAAACATCCCATACTTAGAGCCTATAGGAACAATGTCATGGATTTATTGAAAATGTTTGAGGAATCACAACTGATTTTTGTCCCAAGAGAAAAGAATATATGTGCCCACAATTTATCTTTTGTTGCTAGAACATGTTTAACACCATTTGATACCAAACAATGTACCACCCAGATTAGATTCAGACCAGCTGTTCCTGATAACAAGAAATATTGGCAAGTGTTTGATAGAGAAAAACAAATAGAAGAATTCCTACAGTCCATAAATGAATTTGAACTACCAAGTTCAGATTCATATTATGAAACAAATTGTTCTAATGAAGAAAATCTACTTGATGATAAGAAAACTCTCCAAAGATTCCCGATATAAATCTGCTGTCTAACAAACTTTAAAACAAAACAGAAATTAGTTCAGAGTTAGAAAAAGAATATTTAGAAACTCTGCAATCTAACAATCAAAGTCTGCCAAAGGGACTGGTCCCTTTAGAAGAGTTGTTTGATTTCAACGATGTGGCCAAGAAGCCTAAGCTAGAGCCTGTGGAAATTTAAGTTGAAGAGTGTAATATAGGCGGTGAACTAAAAATAAAAATTATCAAACTGTCTAAAACTTTACCAGCTCATATCAAACTCAAATACATAGAGTTGTTTAAATAATTTTTTGATGTTTTTGCTTGGAGTTATGAGGATCTGAAATCCTATGACATTGAAATAATTCAGCACAAGATACCTCTCAAGGAAAACCAAAAGCCATTTAAACAAAAACTACGCAGAATAAAGCCTGTTCAGTTACCTTTGGTTGAGAAGGAAATCAAGAAAATGTATGAAACTGGTATTATTGTCCCTATTAGATATTTAGAGTGGGTGTCTAATCTGGTGTCAATTAGGAAGAAAACAGGAGAGATTAGGCTTTGTATTGACTTTAGAGATTTAAACAAAGCTTCATTGAAGGACAACTACCCTTTACCCAAGATGGACCATATTTTACAAAGGGTAGTTGGTTCTAAAAGAATTTCTTTGCTAGATGGCTACTCAGGATACAATCAGATTTTAGTACATCTTGATGATCAATTAAAGACAGCTTTCACTACACCTTGGGGCACTTTCATGTATGTGAAAATTTCTTTTGGTTTAATGAATGTTGGTGCTACTTTTTAGAGAGCCATGGATATTGCATTCTCAGAAGAATTGGGCTACTTCATTATTATTTACCTTGATGATGTCACTATTTTTTCCAAGACAGATGAAGAGAACTTAGAAAAGTTGAGAAAAGTATTCAAGAAATATAGGAAGTTTGGGATATCTTTAAATCCAAAGAAAACACTATTTGGTCTCCAAGAAGGTAAACTTCTTGGGCACATTATTTCTGAAGAGGGGATAAAGATAGACCAAAAAAGGGTTGAGGCTATATTGCAAATCACTCATCCTAGAAACATCAAGGAACGTCAATCTTTCATTGGAAAGATTAATTTTTTGAGAAGGTTCACACCCAACTTGGCTGAACTCATTAGAAACATTACAAACATGCTGAAAAAGGAGTAAGGAGTTAAATGTACCTTGGAAGCAAAGAAGTCTTTCGAGTTGGTAAAACAAGCATTAACCAAAACACCAGTTCTAATAAGTCCTGATTTTTCAAAATATTTTTACATTTTCTCATTTGCATCAGAACATACAATAGCTTTTGTCCTATTGCAGAAAAATCCACAGGGACAAGAGCTGCCCATTGCATTCTTTATCAAGGCATTGAGAGATGCTCCTCTGAAGTACAACATTATGGAAAAACAAGCCTTTGCCTTAGTCAAAGCCTTAAAAGACTTCAGAGTTTACATTTTGCACTCCCACATCATTTCCTTTGTCCCAAATTCAATTGTGAAAGACATTCTAACACAGGACCTAGATGGTAAGAGAGGTAAGTGGATAGTTGTGATACTTGAATATGATTTAGAGATCAAGCCCACTAAACTCATTAAAGGTCAAGGTCTAGCTAGATTAATGGCTGAATCAAATTTTCAAGTTCTTGATATAAATATGATAAATGCTTTAGATGAACAAGAGGAATTCTCAACTCCCATTATTGAAGACCATTTTATGAATTCCTCTTGGTATGCTGATATTCTAGATGTTTTGCTCAATTTAAATACACCTCTTGTTTTATCAAAAACAAAGGCAAGGTTTTTAAAGTTAAAAGTTATAAACTATTGCATTATAGATAAATGTCTGTATTGGAAAAATGCAAGTGTGATATTGCTTAAATGTTTGCCTGAGAATGATGCAGAGAAAGTTAAGCATGAGTTCCATGAAGGAGAATGTGGAGACCACCTCTACTGGAAGACAACAGTCAACAAAATCCTTAGAGCTGGTTATTATTGGCCCACACTCTTTCTAGATATCCATAAAATGATAATTTTCTGTCATAAATGCCAACTTTTTGAAGGAAAAATAAAGTTTCTACCCTTACCTCTGCATCCAATCACTGTTGAAGCTCCTTTGCAACAATGGGGACTTGAATTCATAGGAGAAATCCATCCACCCTCATCTGCCTAGCATAGATGGATTCTCACTGCAACAGACTACTTTACCAAATGGATAGAAGCCATCCCTTCTAGACAAGCCAATGACTCTGTCATCATAAAATTTATTGAGATTCATATCCTCTCTAGATTTGGCTGTCCTAGGAAGATCATCACTGATAATGCAGCTGCATTTGAATCCAAGAAGATGGTTGAATTCTGTCACAAATATCAGATAACATTGGGTCATTCTACTCCTTATTACCCTCTAGGTAATGGGCTGGCAAAATCCTCAAACAAAAGTTTGGTAAACATAATCAAGAAGTTGCTGGAAGACAATAAGAAGTCTCAGCACACAAAGCTAGTACATGCACTATGGGCTGACAGATTGACACTTAAGAAATCTATTGGAATGTCACCCTACCAGCTTGTGTATGGAATAGATGCAATTTTTCTAACTAGCCTTGGTGTACCAGTTATGAAGTTCATTCAAGAAGTGAAGTCTGAAGACAATGACATGATCAGAAGAAGAAATTAGACTATACATCTTTAGAAAACCAGAGAGGAGGTTTATAACAGAGCATTACAAAATCAAGAGAGCATCAAGAAGGTTTTTGATAGAAGAGCAAAGGCCAGCAATTTGAACATTGGGGACAAAGTGTTAAAGTGGGACTCAAGGAGAGAATACAAGGTAAAGCATGGGAAATTTGATAACTTATGGCTTGGCCCTTATCTCATTCATTCTACTGCTGGTAACAATTCTTATTTCTTGCAGGAATTGAATGGAGTTGAACAGTTTGGGGCTCCTGTTAATGGCAGGATTCTAAAACATTATTTCTCTTGATCCTATCATGTTTGGAAGCCTTTTTATCTTTTTCTCATTATAAATATTTCATCCATCATTGCATTCAAAGTTAGAAAAGTAAAAAATACAAAAACAATAGAAGATGGAAAAGAGGGTAGAATGTAAAAACAAGAAAGGTACAACCCCATAACAAAAAAGAGAAGAAAAATCTGAAAGTGTGCAAGCTCAATTGCCACTCCTCAGAAACACACTTCTAGTTATTCATATAGCTTAATCATGACTAATCAGTTTTAAATTTACTGCTGATAGGTTAGTGAATTAGATTTTCCAAACAGCTTAATCTTGGCTTATCAGTTAGGTATATTTGTATAGAAAATAAAGGTTCAAACAAGGTCAAAATCGGAACCTAAGATTCCAAAAGAAGAATGACTCCAATCTGTTTAAATCCTGAGTCAAAGATAGAAGTAAACTGGTTCTAATAAGCCCAAAACTTGAACCAGATAACAAAGAACAATAGCTCAAACAAACTCAAAAACAGAGCTGAAGAAAAGAGAAGGACGTGCTTAAAAGTTTTAGATCTTAAGCCTTCACCATTTTGATTTTATTTTCTGCAAAATAATAATCTATGTGCAGCTTGTTTTTTATGACATAGATCAGCAACCAGTTAGACTGTTTAATCCTGACTTGTATGATTTTAAATTTCTATTTTAGAAATTAAGGAATAAAAATTTGTTAGACAGTTTAATCCTAACAGATAGTAGTTAGGTAGAGAAGCTTATGAACTCAACTGTTTAATCTGAGTTCATGGAGAAATAAGAAGTAGACTTCGATTAGTTTTTTTCTTTCAAAAGAATAAAATGTTTGTAAAAGAGTTTGCCAATCCAAATGCACTCTGAAAGAAGAAAAAATGTTAGATCAGTAGGATTGGGTAGGTAGAAAGCTTGTTTGATAGAGTTCCATTTTTTTTCATGGCTTCTAAAATTATCAGAATAGAATAAGATCATCCAAGTGAAGAAAGTTGTAGCCCAATGGATGAGGCATTGATCAGCCCCCCAGAGAATACAAGTCTGAAGTTCTTGACACCTTCAAGAAGGTGCCGTCCCATTGTGGAGCCACTGTTAGCCACCTATAAAATTTGTCATATCAAATGCTGGCTAAATCAATTTTTTGAAGCCTTCAAGAAACAATTTTATTGCCAAATTGTTAGTTCTTGAAGTCTTATGAAGATGACTTATTCTTGAGTTAATCTTCAGTGCTGTTTCCCTCTCAATTCTGAAAATATGCTATTTTCCTGAAGAAAAGACTGCTGCAAAAACTTCATTTTTCCTCATTTTACCCCTCCTTTCACTCATTATTAACCTTCATTTTTATCCTCTTTTTCCCCATTAAATTCCTCTATTTTCCTTCATTTCCCTTCTTCCCTTCATAAAAACCCCTTTGATAAGGTTTAAAACTCCTTTTTTGCCTTATCGGAAGCTTTCAAATACTTTGAAAATTCTTGAAAAAACATAAAAAACCCACTTTTCAATTTATAGGCCTAAGCCCCTTTTGGCTAAGCCCTAAAACACTTCCCCACCATGCGACCTAGCTCTGGAACCAAGCGTTAAAGGTCATGGGCAGTTATCGCATCGAGGCATTCATGTGAAACACGTTCCTTTTGTTGCGTTAAAATTTCTGATGCGATTGGCTCCTTTGTATATAACCCCTGATTCCTCTGCTTTCGTTCATATAACCCAAAAGCCCTGCAATCGGGTGCTAAAAATTGTATAAAACCCTTCACTGATGCAATTTTCCTTTGTATTTCATAAAAAATCCATTTTTCCTATGTTTAAAGAAAATCCGTTGGTTCACGATCTAAACCATTCCCGACCGTTGATCTAAACCAATCAAACGGTCTTCGGGATATCGCATCGGAGATTTTTCCTCAGGCATATTTTAATAGTTGTTGCCCCCTTCGATTGGTCACCTCCCGATGGCTTCCCAGCCGTTGATCTCCCTTGCTAGACCCAGATCCGACGGCCCACATCGCTCTCTTCATAAGCCCATCCTTTCGCCTTCGGCATTCATAAGTAAATCTCCGCCCTCGATCTGATCCTCAGATCAACGGCCGTCGTTCAATCGCATCAGAGATTTTCATTGTACCTTTCCTCTGTCCTCCTCTGATCGCAAATCTTCCAATTGGATCTGGGCCGTCCATTACATAGATCCAACGGTCCAGATCAACCCTCACAACCTTGGTTAATTTCATACAAACCCCGCTGCGTAATGTTTTTCAACGAATCTCCGCCGTTGATCTCTATAGATCAATGGCTCGCATTGACCCATTCTCTGCCCAACCTCTGCCTCATATGTCATTACATTATCCCCAAGATTTAATCTGGACCGTTCATTCCTTGATCCAATGGTCTAAAATCAACCCGATAAGGCCCAACTCTTTTGGGTCCTTCCCTTCCCATATCAAATATCCGCTGTTCATTCCTTTATTTGACGGTCCAGATTAAAACTGCTCAGACTCTACCCCACATCTTATCGCCTGAGCATCTATTCTCCATCGTGCTCTCTCCATGACTGTCCGATCTAAGACCCTACATCTAACGGCCGATGCGAAGTTTCGCGTGATTTTTAGCCCGAAGGTTAATGATCCAAAATTACATGATGTATGTGGTTTTAAAAGGCCACGTGTCGGTCAGTAACGCATATCGTGTTCAAAAAGGTAAAACCGCCTTCACTCCTTTTTGTTTTGCGAAACTGGCGGTTTCTTTAGTCGAAACCACCTTTCCATTTCCCATTTCTTTTTCCTGAAGTTGATCTCTGCCGCTGATCTCTGAGATCTAATGGCTCGCATTCAATCTCGCATTGGTTCATCGCCCTCTGCCTATCCTCCAAGAGACTTCTTAGATCAACCTCCGCTATTGATATCTGTGGATTAAACCATTCCAACAACCCACGATCGTTTGGAAACCCCAAAATTCATTTTAATGCATTTTTCTTATGCCTAAGGTTTTTTACCCTTTTCCTTTGTATATTCTCACTCTCCGCTATAAAATGGACCTTCTTCATTATAAAACCCAGATCGATCTCGATCGTTGATCAATATGCATCAACGGCCTGGACTTAATCTCCCCACCGTTTGTTCTAACCGCCTCCTATTTGACCCCCCACGAGCAATGTCAACCGTTGGATGCTTTCATCCAACGTTCACGATCCAAACCTAAACCTCTGAAGTAGTTTTAACCTTCCCCGTAGGATCTTTCCAATTTTTCTTTGATTTTGCAGGTTTTATTAGTTTTTCAATTGTTGTAAAAGAAAATTGAAGGCCGGGGATGATGATCCCCCAAGCCTTTATACATCACAGATATCATTCTACCGGCATTCCATATCTTGTTTCATTCAGTGCCTCATGAGCACTAACGTCATTATAAAGCCCCTGTAATTCCTACACATCAACAAGACACATAAAAGCTTAGTTAAACAGAGAGTATCAGTGTTAAAGATCCAGTCATAGCAGAGATGAAGAATTGAAGGTTGTTTATACAGTTCTAAGAAATTATGGCCTGAATCGACTATCTAAATGCCTAATCCATTCAATTAAACACAGTTTGAAGAACAGAGACATAAATTAGGCCTAATTAAGCCTAACACACAGAGCTAAAGAAAATTAACAGTGTTTAAAGAAAAACAATAATATCTATCAGTCCAAGAAAGCATCCATAGCCACATTGGAGGCTAATTGAATCCTCTTAGCTACCAAAAGCCACCTGCAGCCTCAAAGCATTCAAAAAAGGGGCATAGTTATTGCAGAATAGAAGATATTTGCCTTAATACATCAGAACAGTTATTTCGAATCAAAGAAACTAATTTAAACTGTTAATACAGTTATTATAAAGATGAAGGAAGAGCTCTAAAGTCAAAAAACTCTGCTAAGAAGATCAAACACTAAATACAAACCCATTAATACAGAGGAAATATCTGTAATCTTATTCATTGAGCCCCTAAAAGGCCAAGAAGCATTAAAATGTATTAATTCAGTTTATAGATCTTTTCTCTCGTCCCACCTCCTCATTTTGCTATAAAATCTTCTTGAGGAGCACATTGTAAAGGGTTGGTTGCAGAACTTTGATGTAATACTTGTGCTCGAAACTTTCTACATGTAAATAGTGTTTAGAGGCTCTTGAAGCTCTATTTGTGATCAAATAAGTTAGGCTGAGAAGAGAAGATAATTTCTGTACTGAAACATTGGACTTGAAGAATGTAACTGGATTGACATCAATATACAAGCTGATTCCTAGGATCTTGGTCTATATCAGTGGTGAAGTGCTTCTTTCTGTGTTATTCTTTTCCTTTCATGTATGCCAATTTTCCATTTATTCTATGATAAATAACAACAAGCATAGAGTTAAGATTTACCATTTACAGTACCCTTCTCCGATTGATAAGCTTTATCTCAATGTTTTCCTCCAAATTGTGTATTTAAGAATGACTTAAGTTAAGTGTAAACATTATCAAGGAATGTTGCTTTGTCTCTGTCTTGATGTGCAAAGCTTAAAAGGAAGTTCTTGAATGATATTTTCATTATATGCTTAGTAAATTTTGACTAGAAAATTTTATGGTTTGCCCTGTCTTCTAGTTTCTTTCTCCAAAGGTAATTCTAAAAGTTTCCCTAAGGGTATGCTGAAAGCAATTTAGATTTAAAATCATCTTATCTGATCTTAGGCTGCACTTTTTTTTCTTATCTGTTTTCATCCCTTCTGAAAGTAATTATGTGGATTACTAGATTTTTTGTCTAATGAGTTAGCTTTAATAAAAACTTGTCCAAAGAAGTCTATGGTTAGCCTTGTCCTTTGGTTGGTTTTAAATAGTTACTTAAAAGGCTTTTCTTGTTTGGAAAGACTGATAAATCCTAGTTGAAATTATTGTCTTTTTCCACCCCTTCAACACTTTTATTGTTCCGTCCCATCATTTTATCTAAGATATCTTGTGATATAGATGACTTTCCCCTTGGACCACTCTTGAAATCGTTACACAATTAAACCCTTTTATGACTCCATAGCCCAATGGACTAAAAACTAGCGTTATATCTATCCTATCAGCCAAATCTTGTTCTGATTGTTTACATCTTAACACCTCTAAAACTCTTTCATTTTAGGGCTTTCCACTCAAATAAAAATCATTCTCAACCATCCAAAACCAAACTAAAACCATTGTTCTTAATAACTAGCCTAATATCACACATAACAGCCTTAAAGATAAATCGATCTTTGTAATTATAGAGAGATCCCTCTCTGGATTCAGGAGGGCTAGATCCTAGAATCCCAAAGTGTTTCAAGTGTTGTCTTTGCAGTTTTAGTCTCACAAATCTACTAAAATTACAGATTCCTAGCACTTTCCACATGTGGTGTTCATCTAATTCTATTACCGATGACTGTAATCGTCTTTGGTTGTTCCAACGAACGCTTACAGGCGAAGCTTCTAAGTGGTATGTTGATCAAACCCCTTCCTCCCATACCACCTTTGCGACTCTGGCCCAGGATTTTTTGTCTTATTTCCAGCTTCCCCTTCTTTACGAAACTGGTACCGAGCTCTTGACCTTTTTCCGTCAATCATCTTCGACCCGCCTATCCAAACATGTTCAGGAATGGCAGAGAAGAAGGAGCCTATGTGGAGCCCCCCCTTCGAGGACCATGTCTACATCGACTAGTTCCTTAGGACTCTCTTGCCGCCTATTGGAAAAGACGTCACATTGAAATTTCCTGAAACCAAAGAAGCCACTCTCCAAATTGTGTTAAAATATGACCTGATCTATGCTCAGTCGGGTTATGTTTATACCATTCTACCGGATCTTCCCAGACCTCATGGTGCCAACGCACCAGGGGCATCTCATGCCACTGACGGTATCGTTGGAGCTCTTTTTAATCCATATGCTCAACCTCCCATGGGATATGGTTTCTCTCAGGGCGGGGCCAGCACCTCCAGCATTTCCCCCTCTCAGTAGCACGTATCCAGAATATGGCATGCCTCCTCCTTTATCCCAACCTCCTGTTTACCACACTGCTTCCCAACTCCTTATTATCCATATTCATAGCCTGGTGCTCCAGCTCCTCCAGCAATAGTACCTTCTCCTCCCTTACCTTCTAAACCCCCGCAACAACAACCACCACCCCCTCCGGGGCAGGTGCACGGATAGCAGGGCACGACTAATCCTCCTCCCTCAAAAAGGAAGAGGAAAGGAAATCAAAGTCAAGCTGCCTCTGGTAATCATGGACCTAATCAAGGTAATGCTCCTAACACTACAAACCAGCAACAAGGCACTCATTCCAAGCAATAAATGCCTCTTCGTACTAACAACCCCTATTCATGTTGTGGTGTTTATGGTCATTATACGCATGATTGTCCCCATATGCCACAGATGCGACAGCTATGGGAGCCTCAAGCAACTTTGAGAAGACAGCAAGCCATTCCTTCCATTTCTCCCATCCCTGCACCTAGTCAACTAGCTGTGCTTACTGATCCTTTCCCTCAGCAAGGATTTGTGGCTACCCAACCACCTGAAGGATAGGTGGCCACTCAACCTCTTCCATATTTTTCCCTCGATTACCAGATTTTAATGATGTCCTCTTATCAGCCTTCTAGACCTTCTTCTCTTGGCCCTTTACCTTCAGCTGGTACTCATGAGCACCTTTATCCTTCGGGAATGGTTCCTCCAGGCCTCAACCACCTTGGAGCCGTCCTGCCTGGTCATTACCCCTCTGGTCAGATATCGTTCCTAGCTCCCCCACCAGGAGTGTACATTGTACCTGTTATGGCCACCCTCTATCTTCCTAACTTAACTCTTGGGATTCTCGTTTGGTACCTCAATCCTCCAGCTGCCACCTCACCTGGCCAGCATAAACCTTATCTTGCTTTGACCCCGGTTCAACCATTCCCTATCACTTCTCCTGCTGCAATAGTGCCTCATTCACTTCAACAGGAACCACATCCCGTTGCGAACCATTCGGGTAAGAATGGAAAAGCTCTCAAGAGGGCATCAAAGGACAAGGCCACCTCGACAAACCCTGCCCCTTCTCGGCCTCCACAACATACCACCCAATGTGATTTGTGTGATGTTTTTGGCCACGCCACCCATACCTGTCCAAAGTTGCCTCACCTTAAGCCCATGGTCAACGAGATGTTTCTAAAATTTGATATCCCAGAGGTATATGTCACTATACTTGATTCAATCTCGAAACTCAAACCATTGTGCACAAATTACCCCAGTGCTTTGTGTGATTTCCATGGCCACTACACTCACTTTTTCCCTCACCTAGAAGAGTATCGTTCCTCTTTAGAAGCCTTACGCAAATTCGAGGATGAGCGCAATGAGTCAGTCGCTCCCATATTCTTGTATCTTTCTTCAACAACACCAGAAGTCACGTATGTTTCCATTCGCATTCCCCCTTATGATGTCGAGATCACAGGTGCTTGGTCAGAAGTCCTCGATGAAAACTCCCCTGATGTTTCACCCGACCTCCCCTCGATACCCTCCCTAGTCTCCACATTGGTAGATCCTTTGTTTGCTTCCTCCTCTGTCACCCCTAGTGATGGTACGCATACAAACCTCTCCTCTCATGAGGAGTAGTAAGGTCACTGTGCCACTTTAAGTGGTCTTTCTTCCATCAGTCGCCCCATCTTCTATTACGATGATGACATTATGGAAGTAGCCACCACCCCTGACTTTATCTATTCCCCCTTACATCAAATTCATGCATTCAAATCACATGCACCTTGTGGCCATTACATTGACACCCAATGTTTGGGTAAGGGGGGCACCTATATTGGAGAGCCCAGGAGAAGCAGTTCTCCACCACTCTCCTAGTGAATCTAGTTGTGAAGACTCTAGTCCCATTATTCTTCCACATTTAGAAGAACATATAGAGCCCCATATCACTTCAAGGTCACTCTAGGAATGATAACCCTTATCTTTCCTTCATATTTCATCAGCAACCCAGTCTCATAGACAGCGTGGTTGACCAACCTAGTGGTTTTCTAGGCGAACATCAGTTCATTATCTCAAAATACTCTCTTTGAGATGGTAACACCATGTATGCCAACCCAAAAACTTAACAAATTCCATTTGATACATATATGCAGTGTCAAAAGAGATTGGTAATCGTCTATTTCCTTTCTCAAACTGTGCAACCATACCGAAACCAAATGGCGCACCACATCATTAAAATGTGTTTAGATTTCCCTTTTTTCTAAATACATTTATGCATGCCCACAGCATGCTTAGGGGCACCTATACCCCTCAACCATAAAAATCCTAGATATCAGCCAAAAATAGCATTGAAAACCCCTCTCTCTGACAGGTCGCATTTTCTAGGTCATTTACTAGGATAGGTCGCAGTTTCCTGCCCAATACCTGCTACCCAGGACACAGAACAGACCCCAAAAGGTACGACCTGGCTTGTTCACAAGCTCTAGGTACCTAAACTGAACTTTCAATCCACTGAAATGAAAGAGTAGGATTAGGCCTCTTACCTACAACTGATAGATCTCAAATTCCAACGATCAGTTTATCCGCTACAATTGTCGCAAGATTTAAGGCCTCCTCTCCTCATGACATTCACCACAGCTACACCGAAAAATAAGTGATTCTAGAAGGAAAATGCCTTATTAAAATAAAACCCCTGATTTTTCTTTTGCTTATTGTGACCAAAATGTAGCTCAATTTGACAAACCATATATACCATTGGAAATATCTCACCAAGCCCTCAAATGGGTATCTATTAGCTTTTTTTATTTAATACTTCACCAGGACACATTTTGTCCAAGAAGCGCCACTTCACCCTTCCTCGAAATCGAATTTATTCACTTGCAACACTCGTACTGGGGGCACCATGTTGCCTCCATACTTGTCCACACTCGTGTCAAATTTCATCGTGAGTTACCATCTTGTACTCATGCTTTTATGGTCCCCATTGGACCCTTACATATGTGGCAGCACCATCGAGTCACCCTTTTTTAGAGCATCGGAGTTGAGTCATGACTGCATTCATGGAGTCTATCCTAAGTCCCTTTGCACCCCATTGTAGTCCTCCATCATTCACTGGTTGGTCCCTCTCTCGTGTCGCATGGCCTTCAATCCCACTATCCCCTACCCCTCATAATGTTGTGATAGACACTGCCAGGTCATCCATGCCCTTTATGCTCTACCAAGGGAAGTCGTTTATTCACTACTTAGTTTCCCCCATTTCATCATCATCATCATTGGTGTCAGTATGTCAATCAATCTACTATTTTATCTCATGCCTGAGTTGAGGATCCCTTATTACCTCACCCATGGCGGACCTCCTTCTATTGACATTAGCTCATTTTTTCCAGAAGAGAGGTCTAGAGAGCAGTGTACCTTGGTTCTAGCTTCCACTTTGGTTCTGTGCCTCAGATCAGGCAAAGGGACTCCTTATTGCCTTTTGACTTGATTGTTTCTCAGCTCTAGCTACTTTCAGCATGATCGAGATCCATATACTCGATGGTTCAGTGATGTAGTAGCTGACATTGATGATTCTTGAGTGCATGTGAGATTTCTTAGCCCTCATAAGGGGGTGGCCCTACAGGTAGCCCCCACACACTTAGATGACTTCTTCATCACAGCCTTCGATGCAGCTCCATATATTTGAAGATGTCGGCCTCAGCCGCTTGCAACGCCATTTTGTTTTCATGGATCAGTTAGATTTTCAGAGCCATTTCCTATTTTCAGGGGCATCTAGGTTGTATTTATATCTCATGTACTTAGATATTATTGTACAAAGTCCTGGTTTTTATCCCAGGAACAATATGTATGTGGGATTCATTATCATGTTATTTATCTGGCTCATGTTTACGCCAACATATAATTTATCATTGCATTCCGTGGTTTTCCAGGTGCCTTATTTTTTGTACTAATGCCTCGGCGGGCATAGGTATGCCTCCCCCGCTACCTATAGCAGATACTCACTCACAAAGACTTGTCGCATCTCCAAGTCGCCTCCTCAAGTTCTAGTTCTTTTAGCCCTTTGGTTTACCTTATACTTCTCTCTCTTTGAATTCTCCTTCGATGTCTATTGATTAAGTTCTTACAACGTACTTCGGTCATACGATTAGCTCCTAACGCTCTCACACTGGGGGGCAATCTGTTACACCATTTTTTGTTCATTTAACCTATTATCATTAAATGGACCCAAGTACACCATGTAAGACCAATTTTACTCCAAGTAAAATTGCTTTCACTATGAAAATAACTTGGTAAATCACCTTTATTAAGTTGTTTATGGTCTAAACAGGAAACCCCACAAGGAAATATTAAATAAATATACATTTTTTTGATTTTCCTCAAGAAATAATTAGTTAAATAGAAGTTTAATTAATATTTTCGGTTATATTTAACCCAAAACAAGGAAATTAATTAGATAAATCATTATTTATCTTATTATTTTCTAAAGAATAATTGTTTAAATCTTATTTAAATAATATTATTTGTTAAATATGACTAATTCACCCTTAAATAATCAAATAAATCATTATTTATTTGATTATTACTCAGCCATATCCTTAAAATGATAAATAAATCATTTATTTATTTATTATTACTTAATCACATCCTTAAAATGATAAATAAATCATTTATTTATTTATTATTTACAAATAAAGGGATTTGACTCAAGTCAAATTCCTTTTCCCTCCAACAAATATAATAAAATATTCCATAAAATTTGGATCTAGGTTTGGTTAATAATATTTTAATTATGCACCAATCTCTAGACTAACTCAATATTTTGTTATAAATAGAAGGGTTTTCTCATTCATTTGTCACCTTTTTTTGCCTAAAGATCACTCTGGATCTCAACAGTTGGTCTAGCTATTGATCCATAATCATAGCCATACTTTTCCATTTTTGTTTGGGTTTTCTACACCATCAAGAGAGAGAAGTTCTAAAGTTGAAGTGCTGAGGACTCACAAGAACCCATCCCATTGAGGAGAACAGGGAACACTCTCTTGTGTTTTCCTCCCAGGTGCCATTAATAAAATTATTCATTGGATATATTATAGTCTTGTCTATTGGATCTATGGAGTACTGCTTAATGTCTTCTAATGCATAGATCTAGATTTTTGCAGCATTTGTCTTGATCATCTCATTGCAGATCTGAAGATATTAGAAGTCATTTATGTTGTTAGGGCTATAAGTTATGCATAGCTAAAGTGGTATTTTCTCGTATACTTCGAATAAATATTCATACTAACAACATTGTTTATCAACAGTTGGTGGGTTCGCTCATGTATTTAGTTAGTTCAAGACCAGACATATGCTATGCGGTGAACTAGCTTTCATAAGCAATGGTTAAGCCTACCAAGCTCCTTTGGAAGGCAGGCAAGCATGTCCTGAGATATCTTAGGGGAACATCTGAGTATGGTTTATGGTACAGATAGATGGATGAGGTGAAGTTTCATGGCTTCACAGATGCAGATTGGGTAGGAAGCCCAACAGATAGAAAGAGCATATTGGGATCCTATGATTTGGCTGATTGGAAAACCAAATGACAAGGCAACATATAAACCAGTCTCTAGAGATCTAGGATCTAGCCCTCCTAGTCTCAGAGAGGGATCTCTCAATATGTTTGCAAATATATGACTTGTTTGCTTGAAAAAGGTTGATTTTAGGCTAGTTATTAAGCATGAGTTTGTTTGATTGTTTTGTGGGACATGATGATCTAGGTAGCATAGATAGAAAAGGAGAAATCTCTAAGTCATTGGGAAATGGAGTCAAGTAGAAGTTTGTAACAAGTTTGTAGATGAATTAGGGATATAAAAGGGCAAATCTAACTTGGTTGTTGGATCTAAAAAGTTTTCAGGTGAAATGAAATGAACATCAAGGTTTTAGAATGAAAAGTATAACTAAGGGAAGTTAAGAATCCTTAATTATATGTACTCTTCAACAAAGGGGCTTAAAGCATCATTTGAACATGAAGAAGTATTTTATAGACAGGGCTAACCATGAATTCTACAAATTACACTTCATAAAATAACAATTTCAAGACACTTTCAAAATGAAATCTAAGAGTCGAGGAATGCTCTATTTCATCAAAGATTTCACTCTCAAGGATAAGAAAACATTTAAGATTCACAAATAAATGCATTCATAGAAGAGGGAAATCCTAAACATCTGTGATTATAGCTATAAATACCTTTAAAAAAATTGTTTGAGCAAGTACAAAGGGTATGATCAAAACAGACCTCTTTGGCAGACTTTGGACAATGGTACTTTAAAGGGATATTTCAAAAATAGTTTTCAAAGTGTCAAAAAAGCAGGAAAAACCATAAATAATTCTTGAGGCCACTGTATTGAACTATTTAGGAAATAAACGAGCATAATGGTTGAAAAAATAGTCAAGCTACTTAATAAAACCTTCAGCAGATGAAAACATAAAGACAGTGAAGAGTAAACAAGACTAAGGTGCTTCTAAGAGACATTTCTTAGCCTAAAAATTTTACTCTACTGTAAGTAAGAAATGATGAAAACAGAATGGAAAACAGGAAAAACATAAATAGATTAGAATACTTCACCAATAGCCAAGCTCAAGGATACAATGACAGAGCTTTCTCCATCAAAAAACAGGTCAAAACATCCATAGGTTCCACTACAAATTATTTTCAATCCCAGCAGAACTATTTATTACTTCAAAGAGTTATCAAAATCCCCCCCCTATACAATGAGTTCCAATGCAGTATTTATGCTGCAAATCAGGAGGTGGAAAACATCTAGGGTTAAAAATGTCATTAAATGACATAGTAAATGCACTCCTATCCTTAAAAACCATGCAAGGCATAAGGAAGGAATGTCTCTCAACTACTTCTCTATGTAATAAATTTGTCTTTACTTCCTGAGGATGAAACAGCTGAAAATATTGACTTTGAGGCCTTTTTGTGTCTTTACAATAACTGTATGACAGTGTGTAATATCTTCTTTAGTGTAATAACTGTGTATTTGTCTTTTGAGACATAAAGTAAGTAAAAGGTGTCAATTTTGAGTTATTAAGTGAATATTGCTCCTTTGATGTATCCGAGGCTATCTTTAAGCCTACTTTGCCTTGATTTCATCATAAAACCATGTTTTTAAGGCCTTTTAGCCTTGATCTGCTAATTAAAACTTTTTAAATCTTGTTTGTCTCTTTATAACTTGATACTCAGTTTTAACTCTGATTTTGCGTTTTTAAGGTTGATCATGCCTTCTTCATTCTTCTTCGGCCTTCAATTGTCTTTTTTGCTGACTGTATCCACCTTCAAACTATGTATTTAGCCTTAAAAACTACGAGATTAAAACTTTCTAATCTTTGGTCTTTTTAATACTCATTTTAACCTTTAATCTCCCCCATATTCCTTTTGTTTTCTTTGTCAGTGTGCAGATGGCTTTTGGCGCATTGGAGGGTCGATGGTATAACCAGTGTTTACAAAACACCGATAGAACCATGAAATCAACCCTGGAAATTCCTCTTCTTTGTGGTTTGGCTTCTGTTCAAACCAAAAATGTCGTCATCTTCTGGCCCCGTCCCTTTATGGACTGTGGGAGGGTTTTCGGCCCTTAAAACTGCCATAGAACCTGCAAAAAAACACAAAATATGTTATAAAATCTGACGCGAGGGCTTAAAACTGCTTTACAGAGGTTAATGGAGTGTTGGAGGAGCGGTGAGAAAGAAATGAATGTGCAGAAGGGCTTTCCATGGCAAAAACCGCGAAAAATTGGGTTTAAAATGACTTTGGCGCAAAAAATGGGTGAAGTGGTTTTGAAAAACCACCACCGGTTTTCATGCAAAAAATGGGTGGTAAGTGGTTTATTAAAAAAAAAACGCGATTGAATCATTTCATGACATGCATCCTTTATGAAATTGGTGGTTTTGCGTGGAAATGAGGTGTTAAAGCTCGGGAGCGAATGTTGCGCGATATCGCATATGAGTCGTCGGATGGGAAGGGGCAGATCTGACGGTGCAGAGAGGAGGGCGATGGTTGATCGGCGGGATCATTTTGATCGGATAAAACGAGGACCGTTGGATGAAAAGAATCAACGGTGGGGATGGATGGATATGTATTAGTCGGGTGATCAAAGGAAGGGAGGGGAGGTGGCAGCTACCATTCGATCTAATGAGATCGACAGTTCAGATTGGTTATGAGAAAGCGTAGTACGGAGGAGAAGGAAAACAAGAGACGGGCTGGAGGAAAGGTTCCGTGGAGGAATAAGTGACCAGGAGAAAAAGAAAGAAGGGCTTATCGCATCAGGAGAAAGAAATGTTGATGCGCGATGGCGATGGGGTTAAGGCCTTGGTCGTGGGCTTAGTCCTGTGGAGGAGAAGTGACCAGGGGCCAAGAAAAAGAAGCTAATCGCATCGCCGGGGAAAATTTTGCAAAGGAAATGCAGGTTCATAGAAGAAATTCCGATGCGATGCATGTTTGGGTGCTTGGTCATAGCACTCGGACATATGGAGAAGAGGAGTGAAAGGCTTAAGCCCTCGGGGGCTTAAAGCCTACATATAAAAACGTCATAAAAGGTAAGAAACAAAGGTTTTTAAAACTTTTTTGGATGTTCCGATAGGGAAAAATGAGAATTTTTGAACCAAATAAAAGGGTTTTACAGGTTTAAAAGGGGTTTTTTGAAGGGTTTTAGGAAAATGAAGGGTAAATGAGAGGAAAAAAATGAACAAAATGGTCTTAGAGAATGATGGAAAATGGCCTACATAATAGTCTCTTTTTATTCAGCAGTGTTTCTTGAGGATTTGGAATAGGGAACAGTGGGTATAAGGAATCAATAGATAAGGAACAACAACAGGGAACAATATTTAAGGAACAACAATGCTAAGGAACATCACTGCTAAGGAACAACACTTAAGGAACATCAGGCTTCAAGAATAAATGATTTTCCATAAAAATAATCTCTTGAAGGCTCAAAACTTGTTTTAGCCATCATTTTCTGTGACAAAATTTACTGATGGCTAACAGTGGCTCCACCTAGGGATGATAGCTTTTTGGAGGTGTCAAGAATTTTATAATTTTATCTTTGGGATGCAGACCTGTGCCCTATCCATTGGGCAGATTTCTTCTTTTCTTCCTGGTTTTTCTTTGAAAATGACAACTTTTATTAATCTGCAACATGTGACTTCTTCAAAACAACATCTCTACCTACCCAATCTTACTTTTTCCTAGCATTTTTTCTTCCTTTTTTAGTGCATTTGAACTAGAAAACTCTTTGAAATTTTATTTTAGAAAACATAAAAAAGCTATCTAATCCTATTCCTTATTTCTTCCTGTTGGTGTCCCGTGTTTTGATAGTTTGGAAAATAAAAAGACAAGGAACCATCAGAACCAATCTTTAGAGTTACAGGATCTAGTCCTCCTTTTCTCAGTGAGGGATCTCTCAAAAATTTGTTTGCAAAGGTTTATCTTCTGTGCTTTAAGTATTGGTTTTATACTAGTTATTAAGTGCAGGTATTCATTTGTTTGTTTGGTTGGGTTGAATTGATACAACAGAACATGAAAGGTCTAGGAAAGATACACAGAATGGAGAAACATCTAGTTCATTGGGCAATGGAGTCAAGAAGAGGTCATAACAAACTCATCAATGGATATGGGATATCAAAGGGCAAATCTAACTTGGCCACAGGATCCTTTTGTTTTTGGAATGAGATGAACATTAATGATTTGGAAAGAGAGGTTTAATTCTCAAAAAAGGGAATTCAAAAGCATAATTTGAACAATAAAGAGCTCTTTGATAGACAGGGCTAACCATAAATTCTACAAATCACACCTTTAAGCAAATAATGATTTCGAAACAAATTTTAAAATGAAAATCTAAGATTCGGGGAATGCCCTATTTCCTCAAAGATTTTATTTCAAATGATTTAGAAAACATAAAAGATTCACTGATAATTGCAGTCATAGAAGAGGGAACACCTAACACATCTATGATCACAACTATAAAGACCTTTAAGCCAACTGTTTAAGTGAGGACAAAGGGAAAGATCAAAACTGACCTCTTTGATTCACTGTAAGAAAATAACTTCAAAGGGAGACTTTAATAACAGTTTTTAAGTGGTAGCAAAAAAGCAGGGAGAAACATAAATCATGCTGAAACCAACTGTTCGAACTATTAAGGAAATAAACAAGCATGAATATTAAAGAGAGAGATTAAAGACTCTAGAATAATTCAGCAGAAGAAAACATGAAACAATGAAGGATGAACAAGTCTAAGGTGCTTCCACGAGTCATTTCTTAGCCTAATACTTTCAACCTACTGTAGTAAGAAATTATGGAACATAATGAAAACAGAGGAAAACATAAAACATTTCAAAATACTTCACCAACAGCCAAGCTCATGGATCTAATGATAGAGCCTTCTCAGGAACAAGCATGCAACAACATCAACAAGGTTTCCAAGACTTCAATTTCTCCTTCAACTTCAACGGACTGTGTATTTATTTCAAATATTTTCATTATTACAACTTGTGATCAAACAACAACCAACCCCTCACTCATCTTCTACAGAGGTATATATAGAAGAATGAGGAGGTGAGATCTGATAAAAGTTCTCTAATTACAATTAATACAGACTTAATGGCTTCTTGGCCTTTGGGGGGCTCAATGAAGAAACTTACATGGGTGTACTCTGTATTAAATGCTTTTACATAAATATTTAAGCTCGGTGGGAGCTTTTGTTGACCTTTAAGGCTCTGTGTGGCGTTGAAGTAACTCTGTAGATATTTTTTGTATTGAAGTTCCTTGCAGAAGTAACTCTTCAGCCGTGTTTTGAGACAAATATCTAATCCTGATCAATAAATTTGGCATCTGATTGAATAATTTGAGGCACAGGTGGCATTTCAGCAGCTGGGAGGAATCAATTTGCCTCAGATGTGGCAGTGGAGGCTTTTCTATTGAAGAAACCCTTGAGTTTGTCTTTAAACTTTGTTTTACTTGGGAATTAGGCTTTTGATGAGCATCTTAGACGTAATCCCCACAAATCTGTCCTTTAATCCTTTGTTCTGGTAAATTCTGGTCTTCATCACTGATACTCTCTAATTGTGCCCGATCCATGGGTTTTTCTGATAAACAGGGCTGCGCAGGGTTATGTGGCATCAATGCTTGAGGAAAAAACTGAAGAAACAAACCTCAAAACCCTGCAAAATACAAACAAAAATAATAAAATCCATGCATTTATAGGTTTATTTCTGCGGAGGCATGTGGAGGAAGCATGGCTATTGGATGGCATCATCCAACGGTCAGGATTGATCGGAGAAGGCAGAAGAAAGATTAAATCAGAGCCGTTGATCACGCACAGATCGACGGTCGGGAGCAAGAGGGAAAGTCACAAACAGAGAATCGTTGACCGGGCGACGGAATGAGGGTGATGGAATATGGACCGTCGATCTGCAGATCAGATCAACGGCAGAGATTAATTGGATGGCACGTCGTATCCCAGTTATCGATCAAGCATCTTCGGTGAGTGATAGCCGTTGGATGGCCCGCCCCAGATCGGATAGTGGACAGCAATATTGCTGGGCGTCCACATCCGAACGATAATGCATGATGGGCAAGCAGTTTTGAAAAATTAGACGAGACACGTGTCATGCGATGTATGGAATCGCTGGCGATCAGGGGAAAATAGCTTTCGCCCAAAGGCGGTGTGATGGATACCGCTGGTTTTGGGCAATCGGCTTATGGACGGTGGGGACCACAGGGAGACGGACTCTGCACCGTCTGATCTTCAGATCAGATCGACGGTGTGGAATGGTTTAAAATTTAAACTGGCAGAAAAATAAATAAAATAATAAAACTGATGACTTTTAATATATAACCAAGGTTTTAACCTTGGCCGGGAATTATTTCATTTGAAGCGGATAGGCGCCCGATTGCGGGGCCGTGGGTGCATGGGAAATGATGTGAGCGGGGGTTAATGGGAAAAAGGGGCTAGGACCCATATATGCCCAAAATGTGGGTTTTTATAGTTTTTCAATGATTTTCAAAGGGAAATTGAGGGTTCCGATAAGGCTTAAAAGTGGGTTTTAAACCTTATAAAAGTAGATTTTGATGAAGGAAAAATGGGAAAAACATGAAAATGAGGGGTTTTCATGGGAAATAGAGGGATAGGAAATGAGGTTAGCTTTTGGAAAAGGGGAAAAGGGAAATGATGCTTGCAACAGTATTCTGGATTGGAAATCGGCAGGATTTCTAAGTTCTGAAGGGAAATAATAGTGACAATTATCCAAAGGAGAGGATATTATCAAAAGACTTTAAGCATCATCAATTTTAGTAATAAAATTATTTCTTGAAGGCTATCCAACATTATTTAGCCACCACCTGATATGACAGAATTTATGGGTGGCTAATAGTGGCTCCACTTGGGGATGGTGCTTTTTTGAAGGCATCAAGGATTTCAGACTTGCTTTCTCTGGGAGGATGATCAGTTGCCTCCTCCATTGGATTTCCTTCCTTTCTGTGGATGATCCTCTTTTTCTCTGAAACATATTAGCAGTCATAAAAATAGTGGTTCTTTCATCAACAAGATTTCTACCTACCCAATCCTACTGATCTAACATTTTCTCTTCATTAGAGTGCACTTGGATTGGAAAACTCTTTTCACAACATTTTATTCTTTTGAAATCATAAAACTAATCTAATTCTACTCTTTATTTCTCCTTAAACTCAAATTAAACAGTTGAATTTAGATGCTTCTCTACCTATTCTACCATCTGTTGGGATTAAATTGTCCAACAGATTTTTATTTTCTAAATTCTACAACAGAAATTAAAAAACATATAAGTTAGGTTTGAACAGTCTAACTTGATGTTGATCTATGGCATAAAAACAAGTTGCACATAGATTATTATTTGCAGAAAAATTAAAAGAAAATGATGAAGGTTTAGGATCGGAAAATTCAAAGCACTTCTGTCATCCTTTTTCACAGCTCTATTTTGATCTTTGTTTTGAGCTATCTTTGCTCTCTAGTTCAGATTTTGAGCTAATTAGAACCAGAATTTTATCCTTTTTGACTCAGAAAACAAAATAGATTTGAGTCATTCTCTTTTTGAAATGTTACGTTCAGATTTTGAGCATGTTTGAACCTTTGATTTCTATCCTAATCTATCTATTGATAAGCCAAGATTAAACAGTTTGGCAAATCGAATTCACTATCCTATCAACAGAAAATTTAAAGGCTAATTAGTCAAGAATAGGAAATTTTACTAACTAGAAGTGTTTTTTTCAGGAGTGGCATTTGAGCTTGCACACTTTCAAATTTGTTTCTCTTTTTTGGTATGGGGCTATACCTTTCTTGTTTTCACAATCTGCCCTCTTTTCTTTCTTTCTTTCTTTTTGTATTTTTTGATTTTTCTAACTTTGAATGCAATGGTTAGACTATGATATTTATAATGAGAAATAAAAGGCTTTGAAACTTAAGATTCTTGGAAAAATTAATGCTTGAGCATCCGGCCATTGACAAGACCTCCATATAGGTCTTCTCCATTCAATTCTTTCGATAAAAATGCATTGTGACCCCTCTCAGCATGAATAATATAGGGCCGTTTCCACAAGTTCTCAAATTTGCCATGTTTTCCCTTCTCTTATTTTCTTGAATCCCACTTAAGAACAACATTTCCAACTTGGAAATTGTTTGCCTTAGTCCTCTTATCAAACAGCTTCTTCATATTCTCTTGGACTAACTATGTTCTTTCATAGACTTCCTCTCTGGTCTATTGTAAATGGATTGTCTGGTTGATTCTTCTCAGTATATCATTCTCTTCAATATTCACTTCTTGAGGGAGTTTCGTAACTGGAACTCCCAATGAGGTGGGAAAAACTGCGTCCATACCATAGACTAGCTGATAGGGAGACATGTTTATTGATTTATTTGTAGTTAGCCTATCATCCCATAAGGCATGAACCAGTTTACTGTGCCATGATTTCTGATTTTGCTCCAACAGCTTTTTAATGATATTGATGAGGCTTTTGTTGGAAGATTCAGCTAATCCATTTCCTTGGGGATAGTAAGTAGTGGAATGGCCCACGGTTATGTGGTATTTGTAACAGAAATCAACCATCCTCTTAGACTTAAAAGCAACAACATTGTCTGTTATGATTTTTCTGGGACAACCAAATCTGGATAGGATATTTGTTTCAAGGAACTTGATAATGACAGAGTCATTGGCATTTCTGGAAGATATAGCTTCTATCCATTTGGTAAAGAAGTCAGTGGCTGTGAGGATCCATTTATGTTGAGCTAAGGAGGATGTGTGAATTTCCCCAATGAAGTCTAAACCCCATTGTTGGAAAGGTGCCTCAACTCTGATAGGATGTAAGGGTAAGGGAAGAAGTTTTATTTTTCCATCAAATATTTAACACTTATGGCAAGCCATGACCAAATTTTGAGTGTCTTGGAAGAGGGTAGGCCAATAGTAACGAAATCCAAGAATTTTTTTTGCTGTGGCCTTCCAGTAGAGGTGTCCTCCACATTCTCCGTCATGAAATTCATGCATGATTTTTCCTGCATCATCTTCAAGTAAACATTTAGGAAAAATTCCAACAACATTTTTCCAATATAATACTCCATCTAATATGCAAAAAATCAAAGATTTTTGTTTCAAAAATCTAGCTTTAGTTTTAGATAGAGAAGGAGAGGTATTAAAATATAAAAGCACATAATGTCAGCATACCAAGGAGAATTTAGAAATGTTTCTTCAATAAAAGGAGCAATATATTCTTATATTTCTTCCAACACTTCTACCATGTTGATGTCTAGTGCGTGGAAGTTAGACTCAACCATAAGTTTTGCTAATCCTTGCCCTTTAACTAGTTTGGTGGGCCTAATTTCTAAGTCATATTCAAGAATAGTTGCAATCCATTTTCCCCTTTTACCATCAGGGTCTTGACTTAGAATTTCCTTAACAACATTATGCAGAACAAAAGCAATTATGTGAGAGCGTAAAATATAGACCATAAAGTCTTTCAATGCTTTCACCAATGCTAAGGCTTGCTTCTCCATGATATTATATTTGAGAGGAGCATCTCTTTGTAGGTTTTAACCCTGAACAGAAATTATCTGCACACGAATCTTATAATAGAAAATAAACAATAGCGAGAGCATAAAACATAAAATAGATAAACACAGAGATTTTTCCCTGGATCCCAAATCGGGACGACCAGCTTAATTTTTCATTATATATCTTTTAGTGTTACAACACACATATATATACATGCCGAAGCATACATAAACCCCAATCCATAAACCCTGGATTAGAACATAACCGTAGTTCCTGTTAGCGCTCAAATCTACCTCAGGCTGAAATGAGGTAAAACTCAAGGCCACATCAAACCACGCTCAGCCTCGTAGCTAGCCCTACGAGGACAGGAGAGGGCTCTCTCCGTCAATCTCGATAAAATGAAAAATAGGGTGCGAGATGACTTACAATGGGAACTGATTTTAGGCTAGTAAAGAGATAGGTATGTTTGATTTTGATTTTTTTGGTTTTTCGCTGGAAAAATGGGAAAACAAATTTTGGGTCCGGGGATAAGGTCAGACCTTTGCAGATTTCGAGTTGGGGCGAGGTAGGTGACTGTATTGATGCTTTTAATTGGATATACGGACGGATCAGACCGACGAGGAGCTGAAGAGGGCAGAGAAGAACTTGGATCCTCTTCAAACAATAGAAAACATATAGAACTAAATGAATTCAAAGGCAGAGCACGGTAAACAATGGATTCAACCTCATCTACTCATTCAATTTAGTTTCAGAAGCATATGAAAGGAATGGCATACATTAAACATGAAGAACTTACAGTAAATAGAAAGAAAACATCATCAAGAGCAAAACACCACAAGGATCCCAACAAGTGCCACAAAACCTCTGATCTTTCCTTAGCCAAAATATGAAAAATATGTACAATGGTGCCAAAAGTTTCCCAAGAGTCCAACCTGTAGAATGTCTCAGAAATTACAATATATAGATAAATCTAACACCTTTCCCCACCTCTAGGGGTCGAATTCCTCCTTCAGGGATCAGTTTCAACAAATTCTAATCATGGAACTACAATCTAGGCAGCTAACAACTTGCCTCTAAAAGAGTGGGAACTGATCCATTTACATGATTTTTACTTTTTTGAGAGTGAATCTTCTAGAATAGATAAAAATAAACCAAAGTTACATGCAAACCATCAATTTATATCATAAAAACCCAAAAATTTCATCCACAAGCAAAACTGGTCCAAACTGGCCGAAAATCTGAGCTGGAAGTTGAAAATTCAGCCAAAAACCTCTATGGGTAGCGCCCCTGATCTCTATGGGTAGCGCGCCTTTCAACCTGATTTTTAAGTACTTCCTGACATCCAAATTGAGCTCATGATAGCTCGTTGGAAAGCCCTGGATGTTGGCTATCCAACCCAAGTAGAATTTCCCAATTTGGAGCTCATTTGACCCTCCAAAACTTCATTCTCCCAGAAGTACTTCCTGCTGGTGCAAAAAGTGGAAGCAAGGTGGTTTTCATGATGTTTTTGAGCCTTTTGACTGTCCAGAATCTGATGAAATGCTTCGACCCTGCCTGAGCATACATAACTTACCATGAAAAATCCAAAAATGTAAAAATTTTCTTCAGAAAGTGTCCCCATCGTATGGGTAGCGCGCGGCGCGCTACCCATAGAACTGAAAAATCTGTTTTAGGCCCAAAAAATTTCAAAACGACAAAATTTTCTCCGAATTTGCTCAAATTCGGAGTGAAGATCCTCCATCATGTATCATGACTAGCCAACGAAGCCTCGGCCAAAATCCGAAGTGGATCAGGCCTCTTTCGCCGTTTTAGTGCTCGGCTCAACCTCCTCTTCAGAATCTTCATTTTTGCTTTGCAGACATGCATGCGAGCCCAATAATGTCCTTTCATGTGACGAAGCATGTCCTTGTCTCGATTGGCCTTCGCCAAAAATTTCTCCAGATGAATGTTCACATGTGTGAGTACAGAATCTCGATCAGCTGGTGTCATGTCACCAGGTCTCTTCCTGGCCAATTGTCGATCCTCACGGATTCGACGCAGCTCATAAAGAGTGTGCTCATCCTCAAGCTGTTTGTTGCACTGCTCCAGATAGTTTATCACCCACTGAGCCTTCTGCAATTGATCTTTCAGCTTGTCATTCTCAGCCCTTTTCTCCTGGATGATTTCCCTCAGTTTCGAGCTAGGAGAGCTCGCATCAACATCAATGATTGTGAAATCTGTGTCCCGGCCTCCTGATGGGCCCTCATCATGCATGGGCTTCTTGCCCCTGTCCTGGATTTGTACCTGTGCTGAAGAAGAAGGCGAGACCCCTTCCACCCCGGGTGGAGATAATACTCGCCGTGTAGCTGCAAATAAGGCCCTATGGCCTCGCTGATACGTCATAACCAATGGAGCGCTGATGTGCTCAACCTCAGGAATGTCTGGCTGGTGTGAAGGCTCTCCCGCATCATGAACGGCCTTGGGAGACGGCTGTGGCGCTGTGAAGAACTCACGGGAGATGAAATCCTCCCAAGTGATACCCTGCTGTGTCAACTGATGTACCACTACGATCTTGATCAGAGCGTAATGATATATACTCCTATGCTGCTGTGCTGGGGTCCTCCTTTGTACTAAAACCACCATCCTCTCTATGTTGCGATACATGAAATACAGAATATTCATCATACGTACCCTCGTGAAGTGCATCAAAAAACGAACATGGCACGCAAAGATACGTGCGAATCTACCCTCGCAACTGAAATACCGAATGATGAGTTTCATCAGTGGTGCAAACTCATCCCTCAGAAATCTGAAAGGAAAAACCCTGCTCAAATGCTTCATATGTCCAGGTTTGATGTATGGCTCATAGTAGGATTTCTCTAGCTGCTGACGTTTGTTCCATTCCTCTCCTATGTTTGGTATTCTGGAGGCCTCAGCAATGGTCTCTGGTGACAGAATGAAATCTACCCCGGCAAGATTTACACGGCCATTACGTAAATGAAGAACAAACAGACGAGCCAATTCACGATGAAGCTGGGTTTGTGAAATCATCTTAAAGAATCGAAAACATGACAGATACCGGAAACAATCCATTGCAAGCGGACATGCCTACAACTGAGCCAAAGAAGTTGGCTCCTCCCTAAGATGTTTACCGCCTTTGCCACCTCTGTGAGGCCTCCGTGGCACATTACCCTCTGCTGTAGAATCACTGTCCAACTCCTGTTCATAAGCTGACTCTGTCTCCGACATGGCTGTGAACAAGGTGTTTGTAATGTAGCTGCTGATAAGAGGTGCAGTGAAAACCAAGTTTTAATGTATGTTCAAACACCATATATATCACCCATATACCCAAGTATCAAAGGAAAACCAAAATCATCATGGGGGATGGCTTTGTTTTAATGACATAAACACTATCTCTGTTTTGATCACAAGCAATTTTGACAATGAATACCCAATGCAGATGTATGGTATAAATTTAGGACGATGGCCCAAATCTGTCGGAGGAAACAAACAAGTATGGGACGGTGCTTCATGAACTGGAGAATGGGGACATCATAACAGTAACCAGAATGATACAAATGACCATAACAGTGGCAATATTATGGTAATAGCAGCAGTGATATGGTGATGAAAGCCATAGACATGTCTTCATTAATTTCAAAATCCACTAACTGATCTCTAATTTCTTTTACAGCTTCACAAAGTGCAGGGTTTGCCACATACCCTACCATTGCATGAATGGATCAGCAAGCACTGGAATCTCTGGATCGAGTTGGAGTCGCCGGGTGAATGTTTCAGCCTTCATATGTGTCTGACTGCTGTCCACCATCAGCATCAGATCTGCAACTTGATTTCATGTACTGGGGCAAGACAATCTTCAAGTCGAATGTCACATCAACAGCAAACCATCTTTCCCCAGTATGGTCGCCACTATGTTAGCGCTCGAATCTGCCTCAGGCTGAGGAAGGAAAAACTCAAGGCAACATCAAACCAAGCTCAGCCTCGTAGCTAGCCCTACGAGGACAGGAGAGGGCTCTCTCCGGGTCAAACTCAGTGAAAGATGTCCAATAGGATCTGAGATGACCTAAATGAAACACTGATATTGATTTTAGGCTAGTAAATTGATATGGATGAGGTTTTTAATAAATGATGGGGTTCTGGGCTACATGGAGCAAAGACAGCAAGAGCAGAGATCTAATCAAAAGCACGGATTATTCCACAAGGTGAGATAGGCATAAAGTTTAACAATTCCAAGTTGAAATTAAGTGGAGTGGCAAGACTGCTAAGAAGTTGACAAGGGCATGTGTGATGAATCCTTATCAAACAGAAGAAATTGCACAAAACATGAAAGCTTCTCCAGGGCAGAGCAGCAAGCTGAATTCTGCCTTTCTACTTAAAAGCATTCATTAAGAAATGATTATGGGTGAATTGTAAACATAACAATACACATATGAAAACAAAGAAGAAACATTTGCTAAATTTTACGCCACAAGAATCTTATGAAACAGAGCTGTACCATTCAATTAGTTTCTCTGTCAAAAATGTACACTAAAAGCTCTGTTTTTTTCTCCTACACCAGCTCTCAGAATTCTTCTCCCCCCTCTTTACAAATGTTTTTTAATACAATAAAAAGCTGAGGAGAAAACCGATCCATGAAAGGATGGAACTATTTCAACTGGCATTATGAAAAATAGTAAAAAGCCATTCATCGGTTCCTAAAGAACAGCGCTACATTTTCTGTGACCAATACAAAGGCGGAAACTGTAGTGTGAACCCTCCAAATCATAACTGAAGACTAGGATAAGCAATCTGTGCCTATTTTTCTGCTCAGGTTGATAATCCTCTGTTTAAATTCTGGCTTTGACTTTACTTTGCATTTGAATAAGAACTAAAACAAAAATAGCGTAATATCTTCTCCAATATCAGCGCATACATATCCAGCCATTCATAATTGCCACTACTCATCCGCATAATCACCTTTGGTTGCCTAACCAATGTCACTAATGCGCCATTTTGACCTTTCAATACACCGCTTCAGCATGAAGACCCAAAATAGACTAACCAATTCGATTTGCTTTGCTGGGATAGTGATCTGTACCTCAATTTGGCTTTAACTGCCACGTTTTTTAAGGAAACGCTAGGCTTAAATCCAGATTTCATCATATGGTCATGAACCATTTTTCCCTCTGTCAAGTATTTCATCTTACCACAACTCTGCAAGAGCTGTCGATAAATCTCCGAGACAACCCCGTCCGTGTATTCAAGGATTTCCAGAGCTTCCCTCACCCGTCCTTCCCTAGATAATGTCTTCAGATGATCTGATTCCTCACAATATCTGTCCTTCCTTCTAATGGCATTCTGATGCAAACAACCCATAGAAAACAGTATATTACCAGTAAATTTCAAAATGAATTGAGGATGTCACACAATTACCAATATATATTACGGCACACAGGAGGATGTTTCCAAGGCCATGGATGTTGATATAGAGGACAGCCAGGAAGGGGTGATTGTGGTGTCTGTTTGGATGCCACAGCGGTCCATATGGGATGTTGGAATTCTACTTGCAGATTTGGAGGCGATTAGACACGATCTGGGCGCATAAATATAAACAAATTTTGTGCTGGACTGAGTGTGTAGCGCGCTATCCCAGTGCGTAGCGCACACCTCCAGCCTAATTGAACTTTACAAGGTGTTGTTGGAGTTTTCATAATACCCATCCATTGGAAACCTCTGCAGATCTCGATCCAATTAAATTTTTACAAGACGCAACCTGCATTTGCCAAAATTGTAGCTCGTATCAATGGTGCCAACAACGTTATTGTAACACAGACCATTGATGTGGAAATATCACATATGGCCCGTGGTCAACAAACATATCCATTAAACCATTTGGCAACCATTAAAACACGCAAGGTCCAATAAAATTTTGACAAGGTGTGAGAGACCCCGAATTTCCCATACGAAGCCTACGCAAAGCTTATCTTGGTCCCTGGCATATTTTGATGACCACCTGAAATGTTTTTGTTGACATAATAATCCATTTTCGAACCATATCCGTTTAAAATCTTGCATAACATAATAGCATAATGATCATGTTGGTGATTGTCTCGGTGAAACATATGTGCATCTATCCAATGCTACATTGGTTGGGATGAGTCGACGGCCGGTGAAAGACAACCATGTGTATCGCTCTGGGAGATTGAACCTTTGACGACATTTCCAATGTATTCGTCACCCTACCCTCTCAGACTGGAATGTCCTTGGCCGCAGAGAATATCACCACTTCATGGTATTAAGGAGGATGATGGTGGCATAAATACACCTTTCATGTGGATGAGAGATAATAGTGGGGATCGGAGTGTTCAGGCTTTGAATTTCCAAGGAATGGGTATGAATCATTGGATGCAACAGAGATTTGATTTCAGTTTGCTAGGGATGCAACCAGATGTATACCAAGCAATGGCTGCTGCAGCCTTACAGGAAATGAGAAGTGTTGATCCATCCAAACGGCTCTTGCAGTTTCAACAGCAGCATCATTTGCAACCTCAACAGTTTCAATGTAGGTCGAGTCCACAGTTACAGAGGCATATTTTTTAGCAACAACAGGCGCCACAACAAAATATTCTTCAGCAGCAAGCTCAGAACTTACAGGAACAATCCCCACAAAATCATCTTCTGCAGCATCAATTACAGCAAAACTCATCTCAGCATCATCTTTTACAGCAACAACTGCAGCATTGTTTTAGTGATCAACATTGCAACTCTGTTTTACAATTTCCTTCTCTGATTGCTGATGATGTTCTTTCTGTTTGTGCTTTTGCAGGGATAGGAGCTGACGAGATGATGAATCTTGGCAAGGTGACCAGGGCCTGCATTTGACATTCTTCATGAGGGCAGACTTTAAAAATATACTTATTGCAAACAACTAATTTGATAATTTCTTCTCCAAAACAGGGTTTTGGAGAAGAATTTGATTTTTGAAACCCTTGAAATAATGAACCTTCTTCTGGCTTTGCACATGTTATTGAAACTTTGACAGCCACCTGTCTGAATTAGACTCTAACGGAGGATTTGAGAAGACGGAGTCTAACAGTTCCCTTGACCGGATCTACAAAAATACCAGGCGCCGAAAACCATCGAACCCCAATACCATGTGCAAAACCATGCAAAAAACCATGGACGCGGACTACTCGCCGGAAATTAAGGACCAAAAATTTTCTTAGTCGTGGAAAGAATATAACACATACCCAACATTCTCCCTCTTGTTGTTTTCTTTCCACGGGGGGCCATAGGAGGGCTTAGTCATTGGCCCAATTCTTCAACACCCATTGTTTCTCTACACCAAGAGAACTTCTGAGTGCTCACAGACTTTGTCAATGCATCTGCAACATTCTTCAAAGTGTCCACCTTTACCAGCAACACCCTTTTAGCCTCAACCATATCTCTAACAAAATGATATTGAACATCAATGTGCTTTGTCTTTGAATGATAAGCAGGGTTCTTAGCCAAGAAAATTTCACTTTGGCTATCACATTCTATCCTTATATCTTGCTGTACCAACCCCATACTTGAACACAATCTCTGCAACCAAATTGCTTTCTTGCTTGCATGAGTGGCTGCTATGTATTCTGCCTCTGTAGTTGAAAGAGCCACTACAGACTGTCTTTTACTCATCCAACTGACTGCGCCTCCAAATAGGCTAAACACATACCCACTTGTAGATCTTCTTTGGTCCAGATCTCCAGCCCAGTCTGCATCAACAAAACCATGAATGTCCAACATTCTTTCTAATCCTGGTCTTCCCTGGTAGCACAAGCCATAATCACTAGTGCCACGTAAATATCTGAAAACCCGCTTCACTACTGTCCAATGCTCCTTCCCTGGGTTTGACATAAAACTGCTCAATACTCCCACTGCATGTGCAATGTCTGGTCTAGTACAGACCATTTCATACATCAGGCTACCCACTGCACTTGCATATGGAACACGGGACATATCCTCCTCTTCTTCTTGTGTCTTGGGACAATGTTCAGCAGACAACTTTGCACCTACAGGAATAGGAACACTCACCGGTTTACTATCCTGCATATTGAACCTCTGCAATATAGTCTCGACATACTTCCTCTGGTTTAACCAGAGCTTCCTCTTTGCCCGATCTCTCTTAATTTCCATGCCCAAAATATAGTTTGCAGCACCCAGATCCTTCATGTCGAATTTGGAGAGCAGTTGGGTCTTCAAATCTTGGATAATTTCTTTGTCATTTCCAATCAACAACATATAATCCACATACAAGACCAAATAAATAACACGGTCACCAATTAATTTAAAATAAACACGGTGATCCTCCTTGCTTCTGGTGAAGCCAAGTCCCCGTATATAGGTATCAAATTTCTGATACCACATCCTTGGTGACTGTTTTAACCCATACAGAGACTTCTTCAACCTGCATACCAGTTCTTTCTTACCCTTCACCATAAAGCCTTCAGGTTGCTTCATGTAGATCTCATCTTCTAGATCCCAGTGAAGAAATGTTGTCTTCACATCCATCTGTTCTATTTCAAAATCAAATGCAGCAGCAACAGATAAAAGTAATCTAATAGAAGTAACTTTGGCAACAGGAGAAAAAATATCACCAAAATCAATTCCCGGCACCTGGGAATAACCTTTTGCTACCAACCGAGCTTTTTATTTCTCCACCTTGCCTTCTACATTCATCTTCTTTTTAAACACCCATTTTCTCCCAATGGGCTTCCTTCCAGCCGGCAACTCCACCAGATCCCATGCATAGTTTTTGTGCAAGGATGCCATTTCATCAACCATGGCCTCCTTCCAGAGTTTTCCATCCTCTGAATCTACTGCCTCCCTGACAGTTCTGGGTTCATCATCAGTTATAGTTAAGGAAAAACTTGAACAGAAAGCAGATGGACTATACCTTTCTGGTTGCCTTCTTTCCCGAACTGATCTTCTCAAAGTTGGAGTTTGTGGCTCTTCATCTTCTGAGTCTTCTTCTGTTGTAGAGTCTGATTCATCCTCCTTTAGCTCAAACTCTATCTTCTCGGGTTCCTTTGGTAGGACTTCATGTTTAACAACATCTTTCACTTCTCTAAACACCACATCTCGGCTGTACACAACCTTCCTTGTTTCTGGGTTCCAAAGCTTGTAACCCTTTAAACCATCCTTATACCCAATAAAGATGCACCTTTCAGATTTATTATCCAACTTAGTCCTTTTCTCCTTTGGAACATGTACATATGCATCACATCCAAATACCCTTAGATGTGAAAGAGAGGGTTTCTTACCAGTCCATACCTCATGTGGAGTCTTATCCTCCAACGCTGATGAAGGTGATCTATTAACTAAGTAACATGCAGTCTCCACTGCCTCTGCCCAGAATTCTTGTCCTAACCGAGTACCACTGAGCATGCTTCTTGCCTTTTCCATCAGTGTTCTATTCATTCTTTCTGCAACTCCATTTTGCTGAGGTGTGTATGGAGTAGTCTTCTGCCGTGCTATACCACACTTCTTACAGAACTCTTCAAATTCCTTCTTGAAGAACTCCCCACCATTATCTGTCCTCAACGCCTTTATCTTCTTCTCTGTCTGGTTTTCCACCAGAGCCTTAAATTCTTTAAATTTGTCAAAGACTTCAGATTTCTTCCTCAAGAAATATATCCATGTATTCCTTAAGAAGTCATCTATGAATGAAACATAGTACACAGACTTTCCCAGTGATGGAACTGACACAGGTCCAAACACATCACTGTGCACAAGTTCCAATATCTTGTTCGCCCTCTTAGCACCAGAAGGAAAACTCACCCGATTCTGCTTCCCATATACACAATGTTCACAAAAATTGAAATCCAGAGAGCAATTAGACATACCTTCTATACCATTCTATCTGAAATATCAGAAGCCCTTCTCTCAATATGTCCAAGCCTTTGATGCCATAGCAGGTCTTTCTCGGTTCTGACTAGGCTTTGTCCCACTATCGGGAACCCGTGGCTGTTACACCCCATCAATAAGTTGTGCTACCTTGTAACTTGTCTGATTCAGTCGAACTCGCATTAATACCGGTATCCCGAACCATCTTTCGGGCATCTTTCTCATTCTTATTTTTACACCCTGCATCATCCATCACCTTCTGAAATGAGATTTACGGCCAATGGAAGAACATATGCGAGAACACCGAAGTGTTCTAATCCTTCCACTGCCTTGGCTTTAGCTTGACCTTTCCACGTCCAATGATTCTGGCCTTCCTATCACCCCCTAGGAAGACATCACCACCATCATATTTCTCATACTCGCAGAACCACTCCCTATGGGGAGTGAAGTGAAAGGATGCACCTGAGTCAATCAACCATGACTCATGATCTACATGTGTATTTGAAGAAGAAGCCAAATACACATCCCCACCTTCATCCGAGGTGGTTTTTGCCTCTGCAGAAGGAGCTTCATCAGATCCCTTTCCTTTCTCAGGAACTTTAGATCTGCATTCCTTTTTGTAGTGTCCTTCCTTTCCGCATTTCCAGCACACCTTTACAAACTTTCCAGGAGATTTAGATCTCCCTCTAGATTTAGATCTCCCACTCGAAACCTTATTCTTGTTTCTGGTCTGGGACCTTCCTCGTACAGATAAGGCATCTCCATTCTGACCCTCCATATTTCTCCGTCTCATTTCCTCCGACAGCAAGGCTGAGACAATGTCATCAAATTCAAGGTAGTTGTATTGCTACCTATTGCAATAACCAGACTGTCCCACGAGTCTGGTAGAGAGCACAACAAACTGATGCACTTATCTTCATCTGAGATTTTAATATCAACAGACGACAGCTGACTTACCACAGTATTGAAGGCGTTCAGATGCTCTGTCACCGAGTCTCCATCCTTCATCCTCGGGTTATACAGCTTTTTCCGCAGGAACAACTTATTCACCAGAGACTTAGATTGGTACAAAGTCCCAAGTTTTTCCCACAAATTCTTTGCCGTAGCTTCCCCAGATACATTCAACAATACTGAATCTGATACACACAACCGTATTGTGCTTTTAGCCTTCCGATCCAGTTTCTTCCAGTCTTCATCTGACATTGCCGTTGGTTTAGTACCTGGATCTACCGCGATCCACTGATCTTTATCCACCAGCGGATCCTCCATCTTGAGCTTCCACAACTCAAAACTCTGACCATTAAATTTCTCGATCTCTATCTTTCCGCCGCTCGCCATCTTCTCCGCAGAATACGATCCATGAGATCCCCCAGATAAAAGGTCTACCTCGGGCTAGAACTAAAGAAACCTCGGCCCGACAAGGCGTCCTTGGGCTTGAAACGGCTACGATACCAAATGTAGGTTTTAACCCTGAACAGAAATTATCTGCACACGAATCTTATAACAGAAAATAAACAATAGCGAGAGCATAAAACATAAAACAGATAAACACAGAGATTTTCCCCTGGATCCCAAATCGGGACGACCAACTTGATTTTTCATTATATATCTTTTAGTGTTACAACACAGATATATATACATGCCGAAGCATACATAAACCCCAATCCATAAACCCTGGATTAGAACATAACCGTAGTTCCCTTGACCGGATCTACAAAAATACCAGGGGCCGAAAACCATCGAACCCCAATACCATGTGCAAAACCATGCACAAAACCATGGACGCGGACTACTCGCCGGAAATTAAGGACCAAAAATTTTCTTAGTCGTGGAAAGAATATAACACATACCCAACATTCTCCCACTTGTTGGGGGGGGCTACCTCCCCCCCTGTGACCCCCCTCTTATCCCCCCGTGCATGCTTAGTCGTGGAAAGAATATAACACATACCCAACACTCTTAAGGCCCTACTAAAGAAATATATTGGTTGTTATTTCCCTAAATCATTCTTTTGACGTAAAACTGCAGCTATTGTATGCTCAGATGAAAATGAAAAGGTGTAAAAGTCTTTGGTTAAATCTGTACTAATCAGGACCGATGTTTGGGTAAGAGCTTGTTTGACCAGTTCGAATGATTGTTTAGCTGGTAAAGTCCATTTTACACCCACATCTTTCTTAATCATGTTTGTAATGTATTTTAATAACTCAGCAAAGTTAGGGATAAACCTTCTCAAAAAATTAATCTTTCCGATGAAAGATTGCAACTCTTTGAGGCTTCTTGGAGGAGTGATTTGTAATATGCCATCTATCCTTATAGGGTCTATTTTGATTCCCTCTTCCGAAATTATATGTCCAAGAATTTTACCTTCTTGGAGACCAAAGAGTGTCTTCTTGGGATTCAATGACAAGCCAAATTTCCTACACTTCTCAAAAACTTTTCTTAGGTGAATCAGATGTTCTTTATCGGTTTTTGAGAAAACGGTTATGTCATCAAGGTAGATGATTATGAAATAGCCAATATCTTCAGAGAAGGCTATATCCATGGCCCTTTGGAAAGTGGCCCCTGCATTCATTAACCCTAAAGGCATTTTGACATACATAAAGGTGCCCCAAGGTGTGGTAAAAGTAGTTTTGATTTGATCACTTGGGAGCACTAACACCTGGTTGTAACCTGAGAACCCATCTAAGAGGGAAATCCTTTTTGACCCAAATACCTTCTGAAGTATATGGTCCATTTTGGGTAAGGGGTAGTTGTCTTTTAAGGAGGCTCTATTTAAATTTCTGAAGTCAATACAGAGCCTGATTTCCCCTATTTTCTTTCTAACAGAAACTAAGTTTGATATCCATTCTGAAAATATAATGGGTACTATGATTCCAGCAACATGCATCTTTTCAATTTCTGCCTTAACTAAAGGGATTAAAAGAGAGTTTATTCTCCTTAGTTTTTGTTTAAAATGCTTTTGATTTTCTTTCAAAGGAATTTTATGCTGGATGATGCTAGTGTCATATGATTTTAGGTCTTTGTATCCCCAAGCAAAAACATCCTTAAACTCTTTGAACAGCTCTATGTACTGCAGTTTTATGTGAGCTAGGAGATTGCTGGATAGCTTGATCATCTTGGGTTCTGCTAGAGTGCCTATGTTATGCTCTTCTGTATTTGTTTCCACAGGATCCATTCTTGGTTCTTTGGCTACATCGTTAAAATCAAAAAGGTGTTCTAAAGGTGCTAGACCTCTTGGAATTTTATCGTTTTTGCATTGTAAAACTTCCAAATCTTCTTGGTCTGAGTTGTCGATTACCTCTGCTTCAAAAGGATTTTCATAATGATTTATATCAGCAGTATATGTCATTTCAACTTCTGGGATTTGTTCAATATACAAACAATTTTATTTATGGCTGGTTTCTGATATTGGTATGCTGAAATCATTTTCTGATTTCAAGAAATCATCTATGTGTTTGTCAGAATCAAACACTTGCTAGTGACCTTCATTATCGGGCACAACAGGTGTGTGTTTTACCTTCACACTGAGTTGTTCATTTATTTCAAGTATCTAGCAATTTCTGGCATTGAAAGCGAGTTCATTTGCTAGATGATTCAATTCTCTTGGAATGAAAATAAGTTCATAATTTTCAAAGGTTTTAAAAAGATTAAGGGCAGCGTTTCGATATTCCCTAAGCCTTGGATTTCTAGCTGAGTATTCTCCTCTGATTTGTTTTATGATAAGTTCAAAATCTCCTAAGATTGATATCCTCTGGGCTTCTAACTGTTTAAGCAGTTGTAAGCCTAGGAGAAGTTCTTCGTACTCAGCAATATTGTTAGTGCATGGGAAATCCAATTTGTATGAAAAACTCTATTTTGTATTTTGAATCCACACACCTGCTCCTGCACTTGTTTTATTACAAGATCCATCAAAATTTATTTTCCAAAGTATGCCATCCTTATTTTCATTTTCTTGTTGTTGTTGATTGGTAATGTTTTAAATTTGATTGAAGGGAAGATTGGATTGTTGTGGTGAACTGATTGGGTCTATGTTTTCTTTATCTTGTTGAGTAATTTCATCTTAGTTACATACGATAAGGGAATCTAAACTTGATTGAATAGGATAGATTGGAGAGTTGTTTGTTTTTTCTATGTTTCTTATCATGTACTTCATGTGAGATTACCTATATAGTCTTCTGTTTTTGTTAAAAACAGGGATGGTGGCATAATACATGTCCATTTGAAGGCTTCCCTGAAGTTTGGCTCCCCAAGATTTTGATAAGAGCATTCCATACTTAGGGGGAATGTCAGCTACAACTATGTCCATAACTAGACTCTTAGCAGGGATCTGAGCTAGAGTAACACATAAATCTTTGATTAAACCCAAACACTTGACTCTGCTTGAGTCAAAGGAATACAAGTATTTGTATGGTTTAGTAATTTCTAAGCCTAAGCTTTTCATCACTACCTTGGGCATTAGATTGTGTGAAGCTCCTGAGTCTAACATAACATTGTGTAAAATTTTCTCATGTATGTTCAAGCTAACATAGAAGGGAGGGACATACCCTTCTTGGTATTTTCCTTCAACTTCTGGACCAAACAACAACTCAGGTTTGTCATCTGTCAAGTTTAAGGTGTCATTATCACTTCCTAGGTTCAAAGCCTTCAAAACTTGGTTTTTGTACACTTCTTGGGTTACTATTTCAGCTAGGGGAATGGCAATTTTTATCTTAGCAATCTCTCCCTCAAAACTGAAAGGAATAATTGATTTGATGATATTTGCATCTGTTTTTTCAATTGAATTCTTTTCAGCAATTTTGATTTGTTGAACCTTGTTTGGACTGGTAATTGGGATAGTTTTATTAGGACCACTAGTTGAAGTGTTAGGGGTAGTGTGTTCAATATTTGGCTGGACCCCTTTGTATTTGTTTAAGTCGGGTTTCTTAGCCATAATGTTGGTCTTCTCTGCTGTCTTTTTGGATTGAGTTTCTACGTTTTTCTTGACAGCAGTATTAGTGTTCTTGTCTTTTAAGTTATCTATGCTTCCCTTACTCCTAAGATCATATTGTTTATGTACTTCCATAATTTCATTTTCAAAACCCAATCTATAGTCATTAGAGTCTTCATAGGTGTTTGTATTTTGATCATAAGAGAAGAATCCTTATTCTTCCTCAGTGAGGAAAACATCATCTCCACTGTCGGATCCAATCAAGTTTACATGATCTTCTTCCAACCTTTCCAACTCCCTATCTTCCTCATATTGCTCTACATAGTTTTGTTGGAAGGGAGGTCTAATCTGTTGGTCATTCTCGTTTTGTTTGTCTTGATTGTTTTCTCTTCTATAATTCTGATTTCTATTTCGAGGATCAGTTTGATTTTGATTTTCTTTTGCTCTCTTAATTATGCTCATCTCTTTCATCATTTCTTCTAACATTCTCTCCATATTTGAGCTTGAAGTAGAAGGAGTGGACTCTTCTCTAAAAGATACTCTCTTCTCAGTTTTCATTCTTTCTCTCTTCTCCATCAAGTTGACTTCCACAGAAAGAGCGCCCTTTTGCATATCTTCAAGATTTTCAAAATATCTTTCTCTCAGCTAATAGGTCATGTCAGAGTCAAACCCTTCAGGAAATTTGTTTAAAGCTGAGCCCTGTGGAAGTTTTAGTTCCGGGGAAAGTGCATTATACACATTATTGAATCTAGTGTAGTAAGCTTGCACACTTTCCCAGTGTTTCTATGAAGGTTCTTGTAGTCAGAAAGGACTTGGAGAGGGTTTTTCCTTACTTCCCATTTTTTTAAGAACGTTTGATGGAAGCCTTGGAGATCATTAATACTATGGGGGGCTAAAAATTTAAACCATTTTATTACTTCTCCCCCTAGGCTCTGAGAAAATAACCTAAGCTTGACAGAATCATCATCAATTTCATTTCTGTCAAAGTAGTCATTCATTTTATCTACATGTTGTGATGCAGTAGTAGCATTGCTAGCATCATATAATGGAATTTTGGATTGATAGTCCTGTGGAAGGTTGACCAATGGTACAGGAAGGACTAGGGGAGCATACCATGCTGCCATGATAGGTGGTGGGGGTGGATTTACAAGGAGCGGATTAATAACAGGAACAGTGGGCTGAGGTGTAGTGGTTTGGACAGTGGATGAAGAGTGAGAAAAAGTGGATGGACCAGGAATAGACTGTTGAGATGATCTTGGATGAGAGACACCTAAGTTGTGAAGGAAATGTAAATCGGGAGGTGTTGTTTCTCTGCTACCAAGAGGTTCACTTTCTTCGGGAGATGATAGTGAAGACTCAGAATCTAACTGATCTAAATCACCAAGAGACCTAGTTCTAAATGGATTTACTAAGTCAACTTGAGATTGTTGTAGAGCTGAAAGATTTTCAGGAACTGAATTAGCTCTCAAGGGTGATCTAAAAACAGTTGATAATTTTATCTTAGGAGACTTCCTAAGAATACTTTCAGGGTTGTCAACTATTCCCGGTGGGTTTGGGTCAGGGTAGGCTCTAGTATGAATCTTTCTAGGAGCCATTATGCTATATTTTTCAGACCTAGTTAAAAATAAAAGTTTAACCAAATATGACAAATTTTAATAGGCAAAATGATCTATTCAGAAGAAGGAAAATTTTTAATCTTAAAGCCTTCTAGCTGAGTTTGTAAGATGCTATTAAGAATTGGGGCCTTCCCAGTGAAGTCTTAAGGCCTGAATTTAGGATTGTGGAGTCGCCAGGTGGGAATTTTTAGCTCTTTTGGAGGTAAAAGGTTTTATGGTCCACCACCAAGTTTATTATGAAGCCAAACTAAAATTTTTTGGGTTTTTCTGAGTTATTTTGGTCTTATAGGTTAAGAGAGTGTTATAAGTCTAATTTAACACTTAGCTAGGGTGTCAAAACGTACAGAGTTTACTCTTATGGCTTGGTAACTGAAATATTCAAGGTTTGACAAGGCTTTATTAGAATCCTAAGGGTTACTTAGTTTGTCATTGATTCAAAGGTCCTATCATGATTACCATTATGCTTGGTAATGCTTGAAGAAGGTTACTTATGTTATGCTAGACAGTGAGTGTTTCGTTTTCTGAAGATTTTACTCAGTGTCCCACCGTGATCGCCATTATGTTGGTGGCGATGAGGTGGCTGATAATTACTGGATTTTCTTTGAAAATAAGGGATTTTTGGAGTCCTAAGGGGTACTTAGATTGTCACTGACTCACAATGGTCCCACCGTGATCACCATTATGTTGGTGGCGATGAGGTGGCTAATAATCACAGGATATTCTTGAACATAAGGGATTTATGGAGTCCTAAGGGGTAATTAGATTGTCACTGACTCAGAATGGTCCCACCGTGATCGCCATTATGTTGGTGGCGATGAGGTGGATAATAATCACTGGATATCCTTGAACATAAGGGATTTATGGAGTCCCAAGGGGTACTTAGATTGTCACTAACTCAGAATGGTCCCACCGTGATCGCCATTATGTTGGTGGCAATGAGGTGGCTAATAATCACTAGATATTCTTGAACATAAGGTATTTATGGAGTCCTAAGGGGTACTTATATTGTCACTGACTCAGAATGGTCCCACCGTGGTCGCCATTATGTTGGTGTCCCGTGTTTTGATATTTTGGAAAATCAAAAGACAACGCAACATCAGAACCAATCTTTAGAGTTACAGGATCTAGTCCTCCTGTTCTCAGAGAGGGATCTCTCAAAAGTTTCTTTGCAAACGTTTATCTTCTGTGCTTTGATTATTGGTTTTAGACTAGTTATTAAGTGTAGGTATTCATTTGTTTGTTTGGTTGGGTTGAATTGATACAACAGAACATGAAAGGTTTAGGAAAGATACACAGAATGGATAAACATCTGGTTCATTGGGCAATGGAGTCAAGAAGAGGTCATAAAAAACTCATCAATGGATATGGTATATCAAAGGGCAAATCTAACTTGGCCACGGGATCCTTTTGTTTTTGGAATGAGATGAACATTAATGATTTGGAAAGAGAGGTTTAATTCTCAACAAAGGGAATTCAAAAGCATAATTTGAACAATAAAGAGCTCTTTGATAGACAGGGCTAACCATAAATTCTACAAATCACACCTTTAAGCAAATAATGATTTCAAAACAACTTTTAAAATGAAAATCTAAGATTCGGGGAACGCCCTATTTCCTCAAATATTTTATTTCAAATGATTTAGAAAACATAAAAGATTCACTGATAATTGCAGTCATAGAAGAGGGAACACCTAACACATCTATGATCACAACTATAAAGACCTTTAAGCCAACTGTTTAAGTGAGGACAAAGGGAAAGATCAAAAACAACCTCTTTGATTCACTGTAAGTAAAAAACTTCAAAGGGAGACTTCAATAACAGTTTTTAAGTGGTAGCAGACAAGCAGGGAGAACCATAAATCATGCTGAAACCAACTGTTCGAATTATTAAGGAAACAAACAAGCATGAAGATTAAAGAGAGATATTAAAGACTCTATAATACTTCAGCAGAAGAAAACATGAAACAGTTAAGGATGAAAAGGCCTAAGGTGCTTCTAGGAGTCATTTCTTAGCATAATACTTTCAACCTACTGCAGTAAGAAATTATGGAACATAATGAAAACAGAGGAAAACATAAAAATTTTGACAATACTTCACCAATAGCCAAGCTCATGGATCCAATGATAGAGCCTTCTCAGGAACAAGCATGCAACAACATCAACAAGGTTTCCAAGACTTCAATTTCTCCTTCAACTTCAACGGACTATGTATTTATTTCAAAGAGTTTCAGTATTACAACTTGTGATCAAACAACAACCAACCCCTCACTCATCTTCTACAGAGGTATATATAGAAGAATGAGGAGGTGAGATCTGATAAAATATATCTAATTACAATTAATACAGACTTAATGGCTTCTTTGCCTTTGGGGGGCTCAATGAAGAAAATTACATGGGTGTACTATGTATTAAATTTTTTTACATAAAGATTTAAGCTTGGTGGGAGCTTTGGTTGAAATTTGAGGCTCTTTGTGGTGTCGAAGTAACTCTGCAGATATTTTTTGTATTGAAGTTCCTTGTAGAAGTAACTCTTTGGCTGCATTTTGAGACAAATATCTGATCCTGATCAATAAATTCGGCATCTGATTGAATACTTTGAGGCACATGTGGCATTTCACCAGCTGGGAGGAATAAATTTTCCTCAGATGTGATGATGGGGGCTTTTCTATTGAAGAAACCCTTGATTTTGTCTCTAAACTGTGTTTTACTTGGTAATTAGGCTTTTGATGAGCATCTTAGACGTAATCCCCACAAATCTGTCCTTTAATCCTCTCTTCTGGTAAATTCTGGTCTTCATCACTGATACTCTCTGACTGTGCTCGATCCATGGTATTTTATAATAAACAGGGCTGTGCGGGGTTATGTGGCATCAATGCCCAAGGAAAACACTGAAGAAACATGAATTTATACCCTACGAAGGATTTCCTTTGGCGAAACGAAGGCAGGAAGATCTTCATCCTCTGCCTTCGAATTTTCCTCGAAAATGGCGAAAAAACCTCGAAACCCTGCAAAATACAAACAAAATTTATAAAATCCATGCATTTATAGGTTTATTGCTGCGGAGGCATGTGGAGGAATTATGGTCGTTGGATGGCATCATCCAATGGTCAGGATTGATCGGAGAAGGTGGAAGAAAGATTAAATCAGAGCCGTCGATCGTGCAGAGATCGAGAGTCGGGAGCAAGAGGGAAAGTCAAAAACGGAGAATCGTTGATTAGACGATGGAATCAGGGCGATGGAATATGGACCATCGATCTGCAGATCAAATCGATGGCAGAGATTAATTGGATGGCGCACCATAGCCCAGTTATCGATCAGGCATCTTCGGTGAGCGATAGCCATTAGATGGCCCGCCCCAGATCGAACGGTGGACAACAATATCGTTGGTTGTCCACGTCCGAACGATAATGCGAGATGGGCAAGTGGTTTTGAAAAAGTAGACAGGATGCATGTCATGCGATGTATGGAATAGCTGGCGATCAGGGGAAAACAACTTTCGCCCAAAGGAGGTGCGGTGGATACCGCCAGTTTTGGGCAATCAACTTATGGATGGCGGGGACCACAGGGAGACGGACTCCGCACCGTCCGATCTTCAGATTAGATCGACAGTGCGGAATGGTTTAAAATTTAAACTAGCAGAAAAATAAATAAAATAATAAAACTGACGACTTTTAATATATAACGAAGGTTTTAACTTTGGCCGAGAATTATTTCATTTAAAGCGGATAGGCGCCCGATTGTGGGGCCGTGGGCGCATGGGAAATGATGTGATCGGGGGTTAATGGGAAAAAGGGGCTAGGACCCATATATGCCCAAAATGTGGGTTTTTATAGTTTTTCAATGATTTGCAAAGGGAAATTGAGGGTTCCGATAAGGCTTAAAAGTGGGTTTTAAACCTTATAAAAGTGGATTTTGATGAAGGAAAAATGGGAAAAATATGAAAATGAGGGGTTTTCATGGGAAATAGAGGGATAGGAAATGAGGTTAGCTTTTGGAAAAGGGGAAAAGGGAAATGATGCTTGCAGCAGTATTCTGGCTTGGAAATCAGCAGGATTTCTGAGTTCTGAAGGGAAACAACAGTGACGATTATCCAAAGGATAGGATATTATCAAAAGACTTTAAGCATCAACAATTTTAGTAATAAAATTGTTTATTGAAGGCTATCCAACATTATTTAGCCACCACCTGATATGATAGAATTTATGGGTGGCTAACACTTCCAAGAGTCCAGATTAAAATGTTGAACTCTTTATTTTCTACCTAAGCTATTTTCTAGTCAAGATTAAGCTTTCTGACAGATTGTATTCTCTATATTCTAAAACAGAAGGTTTAAAACACAGTCAAACCACGATTAAGCTATCTGATTTGATATGGTGTCTATGGCTATATATACAAGCTGCACATAGAATTTATTTGCAGAAAAATGAAGCAAAATGGTGAAGGCTTAAGATCTAAAAATTATAAGCATCCAATCTAGTCTTTTTCCAGCTCTGGTTTGATCTTTTTAGAGCTTATTCCTTTTCTATTCTTCCTTGGTTCAAATTTTAAGCATGTTTGAACCAGTTCTTTTTTCTTCTCTTTGGCTCATATTTTTGGTCTGATTAGAGCCATTTCTTTCTATCCTAATCTATTCCACTGATAAGCCAAGTCTGAAAAAATATTATCAATCTGTGCTTCTACTAACTTATCAACATAAATTTAAAGAATGTTCAGCCATGATTAGGCTAGATGACTGAACAATATATCATTTTTTCTTTTAATCAGTAGTGGCACTTAGATTTTCTCACTTTCAGAAAATTTTCTTTTTGGGTATGGGGCTGTACCTTTTTTGAATCTACCCTCTTTTCTTTTTCTATTGTTTTTGTGTTTTTCTTCTTTTTTCAAATTGAAACATCAATGTTATACACAATGGAAAAAAGAAAAACTTCGAATTTTAGGACTCTTGGCAGAAATAGTGCTTGAGCATCCTGCCATTGACATGACCTCCCAATAAATCTTCTCCATTCAACTCTTGCAGAAAGAATGCATTATGACCCCTGATAGAATGAATAATGTAGGGACCTTTCCATAGATTTTCAAACTTAACATGTTTTCCCCTTTCTTCCCTTCTATAATCCCACTTTAGAAATACATTTACAACTTGGAAATCATTTTCTTTAGTCCTATTGTCAAATAACTTCTTGATGCTTTCTTGGACTGTTTGTGTTCTACTGTACACTTCCTGTCTGGACTACTGTAAATGGATGGTTTGTTTTATCCTTCTCTGCATATCATTTTACTCAAATTGTACTTCTTGGAGGAGTTTCATGACTGGAACTCCTAAAGAGGTTGGGAAGACTACATCCTTGCCATAAACCAGTTGATAGGGGGACATATTTATTGAATTTTTGGTGGTTAATATATCAGCCCATAAAGCATGAACACGCTTACTATTCCATGATTTCTGATTCTGCTCCAATAGTTTTTTGATAATATTGACAAGGATTTTGTTAGAGGATTCAGCTAATCCATTTCCTTGAGGATAGTAGGTAGTGGAATGACCCAAGGTAATATGATACTTATGAAAAAAAACAACCGTTTTTTTAGATTTGAAAGCAACATCATTATCTGTGATAATTTTTCTAGGACAACCAAATCTGGATAGTATATTGGTTTCAAGGAACTTGATAATGACAGAGTTAGTAGCATTCCTAGATGGTATGGCTTCTATCCACTTGGTAAAATAATCAGTGGCAGTGAGGATCCACTTATGTTGGGTTGATGAAGATGGGTGAATTTCCCCAATGAAGTCCAAGCTGCATTGTTGAAAGGGAGCCTCAACACTGATGGGATGTAAAGGTAAAGGTAGGATTTTTCTCTTGCCATCAAAAATTTGACACTTATGGAAAGTCATGACAAGTTTCTGACTATCTGGGAAAAGGATGGGCCTATAATAACCAGATCTGAGGATTTTATTTGCTGTAGTCTTCCAGTACAGATGCCCTCCACATTCTCCCTCATGCAGTTCATGCATGATTTTTCCTGCATCAACCTCAAGTAGACATTTAAACAATATTCCAATAGCATTTTCCCAATATAAAACCCCATCTAATATGCAATAATTTAAAGCCGTCTGTTTCTAAAATCTAGCTTTAGTTTTAGACGAAGAAGGATGGGCATTTAGATAAAGCAACACATATATGATTTCAGCATACCAAGGTGAATTCACAAATGTTTCTTCAATAAATAGAGCTATGAATTCCTCTATTTCTTCTAATACATAACCCATACTCATATCAAGTGCTTGGAAGTTTGACTTAGCCATGAGTTTAGCTAATCCATGCCCTTTGATTAGTTTGGTAGGCCTGATTTCTAATTCACATTCTAAAATAATAACAATCCATTTTCCCATTTTACCATCAGGGTCTTGACTTAGGATATCCTTGACAACAGTATGTGGGACAAAAGCAATTACGTGAGAATGCAGGATATAGACTCTAAAGTCTTTCAATTCTTTTACCAAAGCTAAGGCTTGTTTCTCCATGATGTTATACTTGAGTGGAGCATCTCTTAAAGCCATACTAAAAAAGGATATTGGTTTTTCATGCCCATGTCATTCTTTTGTAGTAATACTACAACTATTTTATGTTCAGATGAAAAATAAAAGATATAAAATTCTTTGGTGAAATCAAGACTAATAAGAACTAGTGTTTGAGTAAGAACTTGTTTTAGTAGTTCAAATGATTTTTTAGCTTGTATTGTCCATTTAACACCTAACTCTTTCTTTAGCGTGTTTTTGATATTTCTTAATAGCTTTGCAAGGTTGGGGATGAATCTCCTTATAAAATTTATCTTCCCAATGAAAGATTGTAATTCTTTAAGGTTTCTAGGATGGATGATTTTCAATATGCCATCAATCCTTTTAGGGTCTACTTTGATTCCCTCTTCAGAAATTATGTGGCCAAGAAGCTTTCCTTCTTGGAGACCAAAGAGTGTCTTTTTTTGGATTTAAGGATAAGCCATATTTCCTACATTTCTCAAAAACTTTTCTTAAATGAATCAATTGTTCCTCATCAGTTTTAGAGAAAACAGTAATGTCACCAAGGTAAATGATTATAAAAAAGACTATGTATTCTGAAAATGCTATGTCTGTGGGCCTTTGGAAGGTGCCCCCTTCATTCATTAAGCCAAATGGAATTTTGACATACAGGAATGTACCCCAAGGTGTAGTAAAAGCAGTTTTATGTTGGTCACTTGGGAGTACTAAAACCTGATTGTAACGTGAGAACCCATCCAGCAGTGAAATTCTTTTAGACCCAACCACCCTTTAAAGTATATAATCCATTTTTGGCAAGGGATAGTTATATTTAAGGGAGGGTCTATTTAGATTTCTTAAATTGATGCAGAGTTTAATTTCCCTAGTCTTTTTCCTAACAGATACTAAATTGGAAACCCATTCTGAATACCTGATGGGAACGATGATCCCAGCATCATACATTTTCTTAATCTCTTTCTCAACTAAAGGAAATAAAATAGGGTTTATCCTTTTGAGTTTTTGTTTGAAATATTTCTGATTTTCCTTAAGGGGAATTTTGTGTTGAATGATGCTGGTATCATATGATTTTAGATCCTTGTATCCCCATGCAAACACATCTTTAAATTCTTTGAAAATTTTTATGTATTGTAGCTTGATATGAGCTGGGATAAGGTAGGAATGTCTCTCATCTACTTCTCTATGTAATAAATATTTCTTTACTTCCTAAGGATGAAGAAAATGAAAAGATTGACCTTGAGGCCTTTTTCTGTCTTTACAATAATTGCCTGACAATTTATAATATTTTCTTTAGTGTAATAACTGTCTATTTGTCTTTTGAGACATCAAGTAAGTGAAAGGTGTCAATTTTGAGTTTTTAAGTGAATACTGCTCCTTTGATGTGTCCGAGGCTATCTTTAAGACTACTTTGCCTTGATTTCATCATAAAACTGTGTTTTTAAGCCCTTTTAGCCTTGATATGCTAATTAAACCTTTTAAAATCTTCTGTCTGTCTCTTTATACCTTGATACTCTATTTTAACTCTGATTTTGCGTTTTTAAGGTTGATCATGCCTTCTTCATTCTTCTTTGGCCTTCAATTGTCTTTTTTGCTGACTGTATCCACCTTCAAACTGTGTATTTAACCTTAAAAACTGCGGGATTAAAACTTTCTAATCTTCGGTATTTTTAATCTTCATATTTAACCTTTAATCTCCACTGTCTTCCTTCTATTTTCTTTGTCAGTGTGCAGATCGATTTTGGTGCGTTGGAGGGTCGATGGTATAACCAGTGTTTACAAAACACCAATAGAACCATGAAATCAACCCGGAAATTCCTCTTCTTCATGGTTTGGCTTCTATTCGGACCACAAAGGTCGTCATCTTCTGGGCCCATCCCTTTATGGACTATGGGAGGGTTTTTGGCCCTTAAAACCACCATAGAACCTGCAAAAAAACACGAAATATGTTATTAAATCCTGCACGAGGGCTTAAAACTACTTTACAGAGGTTAATGGAGTGTCGGAGGAGTAGTGAGGAAGAAATGAATCCGCAGAAGGGATTTTTATGGCAAAAACCGTGAAAAATGGGCGAAGTAGTTTGAAAAACCACTAGCGGTTTTTGCGCGATAAATGGGTGGTAAGTGGTTTATTAAAAAAAGAACGCGATCGAATCATTTCACGACACACGTCCTTTAAAAAACCAATGGTTTCGCGTGGAAATGAGGTGTTAAACCTCAAGAGCGAATGTTGCGCGATATCGCATATGAGTCGTCGGATGGGAAGGGGCAGATCTGACGGTGCGGAGAGGAGTGCGATGGTTGATCGATGAGATCGTTTTGATCGGATAAAACGAGGACCGTCGGATGAAAAGAATCGATGGTGGGGATGGATGGATATGTATTATTTGGGTGATCAAAGGAAGGGAGGGGAGGTGGTAGCTACCATTCAATCTAATGAGATTGACGGTTGAGATTGGTTATGAGAAAGCGTAGTGCAAAGGAGAAGGAAAGCAAGAGAAGGGCTGGAGGAAAGGTTCTGTGGAGGAATAAGTGACCAAGAGCAAAAGAAAGAAGGGCTTATTGCATCGGGAGATCGGTAAAAAAAAAGATAAAGTGAAAAAAGAAAAGGGAAATGCCGATGTGCGATGGCGATGGGGTTAAGGCCTTGGTCGTGGGCTCAATCCTGTGAAGGAGAAGTGACCAGGGGCCAGGAAAAAGGAGCGAATCACATCGGCGGGGAAAATATTTCAAAGGAAATGTGGGTTCATAGAAGAAATGCCGATGTGATGGGGGTTTGGGCACTTGGTCATAACGCTCGGACATATGGAGAAGAGAAGTGAAAGGCTTAAGCCCTCGGGGGCTTAAAGCCTACATATAAAAAGGTCATAAAACGTAAGAAACTAAGGTTTTTAAAACCTTTTTTGGATGTTGCGATAGGGAAAAATGAGCAGTTTTGAACCAAATAAAAGGGTTTTACAAGTTTAAAAGGGGTTTTTGAAGGTTTTTAGGAAAATGAAGGGTAAATGAGAGGAGAAAAATGAATAAAATGGTCTTAGAGAATGATGGAAAATGGCCTACATAACAGTCTCTTTTTATTCAGTAGTGTTTCTTAAGGATTTGGAATAGGGAACATCGGGTATAAGGAATCAACAGTTAAGGAACAACAACAAGGAATAGTAGCTAAGGAACAACACTGCTAAGGAACAACACTACTAAGGAACAACACTTAAGGAATAACAGGCTTCAAGAATAAATGATTTTCCATAAAAATAATCTCTTGAAGGCTCAAAACCTGTTTTAGGCATCATTTGCTGTGACAAAATTTATTGATGGCTAACGGAGCAAATCAGGAGGGATTTTCAGTATCGGATCTAAAACATTTTCTTGGTACAACAGGAAACAAAGATCAGTGGCACTCAGTTTAGGGGAAGCAGAATACATGGCAACAAGTCAAGCTGGATGTGAGGTTATATGTATGAGGAAGATCCTGGTTGGTTTGTTCTGTTCACATTTAGATCCTACAGTGATACATTGTGATAATCAAAGTTTCATTAAAATTTCAATTAATCCTGTGTTTCATGATATATCTAAACAGATTGATATGCAGTATCATTATATCAAATATTGTGTGCAGCAGAAGATCATGTTGCTTCAGTACATTCCTACGGAAGATCAAGATGCAGATATTCTGATGAAGGCGCTCACCAGGAGCAAATTCAAATACCATCGAGGTAGGATCGGGGTGAAGGATAATCCCTATCTTGTTGAGAGGGAGTGTTGAGATTCAACAAGATGATGAGCATAGTGAAAAGAGTCACCTTCACTAAGTGTGCCCGCAGGATATTTTTGGCGCAAGTCTATTTTTAGACTATGTCTATTTTTAGACATGGTGATCATATTTCAGAAGTTGCAGGATGCTATTTGTGGATGGTTAGTCAAGTTGGAAAAATAGATGAAATTATATTTTTAGAATATTGGGCAAATTCTATTTGTAGATCGTCGATCTAAAAATAGAAGTGTCGATTATTATTAGCTCTTAATAATAATCCGACAATAAGCAACAAATTATTCTCTTGGAGCACTTAATTTTAGTATACAAATTTGGAAAATCAATGGGCTGACGGAATTATGCAATTCCTAGGGTTTATTGGTGGTTCATGCATGGAGGACTCAGTTTGAACTGAAGTGGAAAAGTTATTACAGAGTTGGAAGAGTAGTTCATGGAGTTGTTATTCAGTTTAACTCAGTTAATGGAGTTAAACTCAGTTGAGCTAGTTGTATCTGGTCTAACTCAATGATACACTAGTGAGAGTGGAGTGAATTAATTAGTTAATTCATTCACAAATAATAACTCATTAATCAACTGAACAATACAATAGTTAAATACAGTGCATGTCAGTTCCAGTGGAGACCCAGTGGAGATATAGGTGAAAGGGCAAGATGGACTATCTGTTGTGACTATAGTGATGCATTGATTGCACCACACACACATTAGAGTTTCCAATGAGGATTGTGTAGTTGATGCAGGGGCATTAGGCTCAAGAATTACTTTGTACCTAAGTAGAAATAGGGGGGTCTCATGTTTTTAATTTCTCTTGTAATTTTTAGTATTTTGAATAAAATAAGTGAGGAATTGTAAATGTTCTTTAACCCCTAGAGAACATGAGGGAAGATGATTAGTTATGAATGTGAAGGGACAATCGAATTAGGATCAGTTTCAGTTAATTTAAGGATTTTCTCTAAATTTAGGAAATCTAGAATCTTAAGGCTTTGTCGAGCTGCTAGGGAACATGAATCGATTCAGGTCATAATTTTGCATAAATGTAAGCATGAAAGATAGTGTAGGTGTTCTGAGCTAGAGAGCTTTTCAGAGGCAGAGTAAGAGGATAGAAGGGCCCTCGAACTGAAAATCTGGCCAAGCAATAGTTTGTAAATGGATGCTTGTATTTAATTTCGTGTATATATAATGGAGAATTTGGTTCTGGATGTGTGTGTTTGATTGACTTAACCTCTGTGTGAGCATGCTAGGTTTCGATAAGAAAGTATGTGTTAACTCTGTGATAGGATTTGAGATCATGCTATGCATATAGTTGGTGAAATTGTTGAAGTTAGCCTAATACTGTGTTGAGCTAAATGATAAGAATTAATTAGGGATTTGGCATACATATCTAAAGAAATGAATGGAGGTTGTAATTGTTAAATATTTCGGTCATTGACCACTGTAGGGGTCGATGACATAAAGTCAAAATTGAGTTTCCATTGTAGAAACCGACAATTGAAAATATTAGAGTTACACCGACTCTCAATGCAGAGTTCGATAATTGAGCACATATCAGCATCTGTGAAAGGAGAGGCCCTAATAGTATCCAGAATCCATTTTAACATTGATAAGAGTTCATGGGTTTGAATTGCATAAATCGACACCCATTCTTGTGTTAAAGTTACAACACAGAGAGTCGAAGAGAAATAGAATAGAACTCTGATTCATGAAAATGAAATCGTGAGGAAGAGAATTAGCACAACAAGGGGCTAATTGCAGAGGAACACATTGAATGGGGCCACAAGCCAATGAAATGAGAGATGCCAGAATGCCAAGGTGCATTGGAGCGTAAGAATTATTGAGGTGCCACAATGGAGAGTGAGAGTGAAGTTGTTAAACGAAACAGTGTAGTAGATAGGGTTAAAGAGATAGCGCAGCGGAAATAAACCAAGTAAATGAAGCGGAGTTGAATGAAGTGGAACCTTGAGATGGAGGAATGGAACCAGAGCGTTGAACAGTCAAGGCGGTTTACAAGGCTGAAAACCAGTGGTCTCGTGCTTTTTAAAAGTGGTAAATAGTTTTTGTGAAAAAAATGTGATTCCATTTGATGAAGGACACATGCAATAAGTGGTAAGTTCAAAACCACTTTTATCACACTCTTTTAGAGCTTTAAAAGTCGAGAGTTAAAAAAAAACGATATGTGTTATAATCGTTCGATCTGGAGCGGTGGAGATCCGACAGTACATCTATTCTAAAACTGTGTGGAGGTTAATACGGCGTGAATCAACGACGGAAAACCTTAAGTCAGAGCGCGATGAATTGTGGACCCTTGGATCCGTTCAACCATTAGTTAACGAGGTACGTATTGTGGGCCCAAACATATTGTAGTTTATATGCATTGGTGTTAATTGATCAATGTCAAGCTCGGTAAGTTTTAAAAGGAAAAGGCGCATATGTATGTTGGATGAATGGTGTGGGCCCTTGTATGAATGAATTGATATCTTGCGAACCTTTATGTAATGATTTTGATAATAAAGTTAATGGTAGGGAAGCGTGGATTTCAGAGGGTAATTTATATTCCCTTTTCTCAATTAGAATCGGGTGTATGAATATATAAGCCCATGTGAAGATTTGTTGGGGGTTTATTCAACCATTGATATGTTAAACAATTCCATAAATTGGGTTTGTAATAAGGTTTTCAGCGGGAAGTTGGAAGGAGGAAAAATTAAAGCTTCCGCGTAATGTTAGAGTCTGGCAGATTTAAAATTATTTGGGAAAAGAAAATGAAATTGCATTTTCATACACATTAGAGTGTGATTGTGTGGTTTAAGTGTGGTAGCCAGGGAATCAACTGGTATCAGATCTGGAATATCTCTTTTTTAAAAGTTCAAGTTTTGGTGAATGCATGTATGAAAATAAATCAAACTTTTGAAAACTGATAAGGATTGTAGCATACAAAGATGTAGTGCATGTGTTGAGAGGATGAAGGACAACTCTGTTTGAAGAAAAGGATTTTATTTTTGTAATTAAATCTGAATGTGTGATGAGAGAAGAAAGAAGGTCAGATTCCAAGATCTGATATGCAAAGGTACATAGAGTTGCAGTGAACAGAGATTTGCAGAGCTGGATGAATGAAGGACAAGATCATTCAGGGATCTTGCAGGTGAAATAATTTTAAATCTGACTTGAAATTTATGATTGCAGAATCATGGTTGCAGAAAAGTGAAGACAAATTTTGATGGTGATAGCAGTGAACCTGATATTCAGCTAAAGGTTGGATAGGGAGAGAAATTGCAGTTTTCCCAAGAGAGTGAGTTGATGAGCAGTGTTTAACTATGGTTTGAAGTATTGTTTGGAGAATTCAGATTGCAGGAAATTGAAGAAATCTCGGCAAAGTAGATCACAACTTTGAGAGCAGTGATGAAAGAGTCCAACAGAGGATTCTAAATTGAAGAAGGAAGTGTGGTTGAACCTGGAGAATTCCCAACTGAGGTTGGATGAAAGAAGAATATATGTGTTCTTCAAAAGTTGTAGAGTGAATCTTAGAGAGACCAGAAGAGAGTTCTTAAAAGGTTCTAGAAGATAGGGGACCAATACTTGCCAAAAGCCCAGATCCGGAGGAAATGATTGGTGAGGTAAGTGGCAGAAGGAGAGCCTGTTGTTGCAGAGGCTGTGTGTAGCTGATGAGTTAAGAACTCATGGAGGAGAAGATTACTACTGATATTTATAGCAGAGATTGTAGAGGTTCTGAGATAAGCCACAACAGAAAAAAGAAAGAATATGCCAAGGCAAATGGCATAAGGCAGTAGTTGATTGGTGCAGAATATTGGAAGGAGATAGCTGAGATCAATGAGAAGTTTAATAAACTGGAGAGGATGATAGAGGAAAGCCAGAGAGTTGGTTGTCTCATGAAGAAGAGAGTAAAATGGCAACCATTACAGTTAAGGTTGAGGCAAAAGGAGACTGCCTTATTGAAGGAGGAACTCAGAGCAGCTGAGTTGAGAAAATAAGTTTCTGTTTGTGAAGCAGAACTTGGTACAGGTGAACAATGGAGGTCTGTAAAAGATATTTTGAATCATGATGAAGACTTAATGCAGCAAGAAGCTTGTCTTGCTGAAGAGAAAATCATTGATGACTTCCTGAGGTATTGGACAAGTCCAAATCAGCTGGATGATGTAAATACTTGTATTTTTGAACCTGACAATTGTGAGGAGATTGGAGGTTCTACAGAGGAAGAGGAACTCAAAGGATGGAATTAGAAGATTCCACATGTAGATCTTTTCAAAGGGAAGTGTTTGGGAAAGAAACCAAGAATAAAAATTCTTGTGGTTTTGAAGCTAAAGAGTTGTGTATGTTTGCAGGTACATCACAGGGAGATGAACAAGCTTCAAAGTTTGTTGAGGAGGACAAATTGAATTTGAAATCTATTCAGATCAATGCTGAGATAGTAATATCTCAGGAAGGCATGAATACAGAAGAGTCTAATGAGGATATTCAGTAGAATGTTGAAGCATAGAGAGAAAGACCAGCTGATGATTGGTCAAGAACAAGAAAAGGCATAAAAGGTTGGGTGAATTTCCCAAAATATACTCCAATTGAAGTTGTTGAATTGTATAGAAGGTTGGATTTTCCAAGAAGAGAATTGGAGAGACAAAGGACGTATGCACATGATAAATTGCTAAAGAAGCAAGGTAGAGGAATTGTCATGAATGACAATCAGAGAATAGAGGATAAGAAAATGATTCAACAAAAGGAAGGAGTTCATTTTGGTGAATCCCAACAGAAGGACATTCATAAAGCAGATGATGGAACGAAGGAGAGACTAGCTGACAGTCTCATGGAGGATGCAAATCATCATACTGATGTGTTGATAGAGGAATTGGAAGGAAGCTCAGAACAAGATACTGATGTGTTTTCAGAGGAGAAATAAGCATTGAGACCTTGTAATTTTAATTCTAAAAGTTCATGTGTTGATCATGCAGGGAAAGAAGAACAAAAAATGGAAACTGTCAGAGAATTGAATGAAAGGGAAACTATGTTGGATGAAAACATAGTGAAGGGTCATCATTCTAACATGGTGATTGGAACAGTGGAGATAACTCTGGCAGCTGAGGAGAGAGACAGTAAAGAATTTCTGAGTCTTCAAAGAGACTTAGAATTGCAAAAGGAAGAGTTGGTGACTGGGTCATAAAATGAGACAAGTGGGTCTTATAATTTTGAAACTGATAAATTGGTTGTGTTTACAGGTTATGCAGAAGACAATCCATCATTTGGAGTTGTCTTGAGAGAAGAGGAATTGTTGTAGAAAGAAGATGAGACAGTCATGTCTCATATGCAGGAACTTCATACTGTATATGACTGAGAAGAATTGGCTTGTCTGAATAGCCAAGAGCATACTGTAGGGCAGATTTTTAAACCTGTTACAGTGAGAAAGAATCAGAATTCTATTCTGATAGGAGGTGAAAATGCAGAGCTTGAAGAACTTGATTTGATTTCCAGAATCTATCAAGAGGATGATGGACAATTACTGAAGATTGTCCAAGAAGAAGAAGAAGGTGGTGAAATTAATTTGCAGCATATTGAGGATGTGAAAGAAGTACAGATGAGATGGCTGGAAGGTTTTCTGAAGACATTTGAACCAGAGAAAGAAGTTGGAGACATTGAAGTAGAGGTGCCTGAAGTTTTGAAAGGGGTAGATACTAGTTTGACAAATTTGATTATGTTTACTAGTATACTGAATGGGTATGTTACTGCAGGAAGAAGATTAATTGATGATTTATTTTCTAAAAGAAAATTTGCAGGTGATGAGAAAAATAAAATTGCTGCAAAGGGACAGGAATTTTGGGAGGCAAAAACAATCGGGGAGGTACCAGCAAAGGCAACATTGACAGTAGCAACATCAATTTTGGTAGTAAGAAGGGCAGTAACAATAGTAAAAGCAAGAGCAGCAATATTGGCAGTAACAAGAATTGAAAGTAGCAGCAGTGGGCAAGGAAATTTCTAGACAAGAGATAAGCTGGATAAAGAAATTGAAAACATCAGAAGACTAATGGTGAAGGTGTCTTAGAAGCAGCAAACAACAACAAGAGAGTAGAGGAATTTTAAGAAAGGAAAGACAAAAGCATAATGTGAAATCATAGCTAGAGGCAAGATGTAGAACAAGATATGGAGACCTGGAGAAATGCAGTTGAAGGATGATGCAGCTGTTGGACAGTAGAAAAACAAAGTATGGGATCCAGGAGGCAGAGATTAAAGACACATGATCAGGAGATCATGAAAAAATTGAAGCTTGGGAGTCTGATGCAGGGGCATTAGGCTCAAGAATTACTTTGTACCTAATTAGACATAGGGGGGTCTCATGTTTTTAAGTTCTCTTGTAATTTTAGTATTTTGAATAAAATAAGTGAGGAATTTTAAGTTTTATCTAACCCATAGAGAACATGAGGGAAGATGATTAGTTAGGAATGTGAAGGGACAGTCGAATTAGGATCAGTTTCAGTTAATTTATGGATTTTGTCTAAATTTAGGAAATCTGGAATCCTAAGGGTTTGTCGAGCTGCTAGGGTACCTGAATCGATTCAGGTCATCATTTTGCATAAATGTAAGCATGAAAGATAGTGTAGGCGTTCCGAGCTAGAGAGCTATTCAGAGGTAGAGTAGGAGGATAGAAGGGCCATCGAACTGAAAATATGGCCAAGCAAGAGTTTGTAAGTGGATGCTTGTATTTAATTTCGTGTATATATAATGGAGAATTTGGTTCTGGATGTGTGTGTTTGATTGATTTAACCTCTATGTGAGCATGCTATGTTTCGATAAGCAATTATGTGTTAACTCTGTGATAGGATTTGAGATCATGCTATACATATAGTTGGTGAAATTGTTGAAGTTAGCCTAATACTGTGTTGAGCTAAATGATAAGAATTAATTAGGGATTTGGCATACATATCTGAAGAAATGAATGGAGGTTGAAATTGTTAAAGATTTCGATCATCGACCACTGCAAGGGTCGATGACATAGAGTCGAAATTAGGTTTCCATTGTAGAAACTAACAATTGAAAATATCAGAGTTACACCGACTCTCAATGCAGAGTTCGATAATTGAGCACATATCAGCATCTGTGCAAGGAGAGGCCCAAATAGTATCCAGAATCCATTCTGACATTGATAAGAGTTCATGGGTTCGAATTGCATAAATCGACACCCATTCTTGTGTTAAATTTACAATACAGAGAGTCGAAGAGAAATAGAATAGAACTCTGATTCATGGAAATGAAATCGCGAGTAAGAGAATTAGAACAGTAAGGGGTTAATTGCAGAGGAACGCATTAAATGGGGCCATAGGCCATCAAAATGAGAGATTTCGGAATGCCAAGGTGCATTGGAGCATAAGAATTATTGAGGTGCCACAATGGAGAGTGAGAGCGAAGATGTTAAATGAAACAGTGTAGTAGACAGGGTTAAAGAGATAGCACAGTGGACATAAACCAAGAAAATGAAGAGGATTTGAATGAAGTGGAACCTTGAGCCAGAGGAAAGAAACTGGAGTGTTGAACAGTCAAGGCGGTTTACAAGGCTAAAAACCAGTAGTCTCGCGCTTTTTAAAAGCGGTAAATAGTTTTTGTGAAAAAAACACGATTCCATTTTATGAAGGACGTGTGGCATAAGTGGTAAGTTCAAAACCACTTTTATTGCGTTATTTTAGAGCTTTAAAAGTCGGGAGTTAAAAAAACGCAATATGCCTAATAATCGTTCGATCTGGAGTGGTGGAGATCCAACGATAGGTGTATTCTGAAACTCTGTGGAGGTTAATACAACATGAATCAATGGCAGAAAACCTTAAGTTGGAGCGTGATGAATTGTCGACCCTTGGATCTGTTCAACCATTAGTTAACAAGGTACGTACTGTGGGCCCGAACATATTGTAGTTTATATGCGTTGGTGTTAATTGATGATGTCAAGCTCAGTAAGTTTTAAAAAGAAAAGGCGCATATGTATGTTGGATGAATGGTGTGGGCCCTTGTATGAATGAATTGATATCCTGCGGACCTTTATGTAATGATTTTGATAATAAAGTTAATGGTTGGGAAGCGTGGATTTCAGAGGGTAATTTATATTCCCCTTTCTCAACTAGAATTGGTTGTATGAATATATAAGCCCATCAGAAGATTTGTTGGGGGTTTATTCAACCATTGATATGTTAAAAAATTCCATAAAGTGGGTTTGTAATAATATTTTCAGCGGGAAGCTGGAAGGAGGAAAAATTAAAGCTTCCGCGTAATGTTAGAGTCTGGCAGATTTAAAATTATTTGGGAAAAGAAAACGAAATTACATTTTCATACGCATTAGAGTGTGATTGTGTGGTTTAAGTGTGGTAGCCCAGGCATCAAGTGGTATCAAAGCTGGAATAACTCTTTTTAAAAAGTTCAAGTTTTGGTGAATGCATGTATGAAAAGAAATCAAACTTTTGAAAACTGATAAGGATTGCAGCATACAGAGATGTAGTGCATGTGTTGAGAGGATGAAGGACAACTCTGTCTGAAGAAAAGGATTTTAGTTTTTTAATTAAATCTGAATGTGTGTTGAGAGAAGAAAGAAGATCAGATTCCAAGATTTGATATGCAAAGGTACACAGAGTTGCAGTGAACAGAGATTTCCAAAGCTGGATGATTGAAGGACAAGATCATTCAGGGATCTTGCAGGTGAAATAATTTTAAATCTGACTTGAAATTTATGATTGCAGAATCATGGTTGCAGAAAAGTGAAGATAGATTTTGATGGTGATAGCAGTGAATCTGATATTCAGCTAAAGGCTGGATAGGGAGAGCAATTACAGTGTTCCCAAGAGAAAGTGAGTTGATGAGAAGTGTTTAACTCTGGTTTGAAGTATTGTTTGCAGAATTCAGATTGTAGGCAATTGAAGAAATCTCAACAAAGCAGATCACAACTTTGAGAGCAGTGATGAAAGATTCCATTAGAGGATTCTAAAGTGAAGAAGGAAGTGTGGCAGAACCTGGAGAATTCCCAACTGAGGTTGGATGAAAGAAGAATATATGTGTTCTTCAAAAGTTGTAGAGTGAAGCCTAGAGAGAGCAGAAGAGAGTGCTTAAAAGGTTCCAGCAGATAGGGGACCAATACTTGCCAAAAGCCCAGATCCTGAGGAAAGGATTGGTGAGGTAAGTGGCAGAAGGAGAGCCTGCTGTTGCAGAGGCTGTGTGTAGCTGATGATTGAAGAACTCATGGAGGAGAAGAACACTACTGATATTTATGGCAGAGATTGCAGATTTTTTGAGAAAAGCCACAACAGAAAAAAGAAAGAAGATGCCAAGGCAAATGGCATAAGGCAGCAGTTGACTGATGCAGAATATTGGAAGGAGATAGCTGAGATCAATGAGAAGTTTAATAAACTAGAGAGGATGATAGAGGAAAGCCAGAGGGCTAGTTGGCTCATGAAGAAGAGAGTAAAATGGAAACCATTACAGTTAAGGTTGAGGGAAAAGGATACTGCCTTATTGAAGGAGGAACTCAGAGAAGCTGAGTTGAGAAAATAAGTTTCTGTTTGTGAAGCAAAACTTGGTACAGGTGAACAATGGAGGTCTGTAAAATATCTTTTGAATCATGATGAAGACTTAATGCAGCAAGAAGCTTGTCTTGCTGAAGAGAAAATCATTGATGACTTCCTGAGGTATTGGACAAGTCCAAATCAGCTGGATGATGTAAATACTTGTATTTTTTAACCTAACAATTGTGAGGATATTGGAGGTTCTACAGAGGAAGAGGAACTCAAAGGATGGAATTAGAAGATTCCACATGTAGATCTGTTCAAAGGGAAGTGTTTGGGAAAGAAACCAAGACTGGAAATTCTTGTGGTTTTGAAGCTAAAGAGTTGTGTATGTTTGTAGGTACATCACAGGGAGATGAAAAAGCTTCAAAGTTTGTTGAGGAGGACAAATTGAATTTGAAATCTATTCAGATCAATGCTGAGATAGTAAGATCTTAGGAAGGCATGAATACAGAAGAGTCTAATGAGGATATTCAGCAGAATGTTGAAGCAGAGAGAGAAGGACCAGCTGATGATTGGTCAAGAACAAGCAAAGGCATAAAAGGTTGGGTGAATTTCCCAAAATATACTCCAATTGAAGTTGTTGAATTGTATAAAAGGTTGGATTTTCAAAGAAGAGAATTGGAGAGACAAAAGACCTATGCACATGATAAATTGCTGAAGAAGCAAGGTTGCAGAATCATGGTTGCAGAAAAGTGAAGACAGATTTTGATGGTGATAGCAGTGAACCTGATATTCAGCTAAAGGCTGGATAGGGAGAGAAATTGCAGTGTTCCCAAGAGAAAGTGAGTTGATGAGCAGTTTTTAACTCTGGTTTGAAGTATTGTTTGCAGAATTCAGATTGTAGGAAATTGAAGAAATCTCAACAAAGCAGATCACAACTTTGAGAGCAGTGATGAAAGAGTCCATTAGATGATTATAAAGTGAAGAAGGAAGTGTGGCAGAACCTAGAGAATTCCCAACTAAGGTTGGATGAAAGAAGAATATATGTGTTCTTCAAAAGTTGTAGAGTGAAGCCTAGAGAGAGCAGAAGAGAGTGCTTAAAAGGTTCCAATAGATAGGGGACCAATACTTGCCAAAAGCCCAGATCTGGAGGAAAGGATTGGTGAGGTAAGTGGTATTAGGAGAGCTTGCTGTTGCAGAGGCTTGGTGCAACTAATGAGTGAAGAACTCATGGAGGAGAAGATGACTACTAATAGTCATAGTAGAGATTGCAGAGGTTCTGAGAGAGGCCACAACAGAAAAAAGAAAAAGGATGCCAAGGCAAATGGCAGAAGGCAGCAGTTGACTGATGTAGAATATTGGAAGGAGATAGTTGAGATCAATGAGAAATTTAATAAATTGGAGAGGATGATAGAGGAAAGCCAGAGATTTGGCTGGCTCATGAAGAAGAGAGTAAAATGGCAGCCATTATAGTTAAGGTTGAGGCAAAAGGAGATTGCCTTATTGAAGGAGGAACTCAGAGCAGCTGAGTTGAGAAAAGAAGTTTTTGTTTGTGAAGCAGAACTTAGTAGAGGTGAGGAATGGAGGTCTGTAAAAGATCTTGTGAATCATGATGAAGACTTAATGCAACAAGAAGCTTGTCTTGCTGAAGAGAAAATCATTAATGACTTCCTGAGGTATTGGACAAGTCCAGATCAGCTGGATGATGTAAATACTTGTATTTTTTAACATGACAATTGTGAGGAGATTGTAGGTTTTACAGAGGAAGAGGACCTCAGATTTCTTGAGTCAAGGATGGAATTAGAAGATTCCACATGCAGATCTGTTCAAAGGGAAGTGTTTGGGAAAGCAACCAAGACTGAAAAGTCTTATGGTTTTGAAAATATCAGAGTTACACTAACTCTCAATGCAGAGTTCGATAATTGAGCACATATCAGCATATGTGAAAGGAGAGGCCCAAATAGTATCCGGAATCCATTCTGACATTGATAACAATTCATGAGTTCTAATTGCATAAATTGACACCCATTCTTGTGTTAAAGTTACAACACAGAGATTCGAAGAGAAATAGAATAGAACTCTGATTCATGGAAATGAAATCACGAGGAAGAGAATTATCACATTAAGGGGTTAATTGCAGAGGAACGCATTGAATGGGGCCATATGCCAACGAAATGAGAGATTTCGGAATTCCAAGGTGCATTGGAACATAATAATTATTGAGGTGCCACAATGGAGAGTGAGAGCGAAGCTGTTAAACGAAATAGTGTAGTAGACAGGGTTAAAGAGATAGCACAACAGACATAAACCAAGTAAATGAAGCGGAGTTGAATGAAGCGGAACCTTGAGCCAGAGGAACGAAACTGGAGCGTTGAACAGTCAAGGCGGTTTACAAGGCTGAAAACCAGCAGTCTCGCACTTTTTAAAAGCGTTAAATAGATTTTTTGGAAAAAACATGATTCCATTTGATGAAGGACGCGTGGCATAAGTGGTAAGTTCAAAACCACTTTTATCGTGTTCTTTTAGAGCTTTAAAAGTCGGGAGTTAAAAAAACACGATATGCGTTATAATCGTTCGATATGGAGTGGTGGACATCCGATGGTAGGTGTATTCTGAAACTGTGTGGAGGTTAATACGGCGCGAATCAACGGTGAAAAACCTTAAAATGGAGTGCGATGAATTTTGGACCGTTGGATCCGTTGAGCCATTAGTTAACGAGGTACGTACTGTGGGCCCGAATATATTGTAGTTTATATCCGTTGGTGTTAATTGATCAATGTCAAGATCGGTAAGTTTTAAAAGGAAAAGGAGTGTATGTATGTTGGATGAATGGTGTGGGCCCTTGTATGAATGAATTGCTATCTTGCGGACCTTTATGTAATGATTTTGATAATAAAGTTAATGGTTGGGAAGAGTGGATTTCATAGGGTAATTTATATTCCCCTTTCTCAATTAGAATCGGGTGTATGAATATATAAGCCCATGAGAAGATTTTTTGTGGGTTTATTCAACCATTGATATGTTAAACAATTCCATAAAGTGGGTTTGTAATAATTTTTTCAGTGGGTATTTGGAAGGAGGAAAAATTAAAGCTTCCGCGTAATGTTAGAGTCTGCCAGATTTAAAATTGTTTGGGAAAATAAAATGAAATTGCATTTTCATACGCATCAGAGTGTGGTTGTGAGGTTTAAGCATGGTAGCCCAGACATCAGCAGTTAAGGCAAGGTAATTCGAATAAATTTAGAGCTATTCTTCACCCAGGATTGCGTAGTGGAGGCAGGCTAGCAGGTGGCAAGAAATCACTGCATGAATTTGCAGATTTCTTCTTATTAGTGTGTGACGATTGATTATACTGAGAGCTTGATGTACTAAGATTTTTATGATATTGTTACATGATCTCCATGATACATAATATATGATAGTTGGGGTTTTCAGCTTCAGGCTTTCCTGTTAAACAACTGTGTTATGTGCGATTGTTTTTATTGCTTCATGTGTTTGCAATTGATTTTAATTTCTGCAAAAGATTAACAATAGAAGGATTATGTATCTAGCAAGAAGATAAATATTGTTAGATCAGGATAATTTAGATATATACATGCATCTTGTATAAAATTTCTACATGGTATCGAAGTAGTGTTAATTCTTGAAGATTGCAATTGTGAGGAATTGATGAGTTTGTGCAGGTGGACAATTCGAATTTGCTACATAAAATTCTTGGTGTAGAAGTTGAGTATACATTGAAATGTATTTCAATGGGTTGCGATTGGAGTATGCCCTTGATGGGATCTCAAATTACATAGCTTGGAAGGATAGGATGGAGGTGGTGTTGGAGGTTAATGGACTAAAGGAGTTCATCGATAGTGATGTTCCTAAGCCGGGGTCTAGCAATGCTGCATTACTTGATGCATGGAAAAAGAAGATAGCAAAGACAAGAAGAATTATGATGGAAGGTGTGAAGGAACATATTATGTCCAGCCTTCATGGGAAAGCCACTCTATTATTAATGTGGAAGGACTTGATAGATTTATTCCGAAGCAGAAGTGAACAGAGGAAGTTGGCGCTGAAAGACAAGCTCATAAAAATAAAAATGGAGAAGGGCGAAAATATTCCACAATATCTCACAAATTTTGTCCACTATAGAGATGAACTGGGAGGTGTGGGGATTACTATTGATGATGAATACTTGGTGAGCTTGGCTCTCTTTGGGCTTTCGAAGAGTCGGCATAGCTACTAAGACTTTGTCAATGGACGGGAGAAACTACCGGGATGGGAGTGACTTTGGTCGAATCTTGTGCAGGAGGAGATAAGGCAAGGTACCAGGGATGGCTCTTCATCGAAGAAATAAGGTGAAGAGAATTTTTCTTTGGCTACCAAAGAAAGGAAGGGGAAGGGGAAGAAATTTCCTTCAAAACCCGATTCTAAAGGCAAGAAGCAGGGTTTGTCCAAAGTGAAGTGTTTTCACTGCCACGAACATGGGCATTTCGCCACTAACTCTCCATAGAAGAAGAAGAAAAAGAAGGCAGTTGGAGTTGTAGTTGGAGAGGCCTTAGCCTCACAATTTGAAATTTATTTCTCTTTGATCGCATGCTTTGTTTCAAGCTATATGGGATCGGTGTGGTATCTTGATAATCGTGCATCTTTCCATATGACGGGAGATAAGGAGTTGCATAGTGACTTGGAGGAGAAGGACCTCCAGATGCGTATAGAGATGGGTGATGATGGTCGATACAGTACGACCGGCATTGGGACCATTACCTTTGAGAGGGAGTCTAGTAATCCATTCTTTTTGAAGGATGTTATGCATGTTCCAGGTTTGAATAAGAACTTGGTCTCGGTCGCAATGTTGGAAGACAAAGGTTATGATGTTGTTTTCAGTGAGGGAAAATCCTTCCTTCGACATAAAACAATGGGTCAAACCAAGAAGACAGGGATTCAAGTTAAGAATCTCTACAAGCTAGAGGCAGATGGCTACGCTGAAATGGTGGGCAAAGCAGAGGAAGTGGTGAGCCGGGATGAGGGCGAATTATGGCACAGGAGATTGGGCCATCTTCACCATGGCACTTTGAAGACTTTGCAATAGATTTCTACTGGAATTCCCAAGGGTACTCTTGCACAGTAAAATCAATGCAAGGGATGTACTATGGGTAGGTTTGTGAAGACCACCTTTCATGAGAAGGAGAACCATGCTTCGGTGATCCTGGAGAGAATTCACACAGATGTGTGTGGACCTTTCTCGTTTGCTTCAACAACAGAACACATATATTATGTTAGCTTTGTTGATGAATATTCTCGTAGATGATAGATCTTCTTCATGTAGAAGAAGAGCGAAACATTCTCAAATTTCTGTGAGTTTAAATCATTGGTGGAGGAGGATTCAGGGAAGCAAGTGAAAGCTCTATGGAGTGATAATGGTGGTGAATACATCTCAGGTGAATTCAAAGACTTCTATATTGAAGAAGGAATTCAAAGAGAACTCAAAGTGCCTCATAACCCACAGCAGAATGGGGTCATTGAGAGGAAGAGCAGAATGATCATGGGTGCTGCACGAGTGATGTTGCATGACCAAGACCTACCGATGCAGTTGTGGAATCATGCAACACTGTGTTTTATGTGCAAAAACGTTGTCCTCATAGAGTACTTGTCATGAGTACACCTAAAGAAGCTTTTACTGGTAATAAGCCCGATATTTCTCATTTGAATATTTTTGGCTCATTTGTTTACATTCATGTGACAAAGGAAACCAGGAAGAAGCTGGAGTCGACTAAAGAAGTTGGGATATTTTTGGGGTACACAGAAACACCCTATAATTATCGTGTGTATTTTCCAGATAGTCGAATCACTATGGTAAGACGAGATATAAAATTCAATGAGGTGAAAGCCATGAAGTTGTTGCTTGAGAGGGAGATACACTTGCATGTGGAGGAGGAACTTATTATTCCCAAAGATGAGCCTCTAGGTGTGGATCAGCCATAGGAGGAGATTCATGGAGTGGAGGAGTCCACTCACGTAGAACCAAACATCAGACAAGGCAGAAAGTGTACCACAGAAGCTGAGAGACTAAAGCTTAATGCGGCATAGAATGTAGGAGTCCCTACATCATAGCGCAGACAGAGACAGTCACCTGACCAGTTTATTGGATACATGGCTATTATGAGCAAGTGTATCGTGACATAGCCATATTATTTTGAAGAAGAAGTGCAGGATCCCACATGGGTAGATGCCATGTTGGAGGAGTATGACTCCATTTTCAGAAACAGTGCTTGGGAGATTGTTTCAAAGCCAGTGGGAAAATGAGTTGTAGGATCAAGATGGATCTACAGGGTAAAGCAAGCTGCTGATGGGAGCATAGAGAATTATAAGGCAAGATTTTTTTCTCGGGGCTTCTCACAGATGAAGGGGATTTATTATGAAGAAACCTTTGCAACTGTCGCATGATATTATTCCATACGGACCATCCTTTCTCTCTCAGCGCAGATGGGTTGGCACATTCATCAGATGGATGTGAAGACTGCATTTCTTAATGGTATCATTGAGGAAGAGGTGTAAATTGATAAGCCTAAAGTATTTGAGATCTACAGCACCGAGTCACATGTGTGCAGGCTCAAAAAAGCGTTGTATGGGCTGAAACAAGCACCTTGTGCTTGGTACACTTGGATTGATAGCTATTTCACTGGAGTTGGCTTCATCAAGAGTGAGGCGGATTTGTGGTGGAGGGTAAGATTTTAATCATTGTTCTTTATGTTGATGATTTAATACTAACGGGTGATGAGAAATTGATACACTCACAGAGGAAGGGGAGTGTCTCTGCCACTCACATATGTGGGTCAAGGGGTCTCTTCTAAGTTCATTGTCAAAATCGAAGCCAAAATAACCTCATCTCAATATAAGTCATTAAGGAATTGGGCCGAATAACCACACCACACTTTCAACCATACACTACTGGGTGCCTCCACCAAGGATGATATCTCCACGTTCGCCAATAGTTCCACTTTCCCTACAACATCAAGCCCTTCATAGATGATGTACTATGTGATGTTTCTCCTCCATAAGTCCATGATGTGTTATTAGGAAAACCATACTTATGGAAGCATAATTTTGTGTATGAGTCCATGCCTCACATTGTTATTATTATTTTGTGAAGTAATTTATACAAGATACCAGGGGTAGCCCTTCCTACTTCCATTTATTTGATCTCTGCTAAGCAATGTAGTAAGATCATATCCGAGACACAAAAATTGTTTTCTTTCTGATTCACTCTCAAATTAAGGTTAATATCATGGCCACATACATGGCCCTTAGGAAGGGTTCCTCCATGCAAAAGAAGCAATCAGATAAGGCCGTGGAAGAATACATTGACATCTTCTCCTCACCCACAGGGATATATTTTCATGTAATGTCCCAAAATAGGAAAAGTAGTAATATTGAACACAAAACGGGAAAGAGCAGTAATACATCAACACATAAAAAATAAGCAGATCATATAGCCATAATATTAACATTATAGTAGCAGAATGTCTACAAGATCTTGAGGAGAAAGTCACTCAAGTTAGGCAAAACAAGCCTCAATAGACACGGTACATGAAATATGAAGAACACTACTATACAATAATGTCAGAGGCTAAGATAGTGAAATTTTAGCAAGGGTTTACAACTGTTGTAAATGGAAACACATGGATCTACTTATAGGGTGCTTATAAAATGCCGCGATCAAAGATATAGGCCTTTTAGCACTATTCTAAGATAACCTAGAAGCGGTTTCCTAAAATACACAATATGAAGAAAATGAAAAATATGGCCCTAGGGCTGCATAATCTCTGCAACTGAATATCTTGAAGGAGGTGGCTGAAAATAATGTAGAAATGTATGGAACTCCTCTAATAGATCCTCCAAGTGAAAGGTTGATCCCTTCACTGAAGATATAACTCCTCAACTAGGGCTCCAAACCCTCCACTGCAACTGCTCACTAAAATAACGCAATTCTTTTAGGAAACTACATTGTAACTAATATCAGTACCTTAGCCTGATGTTAAATGATGAAATGAAGTTCAAGAATCTTCATTACAAGCTTCCCAGATGAAGGGCTGCTACCTCCACTGGAAAACAAGCTCAAAAGTCAGGTTTCTCAACCCTCCACTATTGCAACCCTACAAAACAACCCAACCCTAGAAGAGACTGCGTTGTGGATTATGGATGAAGCTTGGCCAAATTCTGGATAGTGGAAATGATGCTCAAGATACCTCTCCTGAGTAGGCACTCGAAGTCCCCCGAGGATGAGGGTGGGATTCCCGCTCGGGAACACCCTTGTGATAAACAACACAAAAAACTTAGCTAAACAGCTAAAGTGTGAAAATAGTCATACAAGACCACAAATCAGTAATCCAATTCATGTCCTCTATGGCTGCCATCCTCTTCCTTTTATTCTTGGTGAGCTTCCTCACCCTGGGTCCCACTCATCAAAGGAGTTACTCTATGCATACACTCCTAAATGACTGTGTTGTCCTCTATTAATCCTCCACTATCTCCATAACAACACTGTTGATTTGGTCAAAATTGACCTTTTCCACATGCTTTATCCCATGTTCATACCTCAAGGTTCTTTATTAAGCTAATAAAATGATCCAAATTCACATGAGAAGTGGTTTTATTCCTACTAAAGAGATTTATGGGTCTCCCTACCCACTTATTCATCTATCTAAGTGACAAAATCAAAAGTTAATATTCCAATTAGCTATAATCTAATTTTAGAATATTATAGTTCTCCCATCCCAAATGTTTCTTGTCCTTAAGCAATTACAAGGATAAACACTGCAAAGCCTCCTCTCCTCCTCTTGTATCATCCTCATCTGATAAGCTCCTCCATTGAACAAGACACTCTCTCATCAATTTGTCTCCTAGTTGCTCCTCCCAAGTGTACAAGTTAGCCTTTGGTGAAAAATTCAAATGGATCTCATCATGAAGAAGTGGGATATCCATGGAGGCAAATATATGCTATCTAGAGGCCTTCTTGAGGCATGGAATCTGAAAATTTTTGGGAACCTTCATTCCCATGTGAAGCTCCAATCCCAAGCTATCATCCAAACAAAATGAATCACCCTCCAAAGTGGTAACTCATAGAAACACTCTTCCGTCTCTTGCTCCTGCAAAGTAGATAGGCTGTATGGTTGAACATGATGGACCCAGTTGTCCATCCCACGCTATCTCTCTCTCCACTTATGATATGTGTAGAGCTACTGCTGATTTTGGGCTGCAATAATGCTTCCCTCAAGAGGCAAAAAGGAAACTGGATCCCCAAAGACCCCTTCTTTAGTTCGATGACTATTGCTTGCCCAAACCATCCCATATAAAGTGAATAGAACATCATCATAATATGGAGTCAAAATGAGAAAGATACTGGATGTTATGTGTAATGCTAGATGGTACCAACAATTTCCCAGGTGGTTACAACACAGTTTTGCTACTTGTTGCCTCTGATCATCATGTGGCAAGTTGTCTCCCAAGCATTTGCTAGTTGTACATGTTTTCTCATCTACTATAAAGTAGTAAATTACACGGTGTATCAACTGAGCACACCAAGAATAGAAATATACTTGCCCAAATCCATACAAGAAATGGCTATCTCCATCACAGATGTTGGTCTTATAAAGACCATGAAGTACAAATAGAGGCTTACCCTCTCGTGGAATAATGCACTGTATATAAATGGCAAGATAATGAAAATAATTTGTAACACAACTCTTACCATGCACTGTGAGTAGGCTGATGATGAGGTCCATGGATGAGCCCTCCCATGAGAATCTCCCCATAGTGATCTGAAATGTGAAGTGATACATACTCCTAAGTGACAACGATGTTGGCCTTTGTGATAAGGCTCCTGTAATCTCATATTTCCATTCTTGACATGCCAAATTCCAAAGTCATGTGTCATAATGCTACTACATATGGGAGAATCCTTCTTATGTGGAAGTATCTCCTAATCCTTCAATGCTAAGGAGTATCCCATTTTCACCATGATTGTGCCACCCTCTACTCTAAAAAAATCATGCAAGGTATGGGAGAAAATCACCCATACTCTCCCAAGAGTAACCAAAGAAAAATTAACTCTTCTTGCCTCCTCATCTCACCATCATACAAGTCATGGAGTAACATCATGATAGTTGACTTGTAGAATGCCCCATACAACCAAATCTTCTACTGCCATATCAGATGGGTTCCATGCAATGCCCCAAACCATAACATGCCCTTTGAAATAGGATATGTCACATGATGGCCAAATTATTTCAAGAGTAGCCAGTGCAACCATGACTCCTACTTCCTTGTGTCATAGATCTGCAAGTGGCTCACCAACCCCTTTCTTATCATCCTCACCCATCCATCCAAATGTGGGTTCCTCCTACCATGCTCCAATTTGGTATCCATCCAATAAAGAATACCATCCTCCCAAATTTGATGACTATCATTGCACTTCAGGAGATGTTGAAGTGCAACCTCCTAGATATATCCATATAAATACCACTCATCAATGACCAATTTGAACCCATAAGGCTCCAAAGATGTTGTAGGCAAAAGCTTCTCATTGAGCTGTGAAATGATCATCAAGAATTATCCACCATAATAATGGGATATGTCATCCATCATAAGTTTTTTTCCATCAACCATCTTCCTATCCAATTCTACAAAAGTATAATGGTCATCAGAATGTCACAAAAATAGTTGGCCCCCCAACTCATCACTGCTGCTCAATGAAAACACTATTGATCTCCATCATGGTGCATCTGCTGTCTCATGATCATGCACAATGCTGAAAACACATTGTTGCATTGGATTGATTAGGATTATGCTCATCCTATCCTCCAAAACTATACACTCCAACCCAAAGTGTTGTGTGCAGCTCAACAAGGAGAAACCAATATGGCTATACATCTCCTCCTTGAACCAGTCAAAGTTCCTCTCCATAGTGATGATATGCTCCTGCAAATCAATAGTGTTCTTTGACCCTAGGTCATGCAATTTCCTTGATGGCATGTTCCCACGACTCTCCATATGATGTGCTGAAATAATAGGAGGTGGAAATTTTTTCATACCTTGGTTAAGCTAATCCTTGGGAACATCTTGTACAACTACAAGGGTTCCTCCTACTAGTGTGATGACTCCTCCAATTATGGGTGATGGCGATGGTTGCTCCTATAATACTGGAAAAGTGTTGGTATAAGGCTCCTCCTCCTCATGCATCTCCTGAATAATGCATGGGACTCTCAATGTCAAGAGATCAAGACCATCTTTCAAAGCTAAAAGTGTTCCTTCTCCTAATGCAAGTACTCTTGTAGAAAGTGGTGGTTGAAGTTTCTCTTCTTCTGGAATGATAATGATGGCATATTTCCTTGGATCCTTATGTGATTTCTCATCTATGTTAGGAAATGTCTCAATAGGAATTACCTCCAGTTTCTTCTTATCAAACTTCTTGATCAACCTTTGAGTAAAATATGCATAAGCTGTCACTCTTGCATGTCTTAAATGGATAAACCACTAAATATTTTCTTCACCCTCAAGGTGCAGCACTGCAATATCAACAACTTCTTTTTCTGCTACTCGATGTAGCAGGAAGAATGCATATAAATTCCTCCTCCAAGCCCTTGCTTTTCATGTGGATGCTTCATCAAATGTAGACAATATAAATCTATTTTTTCTTTTTCTTCTACCATTGCTGCAAGGTCTCTTCTCTTATTTGATATGAATAAACTGCTGGAGAGTTAGATTCTCCTTGAAAGCCCTTGATTGAGATTTTTACTCTTCAAGATAATCACTTAGAGTCTCATGATATAAGTTTCCTCCATATCCATGCCTTTCACCTTCCTCTTCAAATAAAGTGGACATTGTATATTTCTTTGGAGCTCTATGCAATACCAGTTTCTTTTCAATGTTGATAGGAAGTGCTTGGACCTTCCTCATCTTGAAACCTTCTTGAGTTATCATTGCATCTCTCCCTTCTCATTTGCTTGACCTCCTTGGAGAGGTACTTCATAGATCTAAAAAGAAATGAGGAAAAACTTATTCCCTCCATCTTTATGTATCTCTTCTTCTTGTGTCATAATATGTATTTCCCACAAGCTGAGCCAGAGATCATGCTATGATACCACTGTAATATCCCAAAATAGGAAAAGAAGTAATATTGAAAAAAAAACTGGAAATATCAGTGATACATCAACACATAAAACATAAGTAGATCATATAGCCATCAAATTAACATTGTAGTAGAAAACTGTGTACAAGATCTTGAGGTTAAAGTCACTCAAGTTAGGAAAAACAAGCCTCAATAGACCAAGTACGTGAACTATGAAGAACACTGCTACATAATAATGCCAAAGGCTAAGATAACACAATTTTAGCAAGGGTTTTCTTCTGTTGTAAATGGAAGCACATAGATCTTCTGATAGGGTGCTTAGAAAATGTCGAGATCAAAGATCTAGGCCTTCTATCACTCTTCCAAGATAACCCAAAAGGGGTTTCCTAAATACACAAAATGCAGAAAATACAAAATATGGCCCTAGGGCTGCATAATCTCTGCAACTAAATATCTAGAAGGAGGTGGCTGAAACTGATGTAGAAATGTGTGGAACTCCTCCAATAGATCCTGCAAGTGAAAGGGTAGTCCCTTCACTAAATATCTAATTCCTCAACAAGGGCTCCAAACCCTCCACTGCAACTTCTCACCGAAATAATGCAATTCCTTCACAAAACTGCACTGTAACTGATAGCAGTACCTTAGCCTGATTCTAAATGATGAAATGAAGCTCAAGAATCTTCCTTACAAGCTTCCTAGATGAAGGGCTCCTCCCTCCACTGGAAAACAAGCTCAGAAGTGGGGTTTATCAACCCTCCACTACTGCAACCCTGCAACACAACAAAGCCCTGAAAGAGACTACGTTGTGGATGATGGATGAAGGTTGTCAAATTTCGAATAGTGGAAATGATACTCAAGATACCTTTCTTGAGTAGGCACTCAAAGTCCCCCGAGGATGAGGGTGGGATTCCCGCTCGGGAACACTGTTGTGCTAAACAACACAACAAACCTACCTAAACAGTTGAAGTGTGCAAATAGTCATACAAGACCAAAAAATAAATAATCCAATTCATGTCCTCTATGGCTTCCATCCTCTTCCTTTTATGCTTGGGGAGCATCCTCACCCTGGGTCCCACTCATTAAAGGAGTTACTCTCATGCATACACTTCTCCTAAATTATTGCATTTTCCTCCATTAATCCTACACTATCTCCATAACATCATTGTTGATTTGGTCAACATTGACCTTGTCCACATACTTTAGCCCCTGTTCATACCTCAAGGTGCTTTATTTAGCTAATACAATGATCCACATTCACATGAGAAGTGGTTTTATTCCTACTAAAGATATTTATGGGTCTCCCTACCGACTTATTCATCTATCTGAATGACAAAAGAAAAAATTAATATTCCAATTAGCTGTAAGCTAATTTTGGAATATTACATTGCACTTTTGAGTCAAGCAATAGATTTATCTAATTCCAAGATCACCTCTACCCAATGGGGCGATATAACATTGCTATATTATAGAAAATTAATAAATCAAGCGGAAAATCCAAGAGTTGCTACAAAATGGGCACATATGACCAAGTTCCTCACCTTATGGGAGCCCTATTGTACTTGTACAAAATAAGGATGGGACTTGGAGATTCTACATTGATTATTGAGCACTAAACAAAATAACTATCAGGAACATGTATCCAATCCCATAAATTCATGACCTTCTTCACTAGCTCAAGGGGACTGATTACTTTAGCAAGATCAATTTGAAGTTTGGATATCACTAGGTTCTAGTAAAACCCAAAGATGTATGGAATACTATAAACACCCCTCCCACATTTACCTAGTTTCACTGACCTACCAGTTTAAACATGAGAAGGATAGCTACTATGACATGACCCGACATCCTAGATCCAATTAAGGAAGTGGGACCAAATACTGATGACAAAATGACATCTCACATCATCTCTTAGGACTACAGGGACCCTCAAGGGGCCAAAGAATCACCCCAAGTGACTAAAACCTGAGTTGTGGCTTGCTTTCACACACTCTAACCCCCAACCACATGCATGAAAAGGCCTCCATGTATTTATAGGCATCTAACCACATGCATAAGCTTGCTTGGGTGTGGTTGTGAGCCAAATTCTTCAATTTTGAGCATGCGGTCCTGAGATCAGTGCCACCTTTTGAAGATTGCCTCCCGACCACTGCCCAAAATTGACTGAGAATTTCTAGAATCATGTCTAACATGGAAACATGACTAAATGTTCAATTTCAACTCAAACATTGACCTAGAATGACCGGAACATACTAGGAATTTCGCCAAACACATGGAAAACATGTAAGGATCATGAATGCATATATTATAATAGAAGTATGAGATTCATATGTGTAATATCCAAAAATGGGAATGCAATAGTGCATACGCTGTTAGGTCCCTATATTACTAGTATAGTCCCTTATTATTGTTAGTGTAACCCCCTTATTGTTATTATTGTACCCTTGTAACCCCCATATTGTTATTATTGTGCCCTTAAATTATTATTGTTAGGTCGACTAGGATTACATTGTGGCCCCATGGACTCCTATATATAGAAAGGAGGTTTTGTAATTTGAAACATCTAAGAATTGTTCATTCCTGTAATGTATTAGAGGTTTCCCCCTTGAATTGGCTTATTTCTAAGGCATTGATATCTCCTTTCTTCTATTTTGGAGCTATTTTCACAACATTCGGTATCAGAGCCTTGAGATTAGGGTTTCACTACTCCGAACAGGTCACCGTGGAATTTTCGCTATAAAGTTTTTCTACGAAGGTTAAGAATCTGAAATTTTTAGAGTGTGAAGCCAAAATCCTGAGGAACATCTTCAAAAAATTTTAGAGCTTGGTTCGTAATATTTTCGGAGATATGATCTGTGCAAGTCAAGTCATTTTGTAGGCTCCAAAATTTAACCTAAACAGGTCATCATGGTATTTTCATAATAACTTTTGTTCCACGAAGTTTCAGCACCTGAAATTTTTACAGTGCAAAGCTACAATACTAAGGAAGATTTTCACACAATTTCAGATATTGGTTCGCAACATGTTTGGAGATATGATCTGTGGAAGTTAGGGATTTTTGAGGCTTCTGAATTTCATCTCAAAGAGGTGATCGTGGGAAAATCATCATAGCTCTCTCTGTGAGCATCAGATTGGAATGCTATAAAAAGTGGTCGCAAATACATGGATTGTAGTTTTTGGTCTATTAATTTTAGAGCCAAAGGAGGAAACAATGACACACGGCAAGTCGTACAAGTTCGCTCTATTGAACTAGTCCAAAATTGGGTCATTATGGGAGATTGGACATAAATTTTCCTTGAAGAATCCAAATAAGATCAGAACTGTGGCATTTGAAAGAAGTTTCATAGGGCTACTGTAGGGCTAAATTTCAGATATTGAGGATCCAAAATTATAGAGATAATTCAATTTCAATATCGAGCTCCTCAAAAGAAAGTAAAAGGTTTGTATTTTGTTTTTCCGAATTGCATAAGTCTTGTTTGAAGAATCAAGTTGAATTTATTCCAAGGGCATATTGTAGAATAGGTATCAGTATTGGATTCTAAAATGGCCCCTAAAAAGAATTCAAAACCCATTAAGCCTTTAGAAAGCTCTACTATGACTCATGAATACGAAGAATGGCAACATGACATATCAAAATTACAAGAGCAATTGCAACAAATTTCACTCTCGCAAAGAGCAACAAAAAATGACATGAAAGTTTTGAAGAAAGGTGTGGAAACTAATATGGATGGTTTGAAGAAAGGCGTGGAATCTAAGACGGATGGTTTGAAGAATGGCATGGAATATAAGATAGATGGCATGGAAGCTAGCATGGAATCTAAGATGGATGACATGGAAGCTAAGATCGATGAGAAAATGGAAAACATGAAGAATGATCTAAATGCTGACATGGAAGGTTTGACAAAGTTGATACAAGATCTATTTCCTAATGGTGAAAATATAGTAGAGGAAACTCATGATGAGAAAAAAATAAATGTTAATCGTGATTTCATAAAATCTAATGTTGGCGGGAAGAACCACCATATTCCAAAAATGGATATGAGGAAGTTTGATGGAAAGGATCCTGTAACATGGATACTACAGACGGAGCAATATTTTGATCTCCATAATGTGAAAAAAACACAAAAGGTACAAATTGCAACTTTACATTTAGAACAAAATACATTTGTATGGTATCGATGGCTTTGCTCCCGTAAAAAAATTGTCACTTGGTCAATTTTTACGGAGGAAATGATAGCACATTACGAGGATACAAAGAGCAACACCTTCTTTAGCCAATTGATAAATCTCAAACAAAAGGGTTTAGTGGGGGAGCACATTGAGGACTTCCAAAAATTGAATATAAGGGTAACGGATATTCCAGAGGAACACAGGATTGATCTCTTCATAGGCACTTTAAAGGATAACATCCAACATGAAGTTCGCGTTTTGGAACCTGATTCATTGGAGAAGGCATTCGGGTTGTCAAGAAAAGTTGAATGTAAAATTATGGAGACAAGGAAGCCTACCACTCAATTCTATAAAGAAGGAAGTGTTGCTACACCTAGATTTCCACAACCTACAAGGTTGACACCACAACAATTGGAAGAAAAAAAAGCAAAAGGGCTTTGCTACAGTTGTGATAGCAAATACACTAAAGGTCATAAGTGTGCTGAGAAGAAATTATTTTACATAGATTGTGAAGAAGAAGAAGAAAATGAACAAGAGGAGGATATACACCAGGAACCACCCCTAGAAGAGGAAGAAATGAATCCGACCATATCGTGTAATGCACTGGCAGGAATTACCACTCCTCAAACTCTCAAGATAGAAGGACATATAAAGAAGAAAAGGGTAATAGTGTTGATTGATTCACGTAGCACCCATAATTTTATTCATTATAAGGTAGCCAAGGAATTAAATTGTTTCCTATACCCAGCACCAGAATGTCAAGTGATGGTTGCAAATGGAGGAACTATAAATTGCTCTGGAAAATGCCATAATATCAAGCTAACCATGGGGGAATATGTATTGACTAGTGCAATGCTTTCCATTCCTATGGGAGGTGTTGATGTTGTACTAGGAGTACAATGGTTACAATCTTTGGGGACGGTAGCTTTTAATTTTCAAGAACTTTTCTTGAAATTTTTTTTAGAAGGAAAGGAAGTTGAATTACGGGGTATTGCGGGGAAGCCGGGAAAGATAATAAGCTCTAATGTCATGAAAAAGCTTCTAAAGAAAGAACAACGAGGCGTAATTGCACAATTATGCTCACTAGAAGTTCCAACATCAAAATCATCTATTTCTGCAGATCTCCAACAAGTCTTGGACAATCATTCCAAGGTGTTTGAAACTCCCAAAGGACTCCCACCTATTCGAGATCATGATCATGCTATTCATTTGATTCCAGGAAGTGTTCCTCCAAACATCAGGCCTTATAGATATCCTTACTTCCAAAAGAGCGAAATTGAACGTATGATTGCAGAAATGTTAGAGGCGGGTATAATTCAACCTACTCAAAGTTCTTTCTCTGCTCCTGTAGTATTGGTACACAAGAAGGATGGATCATGGCGAATGTGTCCAGATTATAGGGAGCTCAATAAGCTCACCATTAAAGATAAATTTCCCATTTCTGTGATTGATGAATTATTGGATGAATTACATGGAGCAATTTATTTTACCAAGTTGGATCTTCGTTCAGGATATCATCAAATTAGAATGAAGACTGAAGATATTCCAAAAACAACATTTCGAACTCATGAGGGTCATTATGAATTTTTGGTAATGCCTTTTGGCCTTACCAATGCACCTTCTACATTTCAAGGGTTGATGAATTCCATTTCAAACCCTTCCTTAGAAAATTTGTGCTAGTATTTTTTGATGATATACTAATCTACAGCAGGTCTTGGAAGGATCATGTTGAACATGTTGACAGGGTGCTCAAACTATTGCAGGAGAAACAATTATATGAAAAAATATCCAAATGTTTCTTTGGAGTACAAGAGGTGGAATATCTAGGTCATATTGTATCTCACGAGGGTGTTAAGGTAGACCCTAAAAAAATTAAAGCCATTAAGGAATGGAAAGTCCCCACAACCATAAAGAAGTTGCGAGGATTTATCCGGTTAACACGGTATTATAGAAAGTTTGTTAAGAATTATGGGAGAATAGCAGCACCTAATAACAACATTATTGAATAAATATGCATTTTCATGGACTCCTGAAGAAACTAAGGCCTTTGAACATCTTAAAGAGGCAATGTGCCTAGCACCAGTCTTAGCTACGCCAGACTTCAAAAAAGCCTTTATTGTGGAATGTGATGCCTCAGGAAATGGAATTGTTGTTGTTTTAATGCAAGAAGGAAGACCCATTGCTTTTGAAATTCGTCCAATCAAAGGAAAGTATTTACAAAAACCTATTTATGAGAAGGAAATGTTAGCAATACTGCATGCACTAAAGAAATGGAGAACTTACCTAATGGGAAGACACTTCAAGGTAAAAACTGATCAAGATAGTCTTAAACAATTTTTGGAACAAAGACTATCTTCAGAAGAGCAGCAAAAATGGGTCACAAATATGTTTGGTTATGAATTTGAAATAATATACAAAAAAGGGAAGCTAAATGTTGTTGCAGATGCACTCTCAAGAAAGAATGAAGAGGTGGAAGCATTGCTTTGTGCCATTTCTATTATCCAACCAGATTGGATAACCGAAGCAAGATATGAATGGAAGAAGGACGAAGAAGTGTGGATACTCATTCAAAAGTTGTAGCAAGATCCTAGTACATATGATACATTTAGTTGGAAAAATTATTCCTTATGGTACAAAGATCACTTATATATTTGTAAGAATTACCAACTAAAAAAAAATATTCTTTTGGAATTGCACACTTCTCCTTTAGGATGACACTTAGGATTTTTAAAACCTAGCACAGGGTGAAGAAAGAATTTTTTTGGGATGGCCTTAAATCTGATATTCAAAAGTTTGTGGCGGAATGTTTGGTTGTCTAGCAGAATAAAGTTGAGATAATTAAGACCTCGGGACTTCTACAACCTTTTTCCATTCCAAGTCAACGTTGTGAGGAGATTTCGATGGATTTTATCACAGGTTTACCTAATTCCGAAGGAAAGAGTGTCATCATGGTGGTAGTTGATAGACTTACCAAGTATGCACACTTTTGTGCATTATCTCATCCATTTAAAGCAAGTAAAGTTGCTACTAAATTTATGGACACAATTCAAAAGCTACATGGAAAACCAAGGATAATTGTGAGCGACAGAGATCCCATTTTTACCGGAAATTTTTGGACAAAGTTATTTTATTGTTTGGGTACTCAATTAGCTCATAGATCATCTTATCATCCTCAATCTGATGGTCAAACTGAGATAGTAAATAAATGTTTGGAAGGATATCTTTGTTGTTTTGTATCTGATAAAAAAACACAATGGGTCAAGTGGTTACCTCTAGCTGAATGGTGGTATAACACTTCCTTCCATACCGCAGCAAAAATGACCCCATTTATGGCACTTTATGGATATCATCCACCATCCATCACATCACCTTTAAGAGAAAATTCAAAGGTTCAAGAAGTGGAAGATCACATCGAGCATCAACAAGAAGTTCTCAAACTCTTAAAGGACAACCTAAATTTGGCACAAACCTGAATGAAACAACAGGCAGATCAACATCGCAGCGAGAGAATTTTTGATGTAGGAGACTGGTTATTTTTACGACTACAACCATAAAAAAAAATTTCCCTCAAGAATGTAAGAAGGATAATAAATTATCGCCAAAGTAATATGGTCCTTACAAGGTGTTGCAAAATATTGGTACTATGGCATACAAATTGGAGCTTCTTGCTTCTTCACTGAAATAATCCAATTCTTTCCATTTTTCATACAAATAAGGTTATAGGTATAAATATTCCAAGCTCAAATAATATTACTAGAACTTTATATAAGAAAATCATATTGGAACCCGCGCTCATTAAACAAGAACTCAACACACTGACTATTCTCACAGTATCTCATCAAGTGGAAGAACTTACCCACTAAAGATTCTACATGGGAGGATGAGAATTTCATACAGAAGCACCCAGAGCTACTCAAGCATTGAGGAAAACATTTTTTTTAAGGAGAGAGGCATGTTAGGTCCCTATATTACTAGTATAGTCCCTTATTGTTGTTAGTGTAACCCCTTTATTGTTATTATTGTACCCTTGTAACCCCCATATTGCTATTATTGTGCCCTTAAATTATTATTGTTAGGTCGGATAGGATTACATTGTGGCCCCATGGACTCCTATATATAGAAAGGAGATTTTATAATTCATAGCATCCAGCAGTCTTCTTCATCACATACACTGAGGTTGCCCCCTCGAAGTGGCTTATTTCTAAGGCATTGATATCTCTTTTCTTCTATTTTTAGAGCTGGTTTCACAACATAAGCACAATACTAGAATAGCAGGGAGGAATTATATCATAAAATGTGTTAAGAAACACATTTCCATTAATTGAATGAAACAAAAACAAAATGAAGCACTTCTACATCCTCCCAAGTGGGGAAAATGTAGTAATTTGACCCTGAAAATGTTATTTCTGGAGATTTACGTTTTAACAGGAAGAAATAATGGTTGGATCTCTTAGCATATGTATTAAGGCCCTCATATACAAAAGAGGAGAAAAAATAAATCTCTTTTGATAAGTTAAACAGATCTCCCATCCTCTCTTTTGAGGGTTTCAAATCATGATGAAAACCAACTACCTACTGATGGAATATGTACAATCATGTGTAGTGAGCTTTCCAATGTAACCAATCCAGCAGATGGCTACATACCAAAATTCGGCTCTCACTTTTCTCGAGCAGGTAGAACGATGTACATTTAGGAAAATCACAATAACCACTGAAACCAAGGCTTATGATAACGAACCAGGAAAAATTTATATTTTTTGATGCTTGCAAAAGAATGCTGAAGGGATCTTGAAAATCCTGAAGCACTAGTTGGTCTTGAGATCCAGCAGAAAAAATACAACTACTCGCTTCTTCTGATCTGAAAGAGAAATTGATTGCCGAGTGATAGGAAGGCATAGAGAGGTATAAGCCTTTTCCATCTGAGTGTTAGCTGTAAGTTCCTTAACCATGATAAATTCTGGCATATTGTCTCTCTCAAGCTCATATTCCTCAATTTCATGGTCTAGGTCATTCCTAAACAAAAAAAATCTTCAAGATTATAAAAAATGACAGCCTTATCATCTTCATGAAAGAAAATATTATCTGTTTGTTGATATATCAAGCTAATTACAAGACCTTCATCATTTTCATAAGAGGAATAAGTTTCACCAACACTTTCTTGACCATGTGGGAACTGCAAATATACTTTAGCTTGGGCTATAACATGACCTTTCAGGAGTTGATCTATCTCATCTTCAGACAAAGGAGATGATACTTTTTGTTTTCTTTTTCTCAAACAGTGATTGTCTTCATGAAATAACATTTTAAAACATGAAAAACATGAATGATAGTCCTTAATTCCTTGATCTTCTGAAATTTGAAAACATTGTTTATCATCTTCATAAGACATGGAAATCAAATTATCATTTATCACTGAGTTATTGAAAGAATATTTTTCACTTACTTGAACAAAGATCTCATCTTTTTTTTCATGAAATGACTGGATTACCTCCTCATGAAGGCTTTGTTCTAATGAAATGAGGAAATTTGGATCAATAACTCTATCTTCTTCATTCCAGATGATCTCAATAGCAGAGCTCTCGTTCATGGGATTAAGCACAAGGTATTATTGATCATCACGATCTGAATCTAGATCTGAAATAGTTGAATTGACTTTATCACATTCTGAAATTGAAACTTGAATTTCCTGCATATTGTCTTCTTCTATGGACAGATCTGAAATAAAACCTTCTCTTTCATCATTTTCCATTGTACCAAGATCTTGATCCTACTGCAAAGTTTCCTGAGCATCTTGATGAGTATCCTCTAAGTTCTCTTTATGCTGTTGAAATGGATTTTCGTACAGAGCCTCCATGATCTAATCGTCCATGAAGTCATCATCTTCATAAACTTTTTCAATATTTTCAATAAAACTATGAACATGGCTACAACAGTTCTGAACTAAAGTTAAGGATGGATATGATTCTTTATACCTTTCAAAGAACATGGTATGAAAATCCTTTAAACAGTAAATACAAGCAGGCGACAAACTTTCGTACCAAGATTGGGCTTCACCTTCCAGAATGGCCATGAATATCTTCATCAAGAAATCTTCAGGAAAATCAACCTTCAACTTGCAAATATGTATGTGAAATCTAACCAGATGTAAAGCAGCATCCTTCCTATCATCATCTTTAAACGTAGGAAAATTCTGAAGCCAATCCACCTTAGGCATCTTGTTTGGAAAACCTGGAATTTGATCTCGGCTCATGGGAGCATACCTTCGATCCAGCGAAACCATTTTGATAACAATGAATTCACCAAGAAATTCCTCAGGCTACTAATTCTTAAAGAGAAGAGTCGCCATAAAAATTCTAAACCTTGGGATTTTTCGACACTGGAGTCAGCAGGTGAATGATTTCAGCCTTCCTATGTCTGATCATTCTTCACCATCAACAATCAGATCCAACTTGATACATGTACTGGGGAAATTTTCAAGTTAGATGTTATGTTTATAAAATTAGACCGGAGATTGACTGAAGCAGCGTTTATCTACTTTTGCTAATGCAAAGCAATAACATTTCGAAGGCCACCTGGCATAACTTCAGGCTCCGTCTGTAGTTTACAAAACAAATAACACTAACAAGCAAACAATCTTCCCCAGTATGGTTGCCACTATGTTATTTCCTAAATCTACCTCAGGCTGAGAAAGGTAGAATCTAGGGTAACATCAAACCATGCTTAACTTGGTAGCTAGCCCTACCAGTTCGGGAGAGGGCTATCTCCTTGTCAATCTCAACAAAAAAAATGATCAGTGAGGCTTGAGATGACTTGAATAAAGGCTAATTTTAGGCTAGTTATATATGTAAAAGAGTTTGATTTGATTTTGAGGGTGTTTGTTGGAACAAAGGGAAAAGCAGATTTTGGGTATGGGGAATGAGGCCTAGTTTTTGTAGAGATCTGAATGGGGCAAGGTAGGAAATTGTTTTGACACTTCAATTTTGAATGAAATGGATAGCTTAGACCGGTGAGGAGTTGAAGAGGGCAAGAAAATTTCACGAATCCTCTTCAAACAGCTGAAAACATAGAAAATTAAACAAACCCTAGGTAGAGCACTGCAAATTTTAATGAATTCTACATTTACCCTTGTTTTTTAACTTAAGAAGAAATAAGAGAGAAAGTGGTATACATAAAACATCAGTAGACTTAAATTTATAGAGAGAAACACACTATCAAATAAAAATACCACATGAATCCCATAGAGTGCTGCAAACCCTGGTCTATTCCTTTGCCAAAATGCAGAGATGAATGTACAATGATGCTCAAAGCATTCCCAAAAGTCCAACCATACTAATGACTGAAAAACCACAAGATATAGACAACAGTAACTCATCCCCAGCCTCTAGGGGTAGAGCTCACAAGTTTAGGAGATTTTTCAAAAATATCTAAACTAAGAACTGGAAAATAAGCAGTGAAACAGCTTGCTCTATAAGATAGGAAACTGATTCATTCAGTTGCAATTCACCTTTTGATGGATGAATCTACCTCCATGAGTAAAAATTTAACAAAATTACGTCAATATCCATAAAAATACATCCAATTACATCATTATTTTAACATTTTTAAGTAAGAAAGTCAAAATGTCAAAAACTAGGTGAAAAATAGAGTTACCGAGTCCAAAATGATCAAAAATCCCCAATGCGCTGCGCCTGATTTCTCTATGCGTCGCGCTAGTTTGCAGCTGATTTTGGAGCCCTTTCAGGTGTCCAAATTTTATCGAAGTGGGATTTTTCGAAATTTCTTCCTGTCTACTTTCCAACACAAGTGAAATTTTTGAATTTGGCCTTCATTTGCCCCTCCAAAACTGATTTCTCCCAACACTGCTTCCTGTGTGCCAAAAAAGGGGCAGAAAGGTCATTTTTAGGGTGTTTTTGAGCCTTCTGGAAGCCCAAAACCTGTCAAAATATCTTGGCCATAGGTATGAATTCACAATTTGCAATGAAAAATCCAAAAATGTAAATTTTGCACCAAGAGGAGCCCCCCATCAAAAGCACGGGCCAAGTGGCGCAACGCATAGAGTTGAAAAATCTGTTTTTAGGCCCAAAATTTTCAAAAATGCAAAAAATGTCCCAATTTTTTTGAAATTTGGGCTGAGTGTCCTCCATTATGTGCTATGCTAGGCCAAGGAAACCTCAGCCAAGATTTGAAGTCCATCATGCCTTTTCCGATGCTTTGAGGCCTTCTTCAACTTGGCGTTCAAAATTTTGATTCTTGCTTTACAAACATGATTTCTCGCCCAAAAATGATTGGCCATGTGCCTCAACATATTTTTCTCCTTGTTGGCCTTCTCCAGAGGCTTTTCCAAATGAATTTTTACCCTTTCAAGCCAAGTTTCACGATCAGCTTCAATTTCTTGCTCATACCCATGATCACTGTCTCTTTCCATTGTCCTTTGGTTTTAAAAACTGTGGTTGTACATGGATGGTTTTTTGGATAACAGTGTGAAAATACGGTGGAGGAATGAAATGGGTAGAGTGTATGGAAGAGAGTGTAAAAATGTATGAGGTGAATGGGATTAAGGGGATAGGTTATACAACCATTAGTTCAATGAAGAAAACTAGGGTTTCACCCTAGAAGCTAGGGTTTTATTTTTCACTTATTGAAACACCATATACACTGATGTAAACTCATATATTGGAAATATGGAGATGTTAACTTAGTTGTGGAATGAAGAATTTGAAATTTTGGAGCTTTTGGAGGAATATTTGAATGGATTTCAGGCTTTTTAGCCCAATGTGCCGCGCCATCTCTATGCGTCGTGCCAATTCATTTTTTACACTACAGAGGGCTGCCCAATGCACCGCGCCATCTCTATGCACCGCACATTTTTGCAGGAGACTTTTGGACGTTTTCCTTAACTCCCAATTGAGCTCATGATAGCTAATTGGAAATATATTTGTGTCTAGTTATTATTTGACTCACCAAGCAAGTCATTTGGCCAACCAAGCTAGGAGAAAACTTGATTTTCCCAAGGTCACTTCAAAGGTGCATCGATTCTCTTGAGGAAACTGTATTTTTCACATTTCTATAAAAACATGACACCTGTGTAAAAAATGAAGGAGGTTTTTCTTCCTTGGCCTATTTTGGACAAAAACCTCTCTCATTTTTTCCAAATTCATCTTTTCTTGCTCAGAAAAATCATTGGAGTAAAACCTATCCCGATGTGTGGAACAAGGGATTTGTCGAAATGAAGCGAAATGAAGGGGATAAGGGGCTTCTAAATTATTGAGAAAATTTTTGGAATTAGGGAGGGATGTTAGGAAGCATGGGAAAGTGGAATTTCAAATATTGAGTGAGAGGAAGGGGTCCAAAAGGGAAAAACACAGGCCTAGCCTAGAAAATTGCCAAGTTGTAGCAAGAAACTAGGGTTTGTGCGAAAATGAGGAATTTGGGGGATCTTAGTGATAGGAAGTGTTTAATAAGGTACATTAAGGATAGGGAAAGGTGTATGAACATCAGCATACAATTTTTGCTGATGATTTGACCATCCAAGAGAAATTACCTTCAAAACCCTAGGAGAGGGAAATGAACCTTACGAAGGCACAACTGAAGCATGAACAAGGTGTAAAATGACCCAGTGGAACTTGACATGATGATGAAAACCCTTTGAATGATGGTACACTAAGCTGAATGGTGACATGGACCAACATTTGGATAACTTTGAAAGGAGTGAAAACAAACCCTAGACTCAATACCTAGTGACCACATTTTACTTGAAGACTCACTGAAATGAAAATATTTGACCTTGACACCTTAAAATCACCTTGTAAGAGCATGTTTGATCACTGGGGGAAGGCTAAAAATACTGACACTAACATTGGCTCCAATGGGGATGGTAGCTCCTTGGAGGTGCCAAGAACTACAGATCTTTGGAAAGCAGACAGTGCGTTCGTGCATTGGGCTATGGAATCAATAACTTTGACAAACCAAAACCAGACTCTTGACTCAATTTTAGGACTGAAATATAACTCAAAGACTGACTCAAACAAACCAAACCAAAACTGAAATCAACCTTCAGTTTTATAGCCTTCACTTCGGGCCCCAAACTAAAACTATGTTGAAACTGACTAAAATAAAAATGACTCAAGACCCACTTAACTGAAACAAGTACTTACAAAGATTTTTGAATGGAAGCAGTCCATCAATATTTGAGGGTTTCAAATCAGGATGAAAACCAACTGCCTACTGATGGAATATGTACAATCATGTGTAGTGAGCCTTCCAATGTAACCAATCTAGCAGATGGCTACATACCAAAATTCGGCTCTCACTTTTCTCGAGCAGGTAGAACAATGTACATGTAGGAAACTCACAATAACCACTGAAACCAAGGCTTATGATAATGAACTAGGCAACATTTATCTTTTCTGATGCTTGCAAAGAATGCCGAAGGGATCTTGAAAATCCTGAAGCACTAGTTGGTCTTGAGATCCAGCAGCAAAAATACAACTACTTGCTTCATTCTGATCTGAAAGAACAATTGATTACCGAGTGATAGGAAGGCACAGAGATGTATAAGCTTCTGCCATCTGAGTGTTAGCTATAAGTTCCTTGACCATGAGAAATTCTGGCATATTGTATCTCTCAAGCTCATATTCCTCAATTTCATGGTCTAGGTCATTCGTAAACAAAAAATAATCTTCAATATTATCAAACATGATAGCCTTATCATCTTCATGAAAGAAAATATTATCTGTTTTCTGATATATAAAGCTAATTACAAGACCGTCATCATTTTCAAAAGAGGAAGAAGTTTCACCAACACTTTCTTGACCATGTGGGCACTGCAAATCTGCTTTATCTTGGGTTGTAACATGACCTTTCAGGAGTTGATCTATCTCATCTTCAGACAAAGGAGATGATACTTTTTGTTTTCTTTTGCTCAAAAAGTGATTGTCTTCATGAAATAACATTTTAAAACATGAAAAACCTGAATAATAGTCCTTAATTCCCTGATCTTCTGAAATTTGAAAACATTGTTGATAATCTTCATAAGACATGGCAATAAAATTATCATTTATCACTGAGTTATTGAAAGAATATTTTTCACTTACCTGAACAAAGATCTCATCTTGTTTTTCATGAACTGACTGGATTACCTCCTCATGAAGGCTTTTTTCTAATGAAATGAGAACATTTGGATCAATAACTCTGTCTTCTTCATTCCAGATGATCTCAATAGCAAAGATCTCCTTCATGGGATTCAACACAAGGTATTATTGATCATCACAATCTGAATCTAGATCTGAAATAGCTGACTTGACTTTATCACATTTTGAAATTGAAACTTGACTTTCCTGCATATTGTCTTCTTCTATGGACAGATCTGAAATAAAACCTTCTCTTTCAACATTTTCCATTGTACCAAGATCTTGATCCTGCTGCAAAGTTTCCTGAGCATCTTGATGAGTATCCTCTAAGTTCTCTTTATGCTGCTGAAATGGATTTTCGTACAAAGCCTCCATGATCTCATCGTCCATGAAGTCATCATCTTCGTAATTTTTTTCAAGATTTTCAATAAAACTATGGACATGGCTACAAAAGTTCTGAACTAAAGTTAAGGATGGATAAGATTCTTTATACCTTTCAAAGAACATGGTATGATAATCCATTAAACAGTAAATACAAGCAGGCGACAAACTCTCATACCAAGATTGATATTCACCTTCCAGAGTGGCCATGAATATCTTCATCAAGCAATATGTAGGAAAATCAACCTTCAACTTGTGAATATGTATGTGAAATCTAACCAGATGTAAATCAGCATCCTTCCTATCATCATCTTCTAACGTAGGCAAATTCTGAAGCCAATCCACCTTAGGCATCTTGTTTGGAAAACCTGGAATGTGATCTCGGCTCATGGGAGCATACCTTCGATCCAGCGAAACCATTTTTATAACAATGAATTCACCAAGAAATTCCTCAAGCTACTGATTCTTGAAGAGTAGAGTTGCCATAAAAATTCTGAACCTTGGGATTTTTCGACATTGGAGTCACCAAGTGAATGATTTCAGCCTTCCTATGTCTGATCATTTTTCACCATCAACAATTAGATCCAACTTGATACATGTACTGGGGAAATTTTCAAGTTAGATGTTGCGTTTATAAAACTGGATCGGAGATTGACTGAAGCAGCGTTTATCTACTTTTGCTAATGCAAAGCAAGAGCATTTCGAAGGCTACCTGGCATAACTTCAGGCTCTGTCTGTAGTTTACAAAACAAATAATAATAACAAGCAAACAATCTTCCCTAGTATGGTCGCCACTATGTTATTTCCTAAATCTACCTCAGGCTGAGAAAGGCAGAATCTAGGATAACATCAAACCATGCTTAACGTAGTAGCTAGCCCTACCAGATCGGGAGAGGGCTCTCTCCTTGTCAATCTCAGCAAAAAAATAATCAGTGAGGCTTGAGATGAATTGAATAAAGGCTGATTTTAGGCTAGGTATATATGTAAAAGAGTTTGATTTGATTTTGATGGTGTTTGTTGGATCAAAGGGAAAAGCAAATTTTGGGTCTGGGGAATGAGACCTAGTTTTTGCAGAGATATGAATGGGGCAAGGTAGGAAATTGTTTTGACACTTAAATTTTGATTGAAATGGATAGCTTAGACCAGTGAGGAGTTGGAGAGGGCAAGATACTTTCAGGAATCCTCTTCAAACAGCTGAAAACATAGAAAATTAAACAAACCCTAGGTAGAGAACTGCAAATTTTAATGAATTCTACCTTTATCCTTGTTTGTTTATTTAAGAAGAAATAAGAGAGAAAGTGGTATACATCAAACATCAGTAGAATTAAATTTACAAAGAGAAACACACTATCAAAGAAAAATACCACATGAATCCCATAGAGTGCTGCAAACCCTGGTCTATTCCTTTGCCAAAATGTAGAGATGAATGTACAATGATGCTCAAAGCATTCCCAAAAGTCCAACCATACTAATTACTAAAAAACCACAAGATATAGACAACACTAACTCATCCCAAGACTCTATGGGTCGAGGTCACAATTTTAGGAGCTGTTTCAACAAGATCTAAACTGAGAACTGGAAAATAGGTAGTGGAACAACTTGCCTCTATAAGATAGGAAAATGATTCATTCAGTTGCAATTCACCTTTTGATGGATGAATCTACCTCCATGAGTAAAAATTTAACAAAATTAAATCAAGATACATCAAACTAAATCCAATTACATCATGATTTTAACATTTGGAAGTAAGAAAGTCAAAATGTCAAAAACTAGGCGAAAAACAGAGTTACTGAGTCCAAAATGAGCAAAAATCCCCAATGCTTCGAGCCTGATTTCTCTGTGCATCGCACTAGTTTGTAGTTGATTTTGGAGGCCTTCTTGGTGTCCAAATTTGATCCAAGTGTGCTTTTTGGAAAGTTATGCATGTCTAACTTCCAACATAAGTGAAATTTATAAATTTGGCCTTCATTTTCCTCTCCAAAACTGATTTCTCCCAACACTACTTCCTGTGTGCCAAAAAGGGGTAGAAAGGTCATTTTTAGTGAGTTTTTGACCCTTCTGGAAGCCCAAAACCTGTCAAAATCTCTTGGCCATAGGTAGGCATGAATAATTTTCCATGAAAAATCCAAAAATGTAAAGTTTTCACCAGGAGGAGCCCCCCATCAATAGCACGCGCCAAGTGGCGCGACACATAGAGCTGAAAAATCTATTTTTAGGCCCAAAATTTTCAAAAATGCAAACAATGTCCCAAATTTTTTGAAATTTGGGCTGAGTGTCCTCCATTATGTGCTATACTGTGCAAGGAAACCTCAGCCAAGATTTAAAGTCTATCATGCCTTTTCCGACGCTTTGAGGCCTTCTTCAACTTGGCCTTCAAAATTTTGATTCTTGCTTTACAAACATGATTTCTCGCCCAATAATGATTGGCCTGTTGAACCCTTAGTTAAACTGAGAGGGGGGGGGGGTGAATCAGTTTAACACATTCATAGACTTTTGAAACTTTTCATTAAAACTTATTTACACCTTTATTTCAAGTCCAACTTAATATGAGAGTAATCTTGGAATGTGAGCTGCAAGTATTAATTTAATATAAAAGTATCCTTAATATGAGAGTAGCAGGTATTAAGCAGATGATATAAATCAGATCAACACATAAAAATCATGCACAAAGACACCAGATATAAGTGGAAACCCATAAACGGAGAAAACCACATCTTATTATTGTTGTGATGCAAAGGCAAGCTCCAACTCCCTCTCACCACTGTTTTCCTGCATGCACCAACCTACAGGAGGCTCCAACCTCAGTCAGCTACAACTGACAGCTATCAAGCTGCAACTTGCTAGGGAAGCTCCAACTTCCTCAATTTCTCAAACTGAATTTTTGCTGATTTACCTCAGATATCAGCTCTATTCTGTAGCATCTCTTTCTGCTCTTCTTTTCTGAATCTTCTCTGCCTCACTCTTCTATACTCTGCATTCTCTATATTTGCTCTCTCTAACCTCTCTTATGCATATCCAGTTGATATTATTTATAGAGTTCCTCACATGACTGTTTGTATTTCACAGAGAACTTGGAGTGAACAATCATGACTCTTTGGCTTCTGTCTTCTTATTCCTTTATCCAACTCATTTTTAAAATTATAGCAATATGTACACATTTCCATGCTACATTGGGATTTTGTCTTTTCCTTAGGATACTTGCCTTTGCATCACAAACAATATAAACAAAAAATATTTACATTTTCAGTTACTCATTTCAATACCTTTCAACTCCTTTTCTGGATTTTGGCTTTACTGGATTTATCTTTTCCTGCTGTTCTTAAGAAACTATTCTGTATACTCTCTGTAAAGCTGTGTGCCATCCTGACAATCTCGCAACGCCCAGTTCCTGTATGTTTCTTCAATAAGGGTCTTCGTAATCCTTTCTTCAATCCATTTATCAAATTCCTAGAATTTGATTAATGAATACCTTGATAATTTTCATAGGCCTAAAGGCAACCCTTATATCTCCCAATATAACAAGTCCTTTGTCAAAATGGAACCAACGCACTCAAACATCCACAATTCATATGACACCCACGTCGCATAATAAAAAATTATACGCACATAATATCTCAAGGTATGTGTACCACCTCCGTTCATTTAATTGGAGTTTAGAATGAATTACCAATGCTAATACAGACGTGCCCATCCATAAGGTAGGAGAAGCGCTTATAACGTTGACGTTCTATCAACATACCACCATGTTCCATATTATAAAATGAGCCATATAACGCATAAATGTCATACCTTGTTTAACCCTCGACCGACGCATATGTTAAACTATATTGTATTCGATCAACGTTAAGATCCTTGGTGATATGTAATATGTTACGAACTTCAAATTTATCGTCGACCCTTATTTTAATAACCAACGCATTAAAATCAAATTTTTATAATAGTCCTTAGACCTTGGGCCCACAATACAATCGCGGAATGCATACACCATACCTTTAATTAAACTTCGTGCAAATCCTGCGCGCGATCACCGTTAGATATCGAGCTTCCAGATTAACGGCTTGTATCGATATCGCGTGGGGTCTTTGGTCGATGATTAACGCGCGATGGTGCACAGTGGAAGTGGTTTTCCCCAAGCCTTTGGAGCCACGTGTCAGCCCTTCTCTGGAATCGCTCCGAAATTTTCAATACCACTTTCCGTATAAGAGTGGTGCGATGAATACCAGAAACCGCCGTTACTGTTCCCCATTCCTCCTCGTGGTTCCGTTTCTTTACTCCAGGTTCCATCCAGCTTCGTGTTCCATCGTCATTCGTGCAATCACCACTTCCTCAGCCCAGTTGGTTCAGTCAGTTTCAAACCAATACTGCGCCAAGTTATAGTCTCGCTTCTCCTCCCATACTTAGTCGAGGAATAGGACCATTTTACTGTATTCCTAGATTATAAACACAGTGCCCAAACATGAATTTAACCTCAATCCGTCTATACAGAGAGTCTCCCCAATCATGCACAGCACATCATTAAACCAATTACAAGGTATACGCGTTTCAATTTCCATATAGAAGCCAAATTCCAAATCTCATATAATTGCTCAAAGACGCAAGGCATTCTCCACAATTAAATAACAATTTCTCACGAGTCCTGAATTATGAGCCCGTACTCCCATAGAGAGTTCAAATGGACTATATACCCATAATCCAACCACGGATTTTTACATTTCCACAGGAATTCAATTGTCAATAACACATGAATTTGAACGCACACTTATACTGAACAATCCTACATTTATACAGTAAAGTACTTACAACATATCGACCAGATTTTACAATTTCTTGGCCCTTTTCCTTTCTCTGTCTCTATGACAAGTCTACGCAGCCTCTGTAGTTCTCTAAGCAGGTCTGTGCAGGTCTGTCCTTGATTTTTTTGCTGCCTCTCTGCTTCATGTTTGTTACTTTGCCTCATTGCTGGTTCAGGTACTCCTCCTTTGCCATCCCTTTTTCCATCAATGACAACATTTCCAATAGTCTCCCCCTTTGGCATTGATGGCAACACATCCATCAATAATCCAATGCTTCCTCCAAGTATTTCTCTGTCTAGCTTATTTTAGAAGACCCTTTCTTCTATTACCTGCTTTTCCCCCCCCTTTGACATCAATGGCAAAGGGTTGCATGTTTCTTAGTGTATATTCTGTCTTTGCATTTCTTCTCTCTGAGATGTGTTTAGGCCTTCTTCTTCTGACTATGTACCTTGCTGCTCCAAACTGGTGTAAAAGATTTGTTGAGAGAACATTTTTGAGACTGTTTGAACTTGTATTCTTTCCATAATCCTTTGACCCTGAGGACCTGTTTCAAGTTTTCCTTGCTTGGCTGATCTCCCCCTGGAATGATATTTTCATTTCTGTTCTCCCCCTGAAATTGTGATTTCTCTTTATATCAGAGAGTGGCATCTACATATACTACCCCTAGTTTATCTCTCAAATATTGAAATGGTTCTCTGGCAAGCGATTTAGTGAATATATCTGATGTCTGTTCTTTTGTTGATACATACTCCAGTTTTACTATCTTCTGAGCCACTTGTTCTTGGAGGAAATGATACTTGATTGGAATATGTTTAGTTTTTGAGTGAAGCACAGGATTTTTAGATATACTTATAGCACTTGTATTATCACATTTAATTGAGATAGGTTCATCAATGCTTACCTTCATTTCTTGAAGATTTTGCTTCATCCACATGACTTGTGTACAACATGCTGCTGCTGCAATATATTCTTCTTCTGTTGTAGATAGGGAGAAAGATGTTTGTTTCTTGCTTAACCATGCCACCAGACTTTCTCCTAAATAGAATGCACCTCCACTTGTACTCTTCCTGTCATCCACACAGCTGGCCCAATCTACATCTGTGTATGCTGAAAAAGTGAATTTTTTGCTTTTAGGATACCAAAGTCCATATTGTGTTGCTCCTTGTAGATATCTGAATATTATTTTGACTACAAGAAGGTGATTTTGTTTAGGTGCTGCTTGATATCTAGCCACTAGTCCTACTGCTAGCATGATGTATGGTCTTGATGCAGTCAGATACAATAGACTTCCAATCATGGATTTGTAGAGTTTTTTATCTATATCAACAGACCCATGATCAGCACATATCTTGCAACGTGTGGTCATGGGAGTTGACACAGGTTTGCAGTCCTCCATTTTGAACTTTTTTAGCATTTCCTTTAAGTATTTTTCCTGTGAGATGAATGTACCTGTGTTCTTTTGCTGAATTTGTAGTCCCAAGTAGAAACTGAGCTATCCAGTCATGGACATTTCAAACTCTGTTTTCATCTCATTAGCAAACCCTTTTTCTAGTTCTTCTCTGTTGCTTCCAAACATAATGTCATCAACATATACTACAACAATCAGGAGTTCATTTTCATGGGCTTTTATGTATAGATTGTTGTCTACTCTTCCTCTCTTAAAGCCTTGTTTTTGAAAATATTTATCCAGTCTTGAGTACCAAGCACGAGGAGCCTGTTTTAGTCCATATAGAGCCTTCTTCAGTCTGCACACATAGTCTTCTTTGTCTATTAAAGAGAAACCTTCCGGTTGTTCCATGTAGACTTCTTCTTCTAGATCTCCATTCAAAAAAGCAAATTTTACATCCATTTGATATACCTTGAAGTCTTGATAGTATGCAAAGGCCAGAAACATTCTGATGGCTTCCATTCTGGCTACAGGGGCAAATGTTTCATCAAAATCAAGTCCTTCGATTTGTGAATATCCTTTGCAAAAAAGTATGGCTTTATTCCTGATTACCTGTCCTTCCTCATTCATTTTATTTTTGAATACCCATTTTGAGCCTATGACATTTTTCTCAGTGGGTCTAGCAACTAGTTCCCAAGTATTGTTTTTCTCAATTTGGTCTAATTCTTCATTCATAGTATTAACCTAATACTTGTCCTTGTTGGCTTCTTCAAATCTCTTTGGATCTATTTGTGATAACATGGCTATGTATACCTCTTCTGTCTGTTTAGTTAGCTGCCTTCTTGTCTGGACCCCTACTTTCTTGTCTCCTATGATCTGATCTTCAAGATGATTCTTCTGAGTGTATCTTGAGGGGGCTTTCAAGATCAGCTCTACATCTTCTGTTGTCTTGCTTTTTTCATCATCATTTTGGTTTTCTTCTTCATGGTTGTCTAATGGACTGCAGCAGTCTGTATCTCTTGTATTGTTTGGAAGTTCTTCATCAAATCTCACATCAATAATTTCTACTATTTTTCGAAGAGTCTTGTTGTAGCACCTGTACCCTTTACTTTTGGAAGCATGTCCTAGAAAAATCCCTTCATCTGCTCTTGCATCAAATTTCCCAAGATTTTCATCATTATTCTTTATATTGAAAATCCTGGGTAGAGGAAAGGCCCAAGATGTGAGTATCCTTTGCAGACAAGTCTGGCTTTATTCCTGATTACCTGTCCTTCTTCATTCATTTTATTTTTTAATACCCATTTTGATTCTATGACATTTTTCTCAGTGGGTCTAGGAACTAGTTCCCAGGTATTGTTCTTATCAATTTGGTCCAATTCTTCATTCATAGCATTCACCCAATACTTGTCCTTGATAGCTTCTTCAAATATTTTTGGCTCTATTTTTGATAACATGCTTATGTATACTTCTTCTATCTATTCAGTTAGCTGTCTTCTTGTCTGCACTCATACACTCTTGTCTCCAGTGATTTTATCTTCTGGATGGTTCTTTTGAGTGTATCTTGAGGGGGTTTTTGAGTTCAATTCAGCATCTTCTGATGTCTTGCTTGTTTCATCATCATCTTGGTCCTCTTCTTCATGATTTTCTTAATAGTTGTTGCAGTCTATATCTCTTGTCTTGTTTGGGATTTCTTCATCAAATCTTACATCAATACTTTATACAATTTTTCGAAGAGTCTTGTTGTAGCATCTATATCCTTTACTCTTGGATGCATATCCTAAGAATATTCCTTCATCTTCTCTTGCATAAAATTTTCCAAGATTTTCATCATTATTCCTTATGTAACATTTTCTTCCAAAGATTCTAAAATGTTTGATTGAAGCTGGTTTCCCATGCCATAGTTCATAAGGAGTCTTGTCACTGCTTGGCCTTAAGTGTGCTTTATTAAGGATATGCACCACTGTGTGTACCGCTTCTGCCCAGAAGGTTTGAGGAATATTCCTTTCATGCATCATGGCTCTGGCTATTTTCTGTACAGATCTATTTTGTCTCTCTGCTACTCCATTTTGCTGAGGTGTTCCTGCAATAGTAAATTGTTGCTTTATCCCATGTTCATTACATAGGTCAACAAAGTCATAGTCTGTGAATTCTCCACCTTTGTCTGATCTGATGCATTTCAGCTTGCATCCTGTTTGATTTTCTTTTAATGATTTGAAGATCTTAAATTTTTCCAGAGCTTCTGATTTATTCTTGAGAAAAGCAACCCATGTCATTCTGGAGAAATCATCTATTATCAGCATAAAGTATGATTCACCACTTGGTGTTTTTGTTCTTGCAGGTCCACACAGATCCATGTGCACAAGCTAGAGTGGTCTTCTTGTTGATAGCTCATTTTTAGATTTAAAGGATGTGCGAGTCTGTTTTCCCAATTGACAAGATTTTCATATGGTATTTGAAAGTCTTTTTATTTCTGGCATATCTTTGGTAGCTTTCTTCTTGCTCAGTCTGATGATATGGTCGAAACTGAGATTTCCCAATCTCCTATGCCATAACCATGACTCCTCAAGTTTTCTAAGATGGCAGGCTTCATCCTCCTCTTTCACTATGTACACATTACTCTCTGTTCGAACACCTTTGAGTAGAGTCTTTCCTGTTGTGCTTGACCTGACTACACAATCTTGTGCTCTAAAAAGAACTTCACAGCCTTTGTCACACATCTGACTGACACTCAGTACATTTTCTTTCAGCCCATCTACAAATAGTACATCTTGGGCCTTTCCTCTACCATTGTCTATGCTGACTGAGCCTTTTCCCTTGATCTTTCCTGATTTATTATTGCCAAAAGTAACATTGCCAGATTTATTTTCATCAAGAGTTATAAATTTGCTTTTGTCTCCAGTCATGTGTTTTGAGCAACCACTGTCCAGGTACCACTGTCTTTCTAGGTCTTGAGAAGTTAGAGCCAAGTCACATTTATTCTCCTTCTTTATCCACTGGAAGCACCCTTTTGTTTGGTATCTTTTGTGAGATGATGGGCTACATCTTCTGAGAGGACACTTGGAAGTAGTATGTCCAACTTGATTGCATACACAACATTTGGTCATAATTTTTGCAGAGTTGTGAGTATGAACAAAATTTCTTTGATTCATAAACCTCCTTGAAGTGTTGAAAATCAATCTTTGTCCATACTTTCTACACTCAATTATTTTATGGCCAAATTCTTTACAATAAAAACAGTAACCATAGAAACAACTTGCATACCTGATGTGAGGTTGTCTTCTCTAGTTGTTTGTTTGAGACAGTCTCTTTACTGTTTGCATCTTTAGCTGGTTTGAATTACTTCTCCTTGCATGACAATATGCAACAATGTTTCCCAGCTTGTTGCAAACATAGCAGGTGCCATTCTTCATAGGAGGGAAGAATCTCCTTTGATGGCTTGCAAATTTGACAAACTCAGGAGTATATGAACCTTTTTCTGTTAACTGAGTATTTCTTTCATTCTTTGTTATTCGAGGATTCTTCTAGGTTCTGTCTCCCTCCTTACATGCTTCTTCTTTTGTACGAATTATTTGAGGTGCTTCATCATCCTTCTTTGCTTTTACAAAAATAATTTTTCTGTTTTCCTTTTCTTTGCTTTTACTTGATTCTCCTTCATAGCCTATTCCAGTTTTTATCAAGGGAGATCTTTGAGCATCCAAAATTTCATCCAACTTACCAGAGCTTGTTGTTTGAGAAGAGTTTATATACACTTTCTTTTGAGCATTTTCTAATTTCTTCCTTAGACATACAACTTCTTCTTCCAGCTTCTCTTGTTCTCGAGTTTTATCCTTGATTTGTTGGAGTAACATGTCTTCTATCTTCTTGGATTCTTCAAGCTTTACCTTCAGCTGCATGAGGACTTCTGAATTTTTTTCTTCTTTCACACATTTGAGGAGAATCTCTTTTTGTTTTCTACATTTTAGTTTGAGTCTGTCAATCTCCTCCAGAGCACTTCTTAGCTCCCCCTCAAGGTCGACTTCCCCTTCTTCTTCTTCATCTTCTAGTAAGAGTCCTTCAAGATCTTCTATGGCCATTAGTAAAAATTTAGAGGTTCCCTCTTCTCCGGAGGATTCATCTGAGTCTTCAGATGTACTGCTGCCTTGTTGAGCATAAAAGGATTTTCTGCTGAATTTCTTTCCTTTCTGCCAGTTCTTTGATGTGTTTTTCTCTGATTCTTGAGCCTGATTCCTTACTTTCTTGTGAGGACACTTAGCAGCATAATGTCCAACTCTTCCACAGTTAAAGCATTTGAAGGGAAGTTTACCTTTGTATCTACCTGAGCCTCTATCCAGTTTCTTGACAAATTTAGCTTCTTCTTCATCAGAGCAAGAGCATATGTCTTCTTTTTCTTCTTTCTTATTTTCTGTTTTAAAAGCTGCTTCCCTCGTACTTGGCTTCTTCTGTGGGAGCCTCATCTCATATGCTGTTAGATTTCCAAGTAGCTGGTTCATGGTCAAAGTCTCCCAATCAGCTGTCTCTTCTATTGCAGACACCTTGGTATTAAATCTGGGTGGGAGTGATCTTAGAATATTTTGCACAACTATACTTTCTGGCATGGTTTCTCCAAGAGCTTTCATATTGTTAACAATTTCTGCAACTTTTAAGAAGAAGCTGCCAATATCTTCATCATCATTCATTTTTAAATTTTCAAACTGGGCACTATATATTTGAAGTTTGGCAGTCTTTACCTTTTTATTTCCCTCATGGATATTCTCTAGAGTGCCCCACATATCTTTGGCAGTCTTACTGTGCATTATTTTGATAAACTCAGCTTCACATAGTCCATTTAAGATTGCATTCATTGCTTTTGCATTAGCTACAAAGCTTTTTTTAGCTTCTTTCTCTGAATCAGTTGACTTTGTGACATATCCAAATTCCACAGCATCCCAAACTTCTAATCCTAAAGACATTATATATGCTTTCATTCTGATTTTCCAGAAGGCATAATTAGCACCAGTGAAGAAAGGTGCTTTATTGGTTGAGCTTCCTTCTTGACTAGCCATCTTGAGGGCCTAGGATCTCCTTTCAGTTGTTAGACTGATACAAAAGGAACTTGGCTCCGATACTAGTTGTTGAACCCTTAGTTAAACTGAGAGGAGGGGCGGGGGGGGGGGGGTTGTGAATCAGTTTAACACATTCATAGACTTTTGAAACTTTTCATTAAAACTTATTTACACCTTTATTTCAAGTCCAACTTAATATGAGAGTAATCTTGGAATGTTAGCTACAAGTATTAATTTAATATAACAGTAGACTTAATATGAGAGTATCAGGTATTAAGCAGATGATATAAATCAGATCAACACATAAACATCATGCACAGAGACACCAGATATAAGTGGAAACCCATAAAGGGAGAAAAACACATCTTATTATTGTTGTGATGCAAAGGCAAGCTCCAACTCCCTCTCACCACTATTTTCCTGCAGGCACCAACCTGCAGGAGGCTCCAACCTCAGTCAGCTACAACTGATAGCTATCAAGCTGCAACTTGATAGGGAAGCTCCAACTTCCTCAATTTCTCAAACTGAATGTTTGTTGATTTACCTCAGATATCAGCTCTGTTCTGTAGCATCTCTTTCTGCTCTTCTTTTCTGAATCTTCTCTGCCTCACTCTTCTATACTCTGCATTCTATATATTTTCTCTCTCTAACCTCTCTTATGCATATCCAGTTGATATTATTTATAGAGTTCCTCACATGACTGTTTGTATTTCACAAAGAACTTGGAGTGAACAGTTATGACTCTTTGGCTTCTGTCTTCTTATTCCTTTATCCAACTCATTTTTAAAATTATAACAATATGTACACATTTCCATGCTACAGTAGGATTTTGTCTTTTCCTTAGGATACTTGCCTTTGCATCACAAACAATATAAACAAAAAATATTTACATTTTCAGTTACTCATTTCAATACCTTTTAGCTCCTTTTTTGGATTTTGGCTTTACTGGATTTGTCTTTTCCTGCTGCTGTTAAGAAACTATTATGCATACTCTTTGTAAAGCTGTGTGCCATCCTGACAATCTCGCAACGCCCAGTTCCTATTTGTTTCTTCAATAAGGGTCTTCTTAATCCTTTCTTCAATCCATTTATCAAATTCCTATAATTTGATTAATGAATACCTTGATAATTTTCATAGGCCTTTGTCAAAATGGAACCAACGCACTGAACCATACACAATTCATATGACACCCACGTCGCATAATCAAACATTATACGCACATAATATCTCAAGGTATATGTACCGCCTCTGTTCATTTAACTGGAGTTTAGAATGAATTACCAATGCTAATACGGACTTGTCCAGCCTTAAGGTAGGAGAAGCGCTTATAACGTTGATGTTATATCAACATACCACCATGTTCCATATTATAAAATGAGCCATATAACACATAAATGTCATACCTTGTTTAAACCTCGGTGGACACATATGTTAAACTATATTGTATTCAATCAACGTTAAGATCCTTGGTGACATGTAATATGTTACGAACTTCAACTTTATCGTCGACCCTTATTTTAATAACCGACGCATTAAAATAAAATGTTTATAATAGTCCTTAGGCCTTGCGCCCACAATACAATCGTGGAATGCATACACCGTACCTTTAATTAAACTTCGTGCAAATCCTACGCGCGATCACCGTTAGATATCGAGCCTCCAGATCAACGGCTTGTATCGATATCGTGCGGGGTCTTTGGTCGATGATTAATGCGTGATGGCGCACAGTGGAAGTGGTTTTCCTCGAGCCTTTGGAGCCATGTGTTGGCCCTTCTATGGAATCGCTTCGAAATTTTCAATACCACTTTCCGTATAAGAGTGGTGTGATGAATACCATAAACCGCCGTTACTATTCCCCGTTCCTCCTCGTGGTTCCGTTGCTTTACTCCAGGTTCCATCCAGCTTCTCATTCCATCGTCATTCGTGAAATCACCACTTCCTCAGCCCAGTTGGTTCAGTTAGTTTCGAACCAATACTGCGCCGAGTTATAGTCTCACTTCTCCTCCCATACTCAGTCGAGGAATAGGACCATTTTAATGTATTCATAGATTGGAAACACAGTGCCCGAACATGAATTTAACCTCACTCCATCTATACAGAGAGTCTCCCCAATCATGCACATCACATCATTAAACCAATTACAGGGTATACGTGTTTCAATTGCCATACAAAAGCCAAATTCCAAATCTCATATAATTGCTCAAAGACGCAAGGCATTCTCCACAATTAAATAGCAATTGCTCATGAGTCTTGAATTATGAACCCGTACTCCCACAGAGAGTTCAAACGGACTATATACACATAATCCAACCACGGATTTTTACATTTCCACAAGAATTCAATTTTCAAGAACACATGAATTTGAACGCACACTTATACAGTAAAGTACTTATAGCATATCGACCATATTTTACAATTTCTTGGCCCTTTTCCTTTCTATGTCTCTACGACAGGTCTATGCAGCCTCTGCAGTTCTCTAAGCAGGTCTGTGAAGGTCTGTCCTTGATTTATCTACTTCCTCTCTTCTTCATGTTCGTTACTTTGCCTCATTTCTGGATCAGGTACTCCTCCTTTGCCATCCCTTTTTCCATCAATGACAACATTTCCAACATGGCCATGTGCCTTAACATATTTTTCTCCTTGTTGGCCTTCTCCAAAAACTTTTCCAAATGAATTTTTACCCTTTCAAGCCAAGTTTCACGATCAGCTTCAATTTCTTGCTCATACCCATAATCACTGTCTCTTTCGATTGTCCTTTGGTTTTGAAAAATGTGGTTGTACATGGATGGTTTTGTGGATAATAGTGTGAAAATATGGTGGAGGAATGAAATGGGTAGAGTGTATGGAAGAGAGTGTAAAATTGTATGAGGGGAATGGGATTAAGGGGATAGGGTATACAACCATTAGTGCAATGAAGAAAACTAGGGTTTCACCCTAGAAGCTAGGGTTTTATTTTTCACCTATTGAAACACCATATACACTGATGTAAACTCATATATTGGCAATATGGACATGTTAACTTAGTTGTGGAATGAAGAATTTGCAATTTTGGAGCTTTTGGAGGAATATTTGAATGGATTTCGGGATTTTTAGCCCAATGCGCCGCGCAATCTCTATGCGCCACACCAGTTCATTTTTTACACTGCAGAGGGTTGCCCAATGCGTCGTGCCATCTCTATGTGCCGTGCCTTTTTGTAGGAGACTTTTGGAGGTTTTCCTCAACTCCAAATTGAGCTCATAATAGCTAATTGGAAATATTTTTGTGTCTAGTTATTATTTGACTCACCAAGCAAGTCATTTGGCCAACCAAGCTAGGAGAAAACTTGATTTTCCCAAGGTCACTTCAGAGGTGCATCAATTCTCTTGAGGAAACTGTATTTTTGACATTTTGACATTTCCTTGGCCTATTGGGGACAAAAAAATCTCTCATTTTTTCCAAATTCATCTTTTCTTGCTCAGAAACATCATTTGAGTAAAACCTATCCCGATGTGTGGAACAAGGGATTTGTCAAAATGAATCGAAATGAAGGGGATAAGGGGCTTATAAATTCTTTAGAAAAATTTTGGAAGTAGGAAGGGATGTTAGGAAGTAGGGGAAAGTGGAATTTAAAATATTGAGTGAGGGGAAGGGGTCCAAAAGGGAAAAATATAGGCCTAGCCTAGAAAATTGCCAAGTTGTAGCAAGAAACTAGGGTTTGTGCGAAAATGAGGAATTTGGGGGATCTCAGTGATAGGAAGTGTTTAATAAGGTACATTAAGGATAGGGAAAGGTGTATGAACATCAGGATACAATTTTTGCTGATGATTTGACCATCCAAGAGAAATTACCTTAAAAACCCTAGGAGAGGGAAATGATTCTTACCTAGGCACAACTGAAGCATGAACAAGGTGTAAAATGACCCAGTGGAACTTGACATGATGATGAAAACCCTTTGAATGATGGTACACTCAGCTGAATGGTGACATGGACTGAAATTTGGACAACTTTGAAAGGAATGAGAACAAACCCTAGACCTAATACCTAGTGACCAAATTTTACTTGAAGACTAATTGAAATGAAAAAATTTGACCTTGACACCTTAAAATCTCCTTGTAAGAGCATGTTTGATCACTGGGGGAAGGCCATAAATCATTCTTGAGGCCACTGCATTGAACTATTTAGGAAATAAACAAGCATAAGGGTTGAAAAAGAAGTCAGACTACTTAATAAAACCTTCAACAAATGAAAACATAAAGATAGTGAAGAGAAAACAGGCCTAATGTGCTTCTAGGAGACATTTCTTAGCCTAAAACTTTTACTCTACTACAAGAAAGAAAATAATGAAAACAGAATGGAAAACAGGAAAAACATTAAACAGTTTAGAATACTTCGCCAACAGCCAAGCTCAGGGATCCAATGACAGAGCTTTTTCCATCCACAAACAAATTAAAACATCTACAGGTTCCACTACATCAATTTCTTTTCAATCTTAGCAGAACTATGTATAAATTCAAAGAGTTATCAAATGCCCACCCTACAATGAGTTCCAGTGTAGTATATATACTGTAAATGAGGTGGAACCATATAGGGTTAAAAATGTTATTAATGGCATATTAAATGCACTCCTATCCTTAAAAACCATGCAAGGCATAAGGTAGAAATGTTTCTCAACTACTTCTTTGTGTAATAAATTTGTCTTTACTTCCTGAGGATGAAACAGCTGAAAAGATTGACTTCGAGACCTTTTTCTGTCTCTACAATAACTGTCTGACAGTTTTTTAAAATATCTTTTTTTGTAATAACTGCCAATTTTCCCTTTGAGACATAAAATAAGTGAAAGGTGTCAATTTTGAGTTTATTAAGTGAATAATTGCTCCTTTGATGTATTCGAGGCTATCTTTAAGCCTAAGTCTTCTTGATTTAATCATAAAACTGCTCTTTGGGCTTAATCTACATTTACTTCATCATTAACTATGTTTCAAGGCTTTGATGTTGTTTTTGGCCTTCATATTGTAACACTTTTGCCCCTTTTCCTTTTATGATTGATTTGAACCTTTAAACTATGTATTTTAACCCTTAATCCTTCATCTTTCATGCATAATATTTTATCTTCAATTTCCTCTATTTGTGTTGCTTTAAACCTTTTCTACTGACTGGACTAACCTTTAATCCTTTTTCTTTAGTTCTCAGCCTTTATTTCTTTCTTTAATCGTTGCACTTTATCCAATTTTTTGCTTCGTTCTAGCCTTTAACCCTTCATCTTAAAACCTTTAATCTCTATATCATTGGCCCGATTTGCTCTTGGTCTTTATAACGCATCATTTTTGTTCCTTAACCCTTTATCTCTCAGCCTTTTGACCTTCACCTTCACCCTTTATTACTAAAAAAAATGCTTCTGTCAAGGAGATTCTTGGCGCTAAAGGGTTCGATTGTATAATCTGTGCTTATGAGCGCTGATCAAGCCATGAAATGAAACCATGGCAGTCCCATTTTTTTTATTACTTGGCCCCTTTTTGGACTGTGGAAATAATCACCTTTTGGCCCATCCCTTTATGGACTGTGGGAGGGTTTTTACTTTTAAAACCACCATAAAACCTGCAAAAAACAAATAAAAATTTATAAAACCCTGCAGAATGGGAATTTACTGCGTGCAGAGGTTGGCAGAGGGCGGGGGAGTAGGCTATGCAAGTGGAAGAGGAGATTTCATGGTGGAGAAGTGAAAATACGTGAAAAATAGGATTCAAAATGACTTTTGGGCGCGAAAATGTGGAAAGGTGGTTTTACCAAAACCGCAAATGGTTTTCGCATTGGATTCAGGCGGTAAATTGTTTTTTATGAAACGAACGTGATCCAATTGTTTCGCGCCACGCGTCCTCCACAATACCACCTATTTCACGTTCATTTTGGCGTTTAAACACTAGATGGAAAAATCACGCGAAATTGATTGTGAGCCGTTGGATCTTGGGGGAAGGATCCAATAGCTACAGGAGAGCGTGATAATGGAAAGGTGCTCAGACGATGGAGAAAGTGGAAACCCAGTGGAAGCACGTGATTGGATGGTAGCTCTGTGGGCGGAAGGTAGGGCCCGGCTAACGTCACCCCTCTTTTTTGTGTAGTGGGAGGGCCTTTGGGTTAGGAGAAGTGGAGGGGAAGAGCTAGAGCAAGAGATTTAAGTGCCTAGTTGCGGGGGTTAGGTAATATGATAGAGAAAGAGCTGAGATTTTAAGCCCCCAGGGGCTTAAATCCTGTGTATAAAAAGGGCGCTTTTAGGGAAAAAGAGGTGGGTTTTTTAGTATTTTTTGGGGTTTCGATAGGTGAAATAGGGTAGTTTAAACCATAAAAGGCATTATTTAAAGGTTTGAAAGGATTTTTTTATGAAATAGAGGGTAGAGATGAGTTTGTGGAATGGAGGTGTTAGAGTCTCGTGATTTGGCAGATTGGCAAGCCAAGTGACAGGGTAACATCAAACTAACTTTGGAGCCCTAGGACCTAGCCTTCCTGGACTCAGAGAGGGTTCTCTCTATTATGCAACGAATGTGAACTTGTTTTCTTTTATGTTTTTGATTTTAGGCTAGTTGTTAAGTATATTTTGGTTTGTTTTAGGTTTTTTGAGGGAGAACTAATCAAAGGATAAATAGATAAAAATATTGTTAGATCAACTGGGCTATGGGGTTGAAAAGGTCAAGACTGTCTCAAATGGTGGACAAGGTATATTGCAAGGCCGATTTGGTCGAGATAAATGGATTCTTTGGGTGTAAGTGAAATGAGATGGACACTAAGTTTGTGAAACACAGAGAGGTTTTAAGCATAAATATTTTTACAACAAACATTCATGTGGTAGGGCTAACCATTAATCACTATAAATGAATCTCAAACTGACAGATGCATAAAATAAACATTCAGGTGATACATAGAAGTATAAGACCCTCCAACTTTGGGAAAATCACCTTCAGACTTTTGGGAAAACAAATAAGACAAACAAACAACTCAATCCATGAAGAGGGAACTGCTAAACATCATATTTTGAGCTAGTGGGAACTTTGAAATAAGACTGCAGAGCATGGGCAAAGGGAAAGATCAAAACAAGACCTCTTTGGCTTAACTAGACAACCAATACTTCAAAGAGAGATTTCAGAGATGGAGTTTTGGTTAGCTATGAGTAAGCAGGGCATACCATGAATCATACTATATCACATACATAATAACCATTAATGAAATTGATAACAAGTTCTTATGGTATCAAAAAGCAGTTAAGAACTCTTTGGCATAACCAAGAAAGAAGAAAAACATAGAAGCTGTAATGAATTAGGAAACTTGAGGTGCCTCCATGGGCATGTCTCAAATCTATTCTCTACTGACCTACAACAAGCAAGAAGCATGAAAAAATGTATGATAAACTAAGGAAACCTAACAAATAAGGAACAAAATACCATTCACCAAGCCATGGAATCCTACAAACAATCCTCCTCCACCATCCAAGTCAAACAAGAAATCATCCACTTCATGAGACAAAGTATTTCTTCAAAGCTTGTAATACTATGTATTTCTCTATAACATCAAGTTCAGCCTCTTGTTACAATGAATTCTCTTGGAATATATAGGCCAAAGAGAAAGAAACTATCCTAGAGCATCTAGAAGGCCATTTGCCTAATACGAATATCTGATTTTGTCCTTGAGGCTTTGCAAAGCCCAAGGCAAAAAATATATTCAAAAATATCTACTTGAGCTAATAATAAAAATAAAATTGACTTTTAATCACTAACATGGAGATAAAAATAGCTAAACGCACATTTGGATGAGCATATTCAGGAAACTGCCTTTTTAGCCAAAATACTACAGGAGCGTAGTAGCAGAAAGAAGCCTATTTTGCAGACAACGTTTGAGGGACCTCTTGATGTCAAAAAGAGGCCTGTGATAGCTCGTTAGAAATATCTGGATGTCTAGTTTCAGGAACTACTTTATTTTTCGAAAAATGATCCCTGGAAGTTTTTCAAAAGGTGGACGGAGTGAAAAAACCTGGGGGGGTCTCAACTGCTGATATGTGAGGCAGAAAGGTGAATTTTGATTGATTTTTGCCTCTTTGGGGGACCAAAAAGCCTCCTTTGGATCTAAAAATTTGTGAGTAGCTGCCCCAAAATTTAATTCATTCAAAAAAATTACTTTTGTGAGCTGAGGATGCTCCTAGCACCCATGGCAGCGCCTTGAAAAATGAGCAATTGGGGCTGAAAAACACAAAAAACAAAATCATGTCAAAAATTGCTCAATTTTGGCGAGCAAGTCCCTAATGGGTTCTTAGAAGCATGCAAGGAAGCTAAGGCCAATATTTCAAGCCTAGATATGCCCTTTTCCACTTTTTCCACCGGGCGCCTGCTTCGGGCAGTTTTGAGCCTCTCTGTTTTGTGCTTGTTTGTCATCACTGTGACTGCCTTCATCTGCTGTTTTTCATGTTGCCACTATCTTCATTGTTTTCCTCACTTTTCCCTTGGGTACTGTATCCTCCTTTATCTCTTCTTTTTCCATCCTTTTGTGAATCATCTTTACCGTCATCAGTTTGTTCAGCTCCTTTATGAAGATTTCCCTTATCTTCATTATCATTGTTTTCATCTTGTTTCTTGGTTGTTGGATTTACGACCATGTCTTTTTGTCTCTTTCATCTGGGCTGCCTTGTTCACTGCTTTAGGAGTAAAAACGGAATCTTTATCTGGAATGTGGACCTACTCTCCATCTAATCTTTGGGCAAATAACTTAATTTAGGAGAGGGTAGTTAGTAACCTCTTGGATTTTGTTGCAAAAGTAGAGGCAACTCACTTCTTGAAAATAGGACAAGGTTGAGAGGGATGTAGTGATCTCTTTGATAGTAGTGGGTTCAAACCTATTGTGCTAGCCTGCCTCCTTAGCCCTTTCCTTGGAGGCATATTTTTTTTTTATTCCTTTCACTGACTTACCAAAACATGTTTTTCTTCTTTAGCATAAACTACTGCTTTCCTCCTTGTAGGACTGTGTTTCACTTTAACCACTCCAACCCAGTAAGTTTTAACTGAAAAAAGGCCTTGCTACTTCCAACACTGGCTTTTGGTAAAAGGTTATATTTTTAAAACAAACTTATGTTTTATCCTTGAACTCATTGTCTTTTATATCACTGATCAAAACAAGTCCTTTTGAATGAAAATGAGTATTTTTCCCTAAAACTATGTTTTTAGCTTATCATTGAGCAAATAGGATTTTTTTCCAAATGAAAATAAGCCTTCCTGATTTATAACACACTTTTTCCTCCTTTAAACTTATTTTTCAAGATATTCTTAATTAAAACAGGCTTTTCAACAGATAACATTTCCTTTCTCCTCAAACACTGTTTTTCCCTTTTGAAATCACTGTTTTTATTCCTTAAATTTGACTTTCCAAGTGCTCAAAGATCCAAAAACAAAGGTGTAAAGGGATGAAAAATACCTTTGAAAACTTCTTGTTGTGTTTTAAAAACCCAAAATCTGAGCAAAAATAGTTTTTTTTTCCTCCCTTCGAGACCTTTGGAGAGGCACGACGCTCCTGTGCACAGGCGCGTAACACTTTTTGTAGCAATATTTTCGAAGCATTCCTGGTGTCAGAATTGGGCCCGGGATGGTTCGCTGGAAAGATATGGAAGTATAATTTCCAAATATTCTTGATTTTATTCATTCTGTGGTTCAAAAACGGACTTTCCCAACACAGGTATAAAAATAGTGAAAGCTGGTGCAGAAATGCATAGTGTTGTTGCAGGCCACTTTTGGATGCCTTCCTCAAATCCAAATTGAGCTCATGATATCTCATTGGAAATATATTCAAGTATATTTGTCGTTTGAATCATGAAGCAAGTCATTTGGATACTCCATCTTTGAGAAAACTGGATTTTCCCAAGGTCACTCCAACTGTGCAGAAAATCTCTCGTGACACCTGTATTTTTGACATTTCTCCCAAACCATGCTACCTATGTAAAAACGGAAGGAGGTTTTTCTTCTTGGCCCTATTATGGACAAAAACCTCTCTCACATTTGCCAAATCCATCTCTGTTTGGTCCAAAACACAATTTTAAGAAAAACTATCCTTAGGTGTGACACATGGCTTGCCTCTTGGAATGAATTCTTGGAAAATGATGGAGGCATGATTTTTATGATCTAGTATAGAAATATTATTTCTTAAATGATCTATGAAATGAATCCTTTTCTATTGTGCCTCTATTTCATGTCAAACCCTAGCTTAGTTGGAAGAGGAAATTAGGGTTTGGTGTGAGAATTTAGGACTGCCTTGCAGAGGGAGGGAAATGTATGGGTTAAGGGTTGTCTAAATTCTTGGGTAAATTTTGGGGGATAGGGATAGATGTTAGGGAGTAGGGGAAAGTAGAATTTCAGGAATTTAGTGAGGGGAAGGGGTCCAAAATTTCAAAACACAAGCCTAGTCTTAAAAAGTGTCAATTTGTGGCAATAGACTAGGTTTTGTAGAAAAATGATGATTCTCAGGGATAGGAGTGATGGGAAGTGTTTATGGAGGTATTTTAACGATAGGAGGAGGTGTAAGAGCATCAAGGTATAATCCTTGTTGAAGATTTAATCATGGAGGTCATGAAACCAAGAAAATTTCCCTTGAAAACCCTAGTTTTCTCTTAAAATAGGCATGTCGCCTCTCCTTTGCTATAGGTGTCTTTAGTGATGAGCTGGCCTCTTACCTTACCTAGTTCTCTGTTGATAGCCACTTTGAAACCCCTTGCAGAAATGTCAAAATTGGTAGTTTTCCTTTGCAGACTTTGTGCTTGGCCAAAGAGGCCTTCTTTGGAAGATTTTTTGATCTCCTTTGGACAACCACTTGCTGATCTTCATCCTCTTTGATTTGGCCTTTTTGGAATATGAAAAATAGTGACTTAGATCATAAAAACAACCCTACAACATATAAAACCATAAATGACCTAGTGGGAGGCTCTTTGGACTTGGTCTTTGCTTGAAAACTGGACTTGGGATTATTAGGTGTAAAATAGAGTTTTGGACAAACTAATGTATTGAAGATCTAAAATCCAATGTACTTGATTTATTTAAAGAGCCTACAGAGATAGTTTTGAGATCATCAATGCTTGATGCATTTGGGAGACATAAGAGAGTTTATTGGTTGGTGACCTTAGGTAGTAGTGGAGGGGTTGGGAAGTAAAGAACAATGGGCTTGAGGCCAAAGGTGACCAGACAAGAGAAAATTAATAGCATGAGCCCATGATGTGTCTTTTGGTAGTAGCAGGCTGACATTGACATGAAAGGATGATAAACTAGTGAAAATTTATTCTAAGGATAATGAAGGCAGTGAGATTTCTAGAACTCACAATGTTCATGAACTTTGTTTCTAGAAATATAGGATAAGTATTTTAGTCATCGATGAGAAGCAAAAATTACTGATGACTAACAGTGGCTCCACTTGGGGAGGGTAGCTACTTTTTTCAGGAGGTGTCCAGAACTTTAGATCTATGGCTTTATGGTGACCAGTGCCTCATCCATTTGGCATATTTTTACCTCTTTCACTAGTTGATGCTTGCTTGAAGCTGTGATCTTAGTAATATGAAAAAACGTGATTAACATCAACATCATCTCTACCTACCCAACCTACTTGCCTAACATATTTTCTTCCTTGGGTGCATTTGAACTGGAAAACCCTTTGACATGATATTTTTGAAAAAAGAAAAACTATCTAATTCTACCCTTATATCCTCCAAGAGTTCAGATTAAACTGATGAACTCCTTTGATTCTCTACCTACACTAGATCGACTGTCAAGATTAAGCTGTTTGACAGGATTTCATTCTCTAAATTAAAACATGAAATTGAAAAATGACCAAATCAGGAATAGACAGTCTAATTTGTCATCTATTTGTGGCATAAATATAAGCTGCACACAAATATTATTTTCGTACAAAAATGAGATTTAGAAAAATCAGGGCTAGGATACATAGTTTGTTTTTCATCCCTGTTTTCCTCTTTGGTTCTGTTTTGAGCATGTGGAACCAGTATATTTTCCTAATATACTTTCATTGATAATTCGAGCTCACATAATTTGACTATCACTTCTTTCACTAACTTATCAGCAATCAATTTAAAACATGTCTAGTTATGATTAGGCTAGATAACTGAACAAGACATCTTTTGAGCACTAGTAGTGGCATTTAGACTTGCACACTTTCAGTATGATTATTTTTTGGGTATGGGGTTATACCATTGCTTTAGAAACTGCCCTCTTTTTCTAATTTTCCTATTGTTTTTGTATTTTTTGTTTTTTACAAAATAAACTGAAAGAAAGATGCTCATGGGGTTGAGCTTATTTTGCATGCTTATCTATTCTAGTCTAACCTATATATGATAGACATTTATTTGGTGAACTCTTCTTTCCAATATAACCAGTCAAGTAGATGATTGCATGTTTGATCTTGGTTTAGCTCTTTGATGATGTTGGAGAAATCAAAAGGCCACTTCCGCCTCGCTTGTTTTCGGACAGTAGTGCTTAAGTTTTTTCTCACACTTTGCAACAAACTGTTCATGGTAGAACAAACTCCTCCTTTACATTTCTCAAGGAAAACAACAAATGGATCTTGGAATGATACTTGATCTTGAGGACTTGAGAAATAATCTTCATGCAGGACTACTCTTTCTTCCACTTGGCTATGCTTGAGGCTCTTTTGGGGTAGAGACTTTTCCTCTTCTTCATGATCACTTGAACTGTCAGACTCATCATATATTTCAGTGTAGTCCTCTTCCCAAGCTGATGTGTTCTGATTAAGTGGACTGAAAACTGTGTGAAGGTCATCATGTTGATGAGTAGGGATACTCTTTGGCAACAAATCTTCTTGAGAAAGAAGAGCAACAACTTTCTTGTGATCATCAATTTTCAAGCCTTCATTCGCTTCCAAATTTTCTAAGCTTTCCTCATCACTGTCATAGCTTCTATGCATTGGTTGGTTGCCTTTCTTAAGTTGAGGAAAATAAGTTTCCTCCTAAAAACCAAGTGCTGAATACTCTAAAAAATTAGATTATGTTTGGAAAGCATCATCATTATCAAAATATTGATCAAATTTTAGAGAATCATCAATATAATTAATGTCACCAACCATACATATTGGAGTATCAGATTTTTTCTCTTCAAATTGATTTACAAATATGTTTTCTGCTATGTGATAGTTAAGATTAGGAGGAAAATCAAGACAGACTGACTGTATGTTTATGAGTTTATCTATCTCTTCTTCAGTTAAAAAGGGAGGCAATTTCATCTCCCTTTGGATATAACTACAACAAAAAGGATAAATGTCTTTTTGGGCCTCACCTACGAGAGATGATGAATCATCACTTGTGCCTTTAGAGAGATCCTGTGGGTTCTCTTTCATTTCTTGATTGGTTTCCTCCTCAACCAAATTTTCTTGGTGTTTGGGATAACAAGCATGAGATTCATGAGCTGCCTTAGATAGATTCTTAGGAGGCCAATTTGCTTGTATGAACTAAAATGACTTAAAGCATAAAGGTAGAGATCCTACAGGTTTTTCTTTTTCTTCTATTTCAGATTTGATTTCATCCTCAACCAACTCTTATTGATGTTCAAGATAATAAGCATGGGATTCATGAGTTTCCTCTAATAGATTCTTAGGAGGTCAATTATCTTATATGATCTGAAATGACTCAAAGCATAAACGTAGAGATCCTATAGGTTTTTTTTTTTCTTCCATTTCAGATTCTATGATTTCAAGATGGATGATAGATTCTTTAGAGCATTCCTCTATGTTTTTATTTGCAACTTGCTTATTAGGCCCATTTTGTTTGTTACCCTTGTCCTGTAATCGTTGAGTGTGTCCTTCCCAAGGAAAAAGTGTAGGTCGGTTTGAATAAGCAGTGTTAACCTTAACTTTGTGTGTTTTACTTTTCCTATCAAGTAGAAGCATCAGTTTGCTGAATGTATATCTCAATTTTTCCAACTTTTCCTCTGAAGGTATTAGTCTCTCTTGATTTGATTTGTCTTTCTCTATTATTCTTAGTTGTGCCTCCCTATTTAGTATGTTGAATTCCACATCAATTTATATCCTTTTCATTTCTTATAGGGTCAAAGTATCTCTTTCTCTTATCTGGAAAACCATCTCTGGTTCAAAAGAATTTGGGTAGTGCATAAGAGCCCATCCAAGGGGTGGCTTTATGTTAGCAGACATTGCATGGTATACTTTATTGAACCTGGCTGAAAAGTCCTGTATTGTATCCCCTGGTTGTCTTTTTAAATGATTGTATTCCTCTATGATGAGAAATTTATTACCCATGACCACCCACCTTTCTAGGAAGATTTGAGTGAACTGATGAAAATTGGTAATGCTTGTAGCTGGAAGGTCCTTAAACCAACTTTTAATTTTTCCTTGTAATGATAAGGAAAAAATTATAATGCGCACATCATCTTCTTCTATTTCAAAAAGGTCAAGTAAATTATCAAGATTTTGGATGTGCTCTTCAGTGGTAACTTTTGAGCTTTCTCCATCAAATCTGGGTAATTTATTTTGAATATTTGCAAGGAGGGCTTGGAAGATGGGAGGTAAAATCAGAGGCTTGTATCTTTCTGGGACCTTTTTGGATATAGGTAGTGTAAAAAGAGATTTATGACTGTTTGAGGTTTCAACCAGAGTGGGAAAGGTAGCATGAGGCTCATGTTTCACTAGGTTTTCCATAGGTGAATCTGGGGTAAGCACAAGTGTATAAGTCTGCTCATGGTCTGAAATTTGAGGCTTAGATTTTCAAGGTTTGAGATCTTTCCAATGATCAATGTAGATCTCATTAGTGTATTCTTGATCAGGCTCAAAGTAGGATAGAACATAGTTATAGATAAAGACAATAATATCTTGAATCCAACTAAGGCCTGTCAGTGATTTTTCTTTCTAGGATGACTGGTCATGTTTCAGGTTCTTCCTCCAGTGGAGTCTTTAGGTCTATTGAGAGTTGTGGAGTTGCCAGGTGGATGTTTTTGTTGTTTTTAGAGATATGTGTTTATGTTCCACCACCAATAACTGATAAAAAACCAATCTAGGGATGTTTTTGGGGTTTTCTGAGTTCCTATATGTAGCCCTAAGCTTTGTAAGAGTATTCTATAGTTGAATCATCATTTTGCTAAGATGGTGAAAGAGCTATTTTCTACTCTTCAGAAAACACTTAAGTTTTCTAAGTTTGACTGAGATCTTGAGAGTTCCTAAGGGATACCTAGGATTTTTTGACTCAAGGTCCCACCATGATCTCCATTTATGTTAGAGAGCGGTGGGATGGATCAATAGGATAGCATTGCTCGGTTTGATGAGGGTTTTTAGTGAGGTCTTGAAAAGATATTTAGATTGTCGTGAACTCGAAGGTTCCATAGTGATTGCCATTATGTTATGGTGGCGATGAGGTGTACAATTCACTAAGTATTCTTGGAAGAAAAGGGATTTCTAGAGTCCTAAGGTGTGCTCGGTTGTCACTAACTGAGAAAGTCCCACCGTGATCACCACTATTCTATGGTCCTAGTGATTTGGAAAATTGGTAAACAAAATGACGGGGTAACATCGAGACCAAGCTTTGGGTCTAAGACATAGCCTTCTGGACTCGGAGAGGGCTCCCTCTGTAGACGAAAGTGAGCTTGTTCGCTTAGTATGTTTGATTTTAGGCTAGTGGTTAAGTGCGTTTGTTTTTTGTGTTTGGAGGTGAAAACCAATTAATTAAGGCATCAATGAAAGATAATTTATTGAATCAACAGGGCTATGGGGTCAAATGAAAGCCAATGATGCCTAGACAATAGATAAGGTGTGTGGTAGGGCCGATTTAGTATAGTCAATGGATCTTTTGGGTGGTTTGTGAAGTGTAATGAACATTAAGTTTGTGCAAGAAAAAGAGATCTTAAGCATAAATAGTTAAACAACAAGCATTCATGAGGTAGGGCTAACCATTAATCTATATGAATAAAACTCAAACTAATAAATGCAGAAAATAAACAATCAGGTGATGCATAGAAGTATAAGACCCTCTAACTTTGGGAAAATCACCTTCAGACTTTTGGGAAAAAAAATAAGATAAACAAAAAAATCAATCTATGAAGAGGGAACTCCTAAACATTATATCATGAGCTATCGGGAACTTTGAAATAAGACTACAAAGCATGGACAAAGGGAAAGATTGAAACAAGGCCTCTTTGACTTAACTAAAACAAACAATAATTCAAGAAGAGATTTCAGAAATGGAGTTTTAATTAGCTATGAGTAAGAAGGGCATACCATGAATCATACTATACATCATACATAATAACCATTAATGAAACTGATAACAAGTTCTTAGGGTACCAAGGAGCAATTGAGAATTCTTTGACATAACCAAGAAAGATGAAGAACATTTAAGCTGTAATGAATCAGGAAGTTGAGGTGCCTCCATGGGCTTATCTCAAACTTATTCTTTACTGAACTACAACAAGCAAGAAGCATGAAAACATATATGAGAAACTAAGAAAACATAACAAATAAGAAACACAATACCATTCACCAAGTCATGGAATCATGCACACAAAACCTCTCCATCATCTAGACAAGTAAGAAAATCATCCACTTCATAAACAAGTTTCTTCTTCAAAGCTCATATCCATGTATTTATCTTCAAAATGTCAAGTTCTGCTTCTAAACCTCCAAAAATTTACAATAAGTCTTCATAAGTTATATAGGAAATGAGTAGATAAGCTCACAAGAGCATCTAGAAGCTCATTGGCCTAATACAAATATCTGATTTTGTCCTTGAGGCCTCACAAGGCCCAAGGCACAAAATATATTCAAAAATTATCTATTTAAGCTAAAAATAGTAAGAAAATTGACTTTTAATCTCTGACATAGAGTCAAAAATAGCTTAACGTAAATTTGGATGGCCACCTTCAGAAAACTGCCTTTTCAGACAAAATCCTACATGAGCGTAGCGCCAGAAGAAAGCCTTTATTGCAGAGAACTTTCGAAGGACTTCCTGATGTTGAAATGAGGCCTGCAATGGCTCGTTTGAAATCCATGGATGTCTAGCTTCTGGAACTACTTGATTTTCCTCAAACGGATCCCTATAAGTCTATCAAAAAGTGGATTGAGTGAAAAAACCCAGGAGGGTCTCACCTGCTGATATTTGAGGCAGAAAGGTAAAATTTGACTATTTTTTGCCTCTTTGGGGGACCAAAACACCTTCTTTTGATCTGAAAATTTATGAGTAGATGCCCCCAAATTTAATACATCCAAAAAAATAACTTTCATGAGCTGAGGATGCTCCTAGAAAACATGGTAGTGCCTAGAAAAATGTGTAATTAGGCCTAAAAATCACAAAAAACAAGATCATGTAAAAAATTGCTCAATTTTGGTGAGAAAACCCCTTAAGGGTTTCTAGAAACATGCAAGGAAGCCTGAGCTAAGATTCCAAGCCTAGATATTTCCTTTTACCCTTTTTTCACCGGGCGCCTCCTTTGGGAAGTTTTGAACTTGGCTTGGGCAATTCACCTCTACTCCTGAGCGCTCTAGTGACATTACTAATCACAGCTTGAATGGTTTTCTTCTTTGTAGACTTGGTGATTTTAGGCTTTTCCGTCTTTGAGGAAAGAGTCATGGCCCCTTTCCTAGGAGAGGTAGCAAGCACATGTCTTTGAGGGCTATTTTCATGCTCACTGTGTTTGTCTTCTTCATGTAGATTGCCACCTTCACCCTTATCATTGTTTTCCTTACTGTTGTGGTGCTTTTCCTCTTGAGGGCTATCCCTTTCATTATTACTGTTTTGGTATTTTTCATGTAGGCTGCTACCAACTTCACTATTCTTTTCATGAATATCTTTTTCACATTTACTATTACTGCTTTTCTCATCCTTCTGTGAGCTATTTTTACCATCATCAGTTTGTTCACCTTCTTTATGAAGACTGCCCTTATCTTAATTGTCATTGTTTTCAACTTGTTCCTGGCTATCTTTTCCACTTTTTTGAGTCTTTTGTGGGTTGTATTCATCAGGACTGCCTTCATCTGCATTTTTCATTTTTCCCTTATCTTCATTGTTTTCCTCACTTTTCCCTTGAGGAATGTCTCCTCCTTCATCTGTGCTTTTCCCATCCTTTTTTGAATTTCCTTGACCATCATCAGTGTGTTTACCTCCTTCATGAGGACTGATTTGTTCTTTGTCATCATTACCTCCTTCTTTACTTTCATTGCACTCTTCCTTTTCACTATCAACTATGGGTGATGCTTGTTTTAACCATTTTTCTTCAATATAGGGGATCTTAGTTGCCTTTGACACTTCTTTAGGAGTAATCACAAGGTCTAGACCTGCAATGTGAACCTGTTGTCCTTGCAGCCTCAGGGCAAACAATTGTGTCAAGGGAGGATGACTGGTAACTTCTTGGAATTTGTTGCAAAAATCAAAGAAACCCACTTTTTGAAAATAGGACAAGGTTGAAGGGGATGCAGTGATCTCCTTAACAGTAGTGGGTTCAAACCTATTGTGTTGGCCTACCTTCTTAGCCTTTCCCTTCTTTTGAGGCATATTGGTTATATGTTTCCTTTACCCACTTATCAAAATAGGTTTTTCAAACTGAAAATAGGTTTCCCTTCTTCTAACACTGTCCCTTCCTTATCACTTGGTAAAATAAGTCCTTTGCCAAAAGAAAATAAGCCTTCCTGCTTTATAAAACACTATTTCCTCCTTTAAGTTTAGTTTTCAAGATATTCTTATGACCAAAATATTGAGATGAAAGAAATGATGAATACCTTTTAAAAAATATCCCCTGCAGCTAAAAAACCAGTTTCTGTGCCAAAAATCTGAGTTATGGCAATTTTGAGGCCTCTTGAGGGGTGCTACGCTCCTGTGCACATGCACCTAGCACCTGCAAGTTGCTGTGTATCAGGAGGGGCGCCTTCTGAAAATCGGGTGGGGCAGGTCTGTCAGAGAAATCAGGCACGTTGCGCTATCCCACAGGCACATCACAACGTGTGTAAAAACCTTTGGAGGGACACTACAGGCACATCGCTTCCCGCAACAGGGGCGTCGCGTCTTAATTTTTTTTTTCCTTTGAGCTTTTAAAACAACACTTACGCCCCCTGCTACATTGTTTGAATATTTACCTTTTGAACCAGTTGTCTGTGGGCCCTCTACTTGTCATGAAGGAGGCGATTTTGACAAACTACATGGGCACTTATTTGACTTTTGTTAACCAACTAAATAATGTCTATGAACAAATTGTTTATGGGCTTTTTATACAAACTGTGTTTATCATTCAAAATAAACCCTGTGCTTGCCATTCGATGGAGGCTTCTTTAGGACTGTGAGGGGTGCCCTTTTTCTCTTAAGAAGGAAGCCATTTAAAACTACTGTGTAGGCCCTCCGCTTGTGATTGAAGGAGACCCTTGAACCTCAGTATTTTTCTTTCTCTGTCCATCATTGAAATAACTCCTTTTTGCATTAACTGTAGCTTTATTTGCTGTAGCAGATTGTCCTTGAATGTTTTTAGAGCCTAGGTTTAAAGTAAGATATAAAAGGCAGTTGTTCCTCTTATACCTTCATTTGGATGTCTACTTGCTAGAGGCTCTTTTTGCCAAAATACTGTCACTTTTGATTGTATAAGACTGATTTGTAGGGCTTGTTCACATGTTTGAGAACTAATGAAAAAATGTCATCTTGAATTATCATGGAGCACTAGAGCCAGACATTACCCAACCTTTGTGCTCATTTTCCACAATGGAGGACCTTTGACTTCTTGGCGCTTTTGAGTTTGAACCCTATAGGTATTTCTCTTTACAAACTGCACTCTCTCTGATTTTAATAGTAAACTGCCACATCATGAAACCTTTTCCTGAGGTGCTCTTTTTTCTCACACTTTTCTTAGTGTCATCAATATGTACACCCCTGTAGAGATGCATTGATATATGTCTTTTGATCCTTGGAGATTCTTCTTGATATATCATGAAATCATGCTTGGAATAATCCTTTTTCTTCAGTCATGGAATTTCTTTCTCTTTTCCCTAGTTTGAACCTTTCTAAGCTCTACTTGAAACAAAACATAGTGACCTTTTGATGGTGAATGAACTAGGGATAGACAAGGGTTTTGCTTTTACAAATAAGAATAAATGATGGCTAATTGATATTGAAAATAGGGTTTTTGATTTGGAGATAGTTTTCTCAAGGTATTTTCTCTAAACACCACTACCTAGACCTAGAGGCTTTGTCACAATTTCTGAAGGATTTCTTGAACATAGTTAGGTCATTATATGACCCAATGATCGGTGTGAAAGGGTCAAATACTTTGTCTAATGTTTTGAGAGTGAATTGTGTGGAAACAGGGGAAAATTAATATAAGAGGTACAAGGTTTATGGCAGTTATAGACAGGGAAGGTTTGCTGATGTAGGGCAGGACTGAAAAATGAAGACCACTTCCACCTCAGTATGCAAAAGAGGGGTAAGAAGACAAAAAAATTGATTTGAGGGGTTTTCTAGATGACAAATTGACAGATTGGGATTAGCTTCTAGAAAACTCAATGAAGGAATCTAGTCATCAAAACATGCACAAATATTGATGACTAACAATGGCTCCATTTGGGGAGGGAAACTCCTTTTCAAGAGGTGTCCAGAATGGCAGATCTCTGGCTTGTGAAGACCAGTGCCTTATCCATTGGTGCAAATTTCTCCCTTTGTTGATGCTATTTTTTAAAATTTATAGCATGATTAGCATCAATGTCATCTCTACCTACCCAGCTATTATTTCCTAGCATTTTTCTTCTTTCAGTGCACTTGGACTAGCAACCCTTTGACATGATATTTTTGAAAAAAGAAAAAATATCTAATTCTACACTTATATCCTTCGGGAGTTCAGATTAAACTGATGAACTCCTTTGATTCTCTACCTATGCTAGATCTTCTGTCAAGATTAATTTGTTTGATAGGATTTCATTCATTAATCTAAAACATGAAATTGAAAAATGACCAAATCAGGATTAGATGGTCTAATTTTTCATGTGTTTGTGGCATAAAATACAAGCTGCACACAAATATTATTTCCACACAAAATGAGATTTAGAAAAATCAGGGCTAGGATACATAGTTTGTTTTTCATCCCTACTTTCCTCTTTGGTTCTATTTTGAGTGTGTGGAACCAATATCTTTTCCTAATCTACTTTCATTGATAAGTCAAGCTTACACAATTTGACTATTTATTCTTTCACTAACTTATCAACAATCAACTTAAAACATGTCCAGTTATGATTAGGCTAGATAACTGAACAAGACATCTTTTGAGCACTAGTAGTGGCATTTAGACTTGTGCACTTTCAACATGACTATTTTTTTCGGGTATGGGGCATTACCGCCGCTTTTAGAAACTGCCCTCTTTTCTACTTTTCCTATTGTTTTTGTATTTTCTATCTCTACTTTTTCTTAAAACAATCTAGGACTAAAAAGATGATCACAAGGCAGGGCTTATTTTTCATACCTATCTATCTACCCTAATCTAACCTATACACGATAGAAATTTATTTGATGAACTCTCTTTTCCAATGTAACCAGTGAAGTAGATGATTGCACGGGTGATCTTGGTTCAGTTCTTTCATGATGCTAAAGAAATCAAAAGGCCACTTCCACTTCACTTGTTTTCGAACAGTAGTGCTTAAAAATTTTCTCACACTTTGCAACAAATTGTTCATAGTAGAAAACTCTCATCCCTCATACTTATCAAGGAAAACAACAAATGGATCCTGGAATAATACCTGATCTAGAGGATTTGAGACATAATCTCCATTCATGAATACTCCTTCTTTTTTTTGGCTATGCTTGGGATTCTCTTGGGAAAGAAACCTTTCCTCTTCCTCATGATCACTTGAACTGTTAGACTCATCATATATTGCAGTGTAGTCTTCTTGCCAAGTTGATGTGTTTTGATTAAGTGGACTGAAATCTGTGTGAAGGTCACCATGTTGATGAATAGGGATACTCTTTGGAAACAAATCTTCCTGAGAAATAAGAGCATCAACTTTCTTATGATCATCAATTTTCAAGCCTTCATTTGCTTCCAAATTTTCTGAGCTTTCTTCATCACTGTTATAGCTGCTATGTATTGGTTGGTTACCTTCCTCAAGTTGATGAAACTGGGCTTCCTCCAAAAAATCAAGTGTTGAGTACTCTGCAAAGTTAGCTTTTTTTTGGAAATCATCATCATTATCAACATATTGATCAAACCTTGGAGAATAATCAATATAATTAATGTCACCAAACATACATATTGGACTATCAGATTGTTTCTCTTCAAATTGATTTACAAATATATTTTTTGACTTATGGTATGCAAGATTAGCAGGACAATGATCAGAAAATTTTTCGTCATATGAAGTTTTAGAGGTTGTCTGCATGTTTATGAGTTGATCTATCTCCTCTTCAGTTAAAAAGGGAGGCATTTTTATCTCTCTTTGGATATAACTACAATAAAGAGGATGAATGTCTTTTTGGGCCTCACCTATGAGAGATAATGAATCATTACTTGTGCCTTTAGAGAGATCCTGTGTGTTCTCTTTCATTTCTTGATTGTTTTCATCTTCAACCAATTCTTCAAGATGTTCGGGATAGTTAGCATGTAATTCATGAGTTGCTTCTGATAGATTTTCAGGAGGCCAATTTTCTCGTATAAACTGAAATGACTCAAAGCACAAAGGTAGAGATCCTACAGGTTTTGATTTTTCTTCCATTTCAGATTTGAATTCATCCTCAATCAACTCTTCTTGATGTTTGGTACAATAAGCATGGGATTCATGAGTTGCCTCTGATAGATTCTTAGGAGGCCAATTTGCTTGTATGATCTAAAATGACTCAAAGCATAAAGGTAAAGATCCTATAGGTTTTGATTTTTCTTTCGTTTCAGATTTTGTGATTTCAAGATGGCTGATTGATTCTTCAGAGCATCCCTCTATGTTTTTATTTGCAACTTTCTCATTAGGCACATTTCGTTTGTTACTCTTGTCTTGTAATGGTTGAGTATGTTTTTCCCGAGGAAAAAGTGTAGGCTGGTTTGAATAAGCAGCATCAACCTTAACTTGGTGTCTTTCTCTTTTCCTGTCAAGTAGATGCATCAGTTTGCTGAATGTATCTATCAATATTTCCAACTTTGCCTCTGAAGAGATTAGTCTCTCTTGATTTTCTTTGTCTTTCTTTATTATTCTTAGTTGTGCCTCCCTATTTAGTATGTTGACTTCCACATCAACTGCTATCCTTTGCATTTCTTCCAGGGTCAAAGGATCTATTTCTCTTATCTATAAAACCATCTCTGGGTCAAAAGAACTTGAGTAGTGCAAGAGAGCCCATCCAAGGGGTGGCTTTATGTTAGCAGGCATTGTATGGTATACTTTATTGAACCTGGCTGAAAAGTCTTGTATTGTCTCCCTTGGTTGTCTTTTTAAATGATTGTATTCCTCTATGATGAGAAATTTATCACCCATGACCACCCACCTATTTAGGAAGATTTGAGTGAACTAATGAAAATTGGTAATGCTTGCAGCTGGAAGGTCCTTAAACCAACTCTTAAATTTTCCTTGTAATGATAAGGAAAACATTTTAATACACACATAATATTCTTCTATTTCAAAAAGGTCAAGTAAATTCTCAAGATTTTGGATGTGTTCTTCAGCGGTGACTTTTGAACTTTCTCCATCAAATCTTGGTAATTTATTTTTAAGGTTTGCAGGGAGGGTTTGGAAGATGGGAGGTAAAACCAGAGATTTGTATATTTCTAGGACCTTTGTGGATATAGGTAGTGTAAAAAGAGATTTATGACTATTTTAGGTTTCAGCCAGAGTGGGAAAGGTGGCATGAGGCTCATGTTTCACTAAGCTTTCCATAGGTGAATCTGGGGTAAGCACAGGTGTATAAGTCTGCTCATGATCTGAAATTTGAGTCTTATCTTTTCGAGGTTTGAGATATTTCCAATGATCAATGTAGATCTAATCATTGTATTCTTTATTAGGATCAAAGTAGGATAGAACATAGTTATAGATAAAGACAATAATTTCTTGAATCCAAATACGGCCTGAGTGCTTTTTCTTTCCAGGATGATTGGTCATGTTTTAGGTTCTTCCTCCAGTGGAGTATTTAGGTCTATTGAGAATTCTGGAGTCGCCAGGTGGATATTTTAGTTTGTTTTGAAGATATATGTCTATGTTCCACCACCAATAACTGATAAAAAACCAATCTAGGGAATTTTTTTTTGGGTTTTCTGAGATCCTGTATGTAGCCCTCAGGTTTGTAAGAGTTTCCTATAACTGAATCATCATTTTGCTAAGATGGTGAAAGAGCTAGTTTCTACTCTTCGGACAACACTTAAGTTTTTTAAGTTTGACTGAGACTTTGAGAGTTACTAAGGGATACCTAGGATTTTTTGACTCAAGGTCCCACCGTGATCACCTTTATGTTAGAGAGTGGTGGGATGGATCAATAGGATAGCATACTTAGTTTGACAAGGGTTTTCCGTGAGTCTTGAAAGATATTCAGATTAATATGAACTCAGAAAAGTCCCACTGTGATCACCATTATGTCGGAGTCCCATGATTTGGGAGATTGGCGAGCCAAATGACAGGGTAACATCAGACCAAACTTTGGATTCCTAGGACCTAGCCTTCCTGGACTCAGAGAGGGCTCTCTTTATGAAGCGAAGGATGTGAGCTTGTTCACTTAGTATATTTGATTTTAGGCTAGTTGTTAGGTACATTTTTTTGTTTGTGTGTTTAGAGTTGAAATCCGATTAAGTAGGCATCAATGAAAGATAATTTATCGAATCAACAGGGCTATGGGGTCAAATGAAAGCCAAGGATGCCTAGAAAATAGACAAGGTGTGTGGCAGGGCCGATATAGTATAGTAAATGGATCTTTTGGGTGGTTTGGAAGTGTAATGAACATTAAGTTTGTGCAAGACAAAGAGATCTTAAGCATAAATAGTTAAACAACAAGAATTCATGAGGTAGGGATGACAATTAATCTGTATGAATGAAACTCAAACCAATAAATGTAGAAAATAAATAATCAGGTGATGCATAGAAGTATAAGACCCTCTAACTTTGGGAAAATCACCTTCAGAATTTTGGGAAAACAAATAAGATAAACAAACAACTCAATATATGAAGAGGGAACTCCTAAACATCATATCATGAGCTATCGGGAACTTTGAAATAAGACTGCAAAGCATGGGCAGAGGGCAAGATCGAAACAAGACCTCTTTGACTTAACTAAAACAACCAATAATTCAGAGAGAGATTTCAAAAATGGATTTTTGATTAGCTATGAGTAGGCAGGGCATACCATGAATCATACTAGACAACATACATAATAACCATTAATGAAACTGATAACAAGTTCTTAGGTTACCAAAGAGCAATTAAGAATTCTTTGACATAACCAAGAAATATGAAGAATATTTAAGCTGTAATGAATCAGGAAGTTGAGGTGCCTCCATGGGCTTATTTCAAACTTATTCTTTACTGAACTACAGCAAGCAAGAAGCATGAAAACATATATGAGAAATTAAGAAAACATAACAAATAAGAAACATAATACCATTCACCAAGCCATGGAATCCTGCACACAAAACCTCTCCATCATCTAGACAAGTAAGCAAACCATCCACTTCATAAACAAGTTTCTTCTTCAAAGCTCATATCCATGTATTGCTCTTGAAAATGTCAAGTTCTGCTTCTAAATCCTCCAACAATTTACAATGAGTCTTCATAAGTTATATAGGAAATGAGTAGATAAGCTCACAAGAGCATCTAGAAGCTCATCGGCCTAATACAAATATCTGATTTTGTCCTTGAGGCCTCACAAGGCCCAAGACACAATGTATCCTCAAAAAATATATATTTAAGCTAAAAATAGTAAAAACAATGACTTTTAATCTTTGACATAGAGTCAAAAATTGCTTAACGCACATTTGGATGGCCACCTTCAGAAAACTGCCTTTTCAGCAAAATCCTACAGGAGCGTAGTGCCAGAAGAAAGCCTGTTTTGCAGAGAACTTTTGAAGGAATTCCTGATGTCAAAATGAGGCCCATGATAGCTCGTTGGAAAGCCCTAGATGTCTAGTTTCGGTAACTACTTGGCTTATTTAAAACTGATCCCTTGAATTCTGTAAAAAGGTAGACTGAGGGAAAAAACTTGGGAGGGTCTCACCTGCTGATATTTGAGGTAGAAAGGTAAAATTTGACATTGTTTTGCCTCTTTGGGGGACCAAAACACCTTCTTTTGATCTGAAAATTTGTGAGTAGATGCCCCCAAATTTAATACATCCAAAAATATAACTTTCATGAGCTGAGGATACTCCTAGCAAACATGGAAACGCCTAGAAAAATGTGCAATTAGGCCTAAAAATCACAGAAAACAAGATCATGTCAAAAATTGCTCAATTTTGGTGAGAAAATCCCTTAAGGGTTTCTAGAAACATGCAAGGAATCATGAGCCAAGATTCCAAGCCTAGATATGTCCTTTTCCCCTTTTTTCACCAGGTGCCTCCCTTGGGCAGTTTTGAACTTGTCTTTGGCAATTCGCCTCTACTCCTGAGCGCTCTAGTGACATTACTAGTCACAGCTTGAATGGTTTTCTTCTTTGTAGACTTGGTGATTTTAGGCTTTTCCATACTTGAGGAAAGAGTCATGGCCCCTTGCCTAGGAGAGGCTACAAGCACATGTCTTTGAAAGCTCTTTTCATGCTCACTCTGTTTGTCTTCTTCATGTAGATTTCCACCTTCGCCCTTATCACTATTTTCCTTACTGTTGTGGTGCTTTTCCTCTTGAGGGCTATCCCTTTCATTATTACTATTTTGGTATTTTTCATGTAGGCTACTACCAACTTCACTATTCTTGTCATTACTGTCTTTTTCACATTTACTGTCACTGCTTTTCTCATCCTTCTGTGAGCTATCTTTACCATCATTAGTTTATTCACCTTCTTTATGAAGACTACCCTTATCTTCATTGTCACTGTTTTAAACTTGTTCTTGGATGTATTTTCCACTGTTTTGAGTTTGTTGTGGGTTGTATTCATCAGGACTGCCTTCATCTGATTTTTGCATGTTGCCCTTATCTTCATTGTTTTTCTCAATTTTCCCTTCAGGACTGTATCCTCCTTCATCTGTGCTTTTCCCATCCTTTTGTGAATTGCCTTGACCATCATCAGTGTGTTTACCTCCTTCATGAGGAATTCTTTATTCTTTTTCATCATTAGCTCCTTATTTACTTTCATTGCACTCTTCCTTTTCACTATCAACTATGGTTGATGCTTGTTTTAAGAATTTTTCTTCAATATAGGGGATATTAGTTGCCTTTGACACTGCTTTAGGAGTAAGCACAGGGTCTAGACCTGAAATGTGAACCTATTATCCTTGTAGCCTCGGGGAAAACAATTGTGTCAAGGGAGGATGACTGGTAACTTATTGGACTTTGTTGCAAAAATCAAAGCAGCCCACTTTTTGGAAATAGGACAAGGTTGAAGGGGATGCAGTGATCTCCTTAATAGTAGTGGGTTCAAACCTATTGTGCTAACCTACCTTCTTAGCCTTTCCCTTCTTTGGAGGAATATTGGTTATATTTTTCCTTTACCTACTTATCAAAACAAGTTTTTCAAACTGAAAATAGGTTTCCATTCTTCTAACACTGTCCTTTCCTTATCACTTGGTAAAACAAGTCCTTTGCCAAACGAAAATAAGCCTTACTGCTTTATAAAACACCGTTTTCTCCTTTAAGTCTAGTTTTCAAGATATTATTATGACCAAAAGACTGAGATGAAAGAAATGATGAATACCTTTTAAGAAATATCCCCTGCAGCTAAAAAACCAGCTTCTGTGCCCAAAATCTGAGTTATGGCAATTTGGAGACCCCTTGAGGGGTGCTATGCTCCTGTGCACAGGCGCGTAGCACCTACACGTTGTTTTGTGTCAGGTTGGGCACCTTCTGAATGCCAGAAGGTGCAGTTATGTTAGAGAAAATAGGCGCATCATGCTATCCCACAGGCGCGTTGTGTCGTGTGTAAAACATTTTGGAGGGACGCTACAGGCACGTCGCGTCTTAAGTTTTTTTTGCCTTTGAGCTTTTAAAGCAAAACTTACACCCCCCTGCTACATCGTTTGAAGATTTTCCTTTTGAACCAATTATCTGTGGGCCCTCTGCTTGTCATGAAGGGGGTGATTTTGAAAAACTGCATGGGCACTTATTTGACCTCTGTTAACCAATTGAAGAATGTCTATGAACAAATTGTTTATGGGATCTTTATAAAAACTTAGTTTATCATTCAAAAGAAACCATGTGCTTGTCATTCGAAGGAGGCTTCTTTAGGACTGTTAGGGGTGCCCTTTTTCTCTTTAGAAGGAGGCCATTTAAAACCACTGTGTAGGCCCTCTACTTATGATTGAAGGAGACCCTTCAACCTCAGTCTTTTTCTTTCTCTGTCCATTATTGAAATAAATCCTTTTTGCATTAACTGTAGCTTTATTTGGTGCAGAAGATATTCCTTGAATGTTTTTAGAGCCTAGTTTTAAAGTAACATATAGAAGGAAATTGTTCCTCTTATACCTTCATTTGGATGTCTACTTGCTAGAGGATATTTTTGCCAAAATACTGTCACTTTTGATTTGTAGGGCTTGCTCACATGTTTGAGAACTAATGCAAAAATATCATATTTAATTATCATGGAGAAGTCGAGGTAGACATTACCCAACCTTTGTGCTCATTTGCCATAATGGAGGACCTTTGACTTTTTGGTGCTTTTGAGTTTGAACCCTGTAGGTCTTTCTCTTTACAAATTGCACTTTCTCTAATTTTAATAGTAAACTGCCACATCATGAAACCTTTTCCTGAGGTGCTCTTTTTTCTCACACCTTGCTTAGTGTCATCAATCTGTACACCCTTGCAGAGATGCATTGATATATTTCTTTTGATCCTTGGAGAGTATTCTTGATTTATCATGAAATCATGCTTGGAATAATCCTTTTTCTTCAGTCATGGAATTTCTTTCCCTTTTCCCTAATTTGAACCTTTCTGAGCTCTGCTTGAAACAAAACACAGTGAAATTTTGATAGTGAATGAACTAGGGATAGACAAGGGTTTTTCTTTGACAAATAAGAAGAAATGATGGCTGAATGATATTGAAAACAAGATTTTTGATTTGGAGATAGTTTTCTCAAGGTATTTTCTCTAAACACCACTACCTAGACCTAGAGGGTTTGTCACAATTTCTGAAGGATTTCTTGAACATAGTTAGGTCATTATATGACCCAATGATCAGTGTGAAAGGGAAAACACTTTGTCTAATGTTTTGACAGTGAGCTGTGTGGAAACAGGGGAAAATGAATATAAGAGGTACAAGGTTTATGACATTTATAGACAGGGAAGGTTTGCTGATGTAGGGCAGGACTGAAAAATGAAGACCACTTCCACCTACGTATGCAAAAGAGGGGTAAGAAGAAAAAAATTTGTTTTGAGAGTTTTTCTAGATGACAAATTGATAGATTGAAATTAGCTTCTAGAAAACTCAGCCAAGGAATCTAGTCATCAAAACATGCAAAAATACTGATGACTAACACCAGGCTGTGCCAAGATAGCTCCCAAGGCGATCCCTCATGCATCTACATGGAAATGGAATATCTTTGCCCAATCAGGGAATATCAAGATAGGTGTAGTCATTATATTTTCTTTTAACAACTCGAAGCTTTACTAGCACTCGTCATATAGCTTTTCCATCAGAGCGGTGATCAAAGTGTATCCTTGTATGAAATTCCTGTAGTAGCCTATGTGGCCGAGGATGGATCGCAGCTATTTCACATGGTTGGAATTACAAAGTTGATGATAATCACAAATTTGGTTGAGTCAACCATCAGCCCCTGCTGACAGACCACGTGTCCTAAGAGAATTCCAAATGGGACACAGAAGATGCATTTCTTGATGTTTAGTGAGATTTGGTGTTTCTTTCATGCATCCAGCATCATGCGCAGATTTGATACATGGTTATTTACTAATCCAAAAATTGTACAGTCATCAAAATAGACTTCCAGGAACTTGTGCATGAATTCCTTGAATACGGCTAAAAAAATGCGTGAAAATATGGCAAGATCATTCTTTAATCCAAAGGGCATGACAATATACTGAAAAGAGCCCCACTCTGTCGCGAAAGTTGTCTTGTTGCGATATTTAGGTGCAATACATATTTGATGGTACCCTGAGAATCCATCAGTAAATGAATAAGCCTTTTGACCCCCTATGTTATCGAGGATTTCATCAGAAAATGGTGTGGGGAATGGATTGTGGACACAGGCGCCATTTAACTTTCGTAGGTCGATGTAGATACTTATTTCACCTTTAGTCTTCTTCTCCTAGACTACCATGGGGCTTACCCAATCTGACTACTCTACTAGTTCAATTATACCCATGGCCACCATTTTCTTGATTTCCTCCTTAACCTTTTTCTTGTATTTCAAGTTTAGGCGATAGGGCCGTTGTTTGACTGGCTGTGCATCTAGCTTCAACATAATCCTCATGACTCCAATATCTCCTGTGATTCATTTAAGTTAACATAAAGTGGTTAGGAATAGGTCCTGATATTCAGTTAGTAGCTTAGAAACCTTTTGCACCATTCTATCATCCCAATAATCCCCAATATTGGCCATCTTGGGTTGTTCTGCTGATCTAATATTGATTTATTTTAGTTTCAAAGGTTTTGTGACATCAGCTATTTGTAGCAACGGATTGATGACAACCTGTTCCCCTTATGATTCTTTGATCATAATATTTCGGGGATCTTAATCTCTTGCTTCTATTGACATATTTCTACAGTTTATGATATCTTGTAGCTATGCGTCCCAAGTTGGCACAGTACGTTCTTGCTCAGGGTGGGCCTCGCCGAAGACCAACTTGTATATATCCTGTAGGGCTTCATCAAGTTTCTCGGTACCTCCTGTCAGTCCAAATGCCCTTACAAAGTCTTCAGCCATCGTACTCCAATGTTTGGTGTATTGATGTAGTTCTGCATCCAAGTACAAGGAAGTGGGGATTGGTCCCAATGTGTGAACAAATCTGTGGACCCATTCCTTCCTTCTATCCTCATTTCATATTTCTAGGCAGCGATTTAGGTGCCTGCGTGGATCTCCTTGCACCAAGAAGAGTTATGTTGGTGGATCAGCTGGTATATGGAATTGGTAGGTCAACATCCTTCGACACTCTCCCCGGTCCTGAAAAGTTTCTTTATGAGTCTCCCACCAGCGCGCAGGGGTTGCATGCATAGTCAAGTCTAGGGCCCAAAAACACCACTCTTTAGGAACACTTACCTCAATTTCCATAAGGAAAGTTTCAACATTACCAGAGTCATTAGAGTGGGGTAGTTCTCTTACCTCTGAGGAAATACATCGAAATCTCTTCGTGATTTTAAGACATATTAGCGCAGACACATCATGCAGTCAGTTTTGCCAGTTTTCGATCTCATCATCTGAGTCAAATAAGCACTCACTATCTTTTTCCCAACATAGCATGCTGTCAATTATGGGGTTGATCCAATCATCATCTCGGGTAGTTAGTTTGTATATGTGATCGGCGTCTTCTTCCTCTCGTATTGATTTAGTATACCATTCTCCTTCCGCTGGGTCTAGCAGTTACACTTGTGCCTCCATTCTCAAAGATCATGCTTCTCACCTTGAGATTAATGATACCTCCCATTTCAATAGCCCAGTCCATACCCAAGAGCGCAGGGTATCGGTCTACGTTATCTACTATCTAGATTACTTCAAAATATGTGAGGACCTTAACACCTGTGATATCTACCACTACTTTTGTCAGTCTTCCCAATGGGATAATATTCTATTGATTATCAATTCGTATTTGAATATTCAACCATTATAGTTTAGGTTTTCCCATTCGTTACCACGTTTTCTTGGGTAGGACGTTAGCATTCGAGCCCAAGTCAAGGATAACTTGATCCATTTTGTACTCCTCGATTTGTGTAGCCATGTGCATTTCTCGCTCTGTCATTTTTTTATTTTTGTATATCTTATTTATATTTTGCACCTTGGGTTGTGGAGAAATTATTTCTGCACAATTTTCTATTACGGTTTGGAGATTTTATACAGCCTTCTGGTTGCACAACAGCTTCATACATGTCTAGAGGAAAGGTTTTGCTGCTTTGTCTGCTTTCGGATCTTCTGCTCCTTTTTCGGTAGGTGTTTCGGTTTTAGTCACCTCCTTCCATTCTTTGATGAAGCCTTCTTTTTTCCTTTTTGGGTCTAAGCCTTCTATTTTGTCCTCAGCCTTTCAAATTAGTGATTCAATTTCTATGTCTTCCTCTGATCCTCCTGTTGAAAAGTCATTGCATGTGATTACATTGATACATGGCCCATCGTCTCGTGCTTCCGCCTTAACTCTTTGCACATTATGCGTAGGTGTATTTTGATTTTATTTCATTTTCTCTATTAACATCGAGCATTCTTCAATTACATGATGAAACTATCGAAAATATCTGCAAGACTAGCATGCTGGGTTCGGACAATCTTGTGCAAAATGTCCTGCGTATCCATAGTTATAACAGATCAGTTGTTCGTGGCCTTGAGCAGTGCTCCCCCCTCTTCCCCATGCAGGGGACCATCCCTGCCCCGACGGAGATAGTGGTGATGAGGGTTCTACTTTTACTCTATATAAATTTCCCCTATATACCATAAGGTCAAGGGTTCAACAGTTTTTCTTGTCATGAGCCACAGATGAGAATAATCTGTACCACTTTTGTTTTGATTCTGGTAAATAAGCATCCAATCGTGGGGAATGATCTGTGTTGTGTCTTCCTACCACCTGATAGTCAGCACACCATAGCATAGGACTGCTAGGTCCAACCATTTCCCTAGTTCACAGAGGGCTCGGACCACCAACCTGCATGTAGTCCGATAACAGTAGACATTGATCCTCAGTGTGACTCGGTCCCTTACATCATATGCACCAAACGTTTAGGTTGGCTTCCTTACCATAGTCATTTGATCAGCTATGAATTTCTATGTGCATTGCCTCCAATTGGTTCTGGATTTGGAGAGCTGCGAATTTTGTATCATCCCTTGGCGCAGCTTCTAACTTCATGGCTATTTTCAACGCTTCCTCTTGAAAGTCAATATTTTGTTGTCCCATGGTCCCACCCAAGTGTCATAGTGGCATATTGATCAGCCACTCTTTATTTTGCTTATCTTTGTAGATAAATTCTGCATCACTGATCACATTCTTTAATCATCAGTCAACCTCCCAGATGGACTCTACAGGTCCTTTCTTAAATTCCTTTAATTCGACTACACATTGAGTGTATGACTCAGGCTTCAGAAATTGTTGCTTTAGGGCTTTCTTTCTATCTTATATGGATGCATTCGCATGTTGAACAATGTATAACATGAACCAATCCAGTGCCCTTCCTTCGAAACCTATGGATAACTGTGCTCGTTTAATAGCATGATTGTTCATGTTTTGCGCGGTCCATACAAATTCGGCTAAAAACCAGAATCGATCCATGTCCTCGTCCCCTACACCCTTGAAAGTAGGTAGATTCGTGTTTGTAGCCATTTCATCCTCTGCTGATGGTGGGGGAGGCATAGGAGATGTGGGAGGCATAGGAGATGTTTTTACCCTTGTGGGGATTCGATGCAGGTGTGGTCAGGGACTGGTTCCCTCATGCGCAACCCTTTCTTGGTTATGATCAGATGACTCCCTCAAGGGATTGTATATCAATCTGTCTCCTTCATTATTAATCTGGTAGTATTTTCAAATTCGTGTTGTGCTCCCACTCTGATCATAGGTCATTCACTCGGTGTGGCCACACAAGACACCTTTTTCACTCAAAAACATCTTAATCAACAACAACAAGGGTTTTAGGAACTTACCTCTAAATCCTTTGAAGAAACTTTGTTCTGCTTTTGAATATATAGAAATTGATCAACAGCAAATTCTGTCATGAATCCTTCCAATATACTATCAACCCAATGATCCACAGTCCTAGTAATCTTATTATCAATTTTTCCAATTGTCAGACCAACTCAGGGGTCCACTATGTGACCTGATCATCCTTCCAGCAAGTTTGAAACTCTGCCAACTGAGCTAACCACTCTTGCAACTGGTGTGTGAAGTTTACAAAGAATATTTCATGCACTTCCGTAAAAATATACCTATTTTTCCACTCTTCTATGGACAGCTTCGCACTCCTATTTTCTTTTAGGGGAAATTCCTGAATCTGTTTTTCTAACCAATATTCTAACTCAGGTTTTAATGGCTACCAATGACCCCATGGAATTACCCAATATCTCTCTCAAAATTATCTCAATCCTAGCAACAAAACCATTTGTTGTCTTAAGGGGTCTGGACCTAGGTTCGGCTTCAAGGTTTGCAAACAAATCCCTATACTACTGGCCCTTTCGGTAATGACCTGTTGCGTAGGCCAAGGTCTTACTCGAATTAGTATTGGAGGGTGCTAGAACTAGGTTTCTGCACCTTGAGAGAGAGAAAATTAAATGAAGGGGTTCCTTTTGGATCGATCAGACTGGTATCCTGTACTGAGATCCATTGATGCATGCCAATGGAATACTTCTATCAGAACTTTTAAATGATGTAGTATTAGATCAGCTGAAGCAAAAGCATTCAAATCTAACCGGATCTATGCATTCATATATATTATCGCATCCATGTGTGCTTCAACAATCCTTAGTAGACAGTGAAAATATATAGATAACACAGTACGCAGCCAGTAATCACAACACTGGACATTCAGTATTCAAAAAAAGGGTCTTATTTATTACCGTTCAGATCCAGCTTACAGACTCTATCTACTAACCCATACACACATCTAGCAGGGTCTGCACACAACAAGACTCAGGATCTTTAAACACAACGAGCAGGAGCCGTACCCAAAAAATTGACCAAAATTCCGCAAGTTTGTACCTAGCTTGTCTATCTCTTTTCTTCTTCTTCTAGACTCAACATATCCACCTATTTATATCATGTTAGCATGTGCTATCCTATGGTCCACAAACCATGGTTTGTGGAACCTAGCTCTACCCTTTTTACCCATTACAATTTTTTGGGGGTTTTGACCCACCCCAAACCCCCTGCGCTAGACAAAGTATTACAAAATATTACGAAACTAGACAAAATTGATGCTAGGAAAGCTTGTTCCAACATTAAAAATGCCTATTATGTTAATAAGCTTTATGGCACTTTTGTTAATGACACTTATAGTACTCATGTTAATAATCATTATGGCCCCTATTGTAGTAAGCTCTATGGTACCTAAGATAATAACTTATATAAACATAGGGTTCTCATGTTATACATGTATTCCTCATGCAAATAACACCATGTGTTGGTAACACTAATAACCTTTATGTTCCCCATGATAAAATCCATGTTACATTATGGTCCCTAGGATTATAACTCCAATTACTTGTGTTTTAATATTTTTTATAACATGTATAGCCCTGATGGTCCCTATATTGACTGAAAGTTACAATATTTGAGCTAATAAACTATCAGTTAGGTTTATCTTGGGTGGTTTGAAGGAATATTTTCTATCCTCCCAACCCAGGTTCCATTCCCATAAGTGACATGTTGAGCTCATATTGAGTATAATGTCATAATGTCATTCAACCTTGTTTTTGTATTGTCTTAAGCCCTAAAGAATATATTACTCTTTCCTATGGGATATAGGGTGGGGTTATTGGTTACATGGAAAAAATAAAATGTGCTAATAACCCCACTAACCCTTATGGTCCCCATGTTACTTTCCATTTCAGCCCCATTTTTAATAACTATTATAAACCTTATGTTCCCTGTGCCAAAAACCCCTATAACCCTCACATTCCCCATGTTAATAAATATTATTGCCCCATAGTAATAACTCTTATAATTTAAAATCCCTTATGGTCTCTGTGCTAACCCTTGTGGTCCATGTGCTAATAACCCTTATATCCACTATGGTCCATGTTATTAACAACTATAAACACTATGATCCTTGTGTTAATCCCTAATAACCATTTTAAGTAGGATCATGGGCACCATCAATAGGTATATTATAAGGCTCATTTTTATATCCTCCAACATACAAATTCTTCTTTTCTCACATTAATTAAAATATTTTTGGCTATAATGTGCATATTAGTAATATTAAGGATGTTTGTCATACTTCGTGGCCTAATGTGGTTACTGTGCAGGAAAAATAACATTTTTTAGTGCATTTACTATGCAGAGGCATGTTGGAGGCATCTAGAGGAGATGTAGGAGGCGTTTCCCCTGCATTTACTCTCCTTCAACTTAACTTGATCGCTAAAATGACACATCAATAAAACGAGGTCTACTAGCAACCAATGAACTCAAGTAATTGCGAGGATATAAGGAACATAGATCCATTTTTTTTTTTTGGGAGATTTTGGAGGGAAGAAATAATCTTTCCAAGGATGTTTCCCCTCAGTCATCATTGTATAAATAAACAATACTAAGGGCTCACTAGGATTCATATTTTTGGAGAAAGGAAGAGCTACTAAGAGCCAAGAGTTTGAGACTATCATTTTCATTTTCCTTTGCATGATGTATTTAAACTTCATTTTATGTTAATGAAAAAATTATTGTTTCCTCACATCTGATTTTTTTCCAGAGGGCCGAGTCCCCTTGGGTTAGGTCCCAATCCAGAGGCTCTAGTCTCTCTTTGTGTATTTTATTTATACATTATTTTTATTAGCAACATTTCCTAATTTCTTAGTAGAAATTTACTTGCAAGAAAAAAAATTGTTGTTGTGGGCCTAATTACCAACTCTCTTTTTGAAAGTGTGTTTGAAGAGTCTATAGTAGGAAGCCAAAAATATATGGTTATTATCCTTTGTATATTGCTAGGATTTAGATCATTTCTCTCTTACACGCTCTGTTTCTACATCTCTCAGAGTAAAATTAACATTCTTCTTCGATATTTAATGTATGTAGGGAAAATTAATGTTGCAAGATAGATTGACTCATAATGAAATAAATTTCAACTCATCCTTTCTTGTCTAGTTTTTTTTACCACAATTTGATCATTAATTTCGCATTATTTTGAAGAACAAAAGGGAATTTATTGTTGGTATGCATGGTGATACTAAGCGATTTTAGGGCTGGAACACTCATCCTACATTTATCTTTTCATCATCAACCTCTTCCTTGTCATCTCACATTTCCCTCAAAATTTCTCCACCGAAACCACATTTCTTGGTCGTTGAAAGACATCGTGAACATTTGATTTTATTCAATATGGGCGTCTGATAGGTGCTAAGCTCTTAAAATGCCCCATATTGCATTCATACACCCTCATCTACCCTTCCCCACTTTCAAAACACTTTTTCCACCCTCAGGATGCTTACGGATCCAGTTGTGTAGCAAAATAGGGAAATCCTATAACATCCTGTACAAATCATGTAGAAGTCTTGTAACATCATGTAGCACTATCCAAAATTTACTATATTTGATATACAAGATTGATTTTTTCCCTTGGTATTGAATAATGGCCCTCAAGCTCTGAAGCCATGATTGAGGGGACCAAAGACCACTCTAGACCTACCTTTTCTTCATTTGCATGTACAATTCTGCAATTAAGGTTGGAGGGAAAGTTTCCACATTTGAATAGTAATGATGGTTCTCTTATGAAACATACATGGAATTTGTCACTAAATCTAAGTTTCTTTTATAATAGTGATAAAAAGGGTGATTCACCAATGTAAATTAGATTAGGATTGATTCTTGAATTCATTCTTTCTTAGGATTTTCGTTACATGCATTGGTGTTGAATCAATTAATTTCCTTTTCAAAGAAACTTTCCACATTCTGAAATTAGAGCATTGATTTATATTTTTGAAATTAACATAAGGTTTACATTCTACAAGTAGGATAGTATTTTGCATTTCTACAATTAGCACAATCTTTACATTCCTACAACTAGAGTAGGTATTTACATTTGGATGAATAACCTTTTCATTTATGCAAGTAGAATAATATTTCCATTCCTCTAGTTAGAGTAGAACCCTCTATTTTCATGCAATTTCCTTCCTTGGTCTCATTGAAAGAGTGGTATTTGTATGCCTTCATTTGGTCCATTGCTTGGAAGTGGCATGAGTATAAATTAACCTACCGTGCATATAAAAATGTCGCCTCTTAAGTTTGTATGAACCTTGGGTTGATAATTAAGGTTGGTAGTCTTGGGATTCTTAAAATTATTGTTGTGATACTGAGGCTCATCATAGGATATGTTATCAATAATATAATATGTACATATATTTTTTTGGAAAATCTTTAATTGAATTATAAAATCTTAGTTAATATTTCATTGAGTTATAAAATATTGTAAATATTTGATGAATCTCTCACTAAATTAGAAATTATTATAAAATCTTGGTGAATCATTTGATAAAGTATAAATCCATATCTAATAATAATATTTTTTGGTTCAGTAAACTAAAATATATTCATTTTCCATGTTTGGGAAAAGAAATATCACGGGTTGTGTTTGTGAAAGTTTTTACTATATACTCTTGCAAATGCCTTGGTATTTTTTTATCATTTTTCAAACCAAAGATCATATTTGTGTTGAACATGATCTTCAATTCTCTCGAGCTCAAGATATATTAATGTTTTTTCTCCCATTTATATTATGAATTCTTCATTACTAAGTGATCAATTATTAAGGGACTCTTTAAATCCATCATTAGGTGTTCCTCAAACGGATAGTACAAGATTATGTGCATTCAATATTCCATTTGAAGGTCATGTTTGTGAAATTTAGAATAAATCACCAAAGAGGTTGCAACTAATTAAAGAAATTCAAAATACATGATTGCAATGAAGCTAAATTAGTTGAATAAAAAAAACAAAACCACAATTCCAAAACTAATGGTAATTTTGTATTCATAATATATAGAAAAGTGCACATCATATTAAAGCAACCTAATATATGTATAAGTCTTCAAAGATAATCACTCTCTGCAATAAAGTATTAAAATATTCATGTGTTAGGTAATAGAATTAAAAAAAATGTTGATTTGAAGCTAATTCTTAGACCTTTTGCAACAAAGAAAATGTGAAACCCCACATATGACATGTGGCTTTAGTAAATTTATAAAATACAAAATTTTTGTTTAGATCATTTTCGAATATACCAGATTTGTTATTTGGCATACCCTTTAATGAAGGGAAATTTTCTAATTCAACAACTTGGCACCACTTTGTTTCTATTGCATATTTGATAAATAAATATTAGCATAGAGGAAACTCACTTGTATCATGTTGAAGACAAATGTCACTCAAAAACGATAAGTGTGGTGATTTTAATCAATACTAGTATTATCATGAAAATTGGGCAGCACTTTTTTATTCCACACATAAAATAAGGGATGTCGTGACCATAAAATGATACATGTGAATTTGTCCAGTTGAATAGTACTCACATGCATTATGTTAGTCATCAGTAGTATTTGCTGATATCCAAAGATGACTAAGTTTTAAATTCTAAGATTTCTAGAAACAATATCTGAGAGACATTGTGAGTTCTAGAAATCTCACTGCCCTCATCATCCTAAATTTAACTAATTCACTCAAAACTTCATCTTTTTCCTTCTCAAATTTTGTCCTGCTGCTCTAAGAGAACTCTATTTTTTGGGCTTGTTTTCCTCATTATGTCATCACATCAACACCCTCATTCATCCCCTTTCCCCTATACAAAAACCCATTTCTGTTTCCCTAAAAAATCCCTCATAAGCCCCCTTCATTCATCATTTTTGTCTAAAAATCCCTTAAACAACATAAAAGTCCTTTTTACATCGTTTAAACCTAATTTCTAAGCCTATCGAACCCTTTAAATTTTCATAAAAACTCTTTTTTAATGCTAAAGGCACCCTTTTGCATAAATTAGGACTTTAAGCCCCTTTTGACCTAAAGCCTTAGCCCTTTATCCTCATAAAACTGCTTCCTCCAATATATCCTAGCCCCTTCCCTATTTAAAAACTCCTCCGCTCTTTTTATTTTACATACCCCCGCAACCTTATAAAAAGGCCCCCAAGCCTTTGAAATTAAAAACAACCCCCCCTTACCTCACCTGCCTCTTGGTTTTCTACTAGACCATCTCCACCATTGATATTAAACCATGGGCCCTGATCCAATAGACGTCGCGCCACCTATCCACCCTGCATTCACCCCGCGCTACCTAACAAAACTATCACGTCATCTCGCCTGGCCCCACCTTCCACTTAACCTTGCTACCAACCACAACCCGCCATATGTCTTTGGGCTCCACCCTACAAACTTGCACCTACTCCCTGAGTCATCCTGCACTGTCGATCTCTGTCCCTGAGATCTAACGACCGACAATGAATATCATGTAGAAATGACACTGAGGTTTAAAGCCTCCAACCAATGCGAAATGAGCGGTTTTGCCCTGGACACACGACGATCGCCTACTGGAATCACGTCCAATAAGCTCAAAACCACTTACCGCTCATCACCCACACGATAAACCACCCTGGTTTTCCGAAACCTCTTTCTTCCTCCTTGCGTTGAAATTCAAAATTTCGCCTGGTTTCGCCTTCGGAACCTTTTCTCCTACACCCTGTCTCCCTCTGTAAGCACCCTTCAACCACTCAAAGCCCCTAAAAATTTAGTTTAACCCACCCCACATGGTTTTTAATTAACATTTTGTATTTTTCAGGTTTTTAATGGCGAACAAAGGCCCAAAATTCCCTCCCACATTCAAAAAGTGACAAATTAAATCCTAGATGATGATCCATGGGCCTCAAAGCAAGATTAAGGGGATTATAGGCCTTCTCAGGTTTTGACTGATGATGAAACATGCTCATCGATCGATCAAGAACCCTGCAGCGCACAAAGGATAAATACATACAGTTAGAGAAGAAATGAAGAAAATGAAGAATAGAAGGATTAATAGCCTAAATCCTAAACCAAAGGATAACACAGAGGATTAGCCCTTAAGAAAATGTCTAAAGATGAAGGTCAACGGTCTAAGAGCAAATGATAAATGAACAAAATAGTCATAAAGCTAAAACAGAGAATAAAGGCAGTAAGGCCGATTACAAGGACTAAATCAAGGTTCAAAAGCCTAATACAAAGTTTTATGATTAAGAAAAGATAGATTTACCTAATGACAGCCTTGGATGACTCAACAAAGGAGAAGTTACTCATTCAAAGGATCAAACTGCCAGCTACAACATGATTTATTTTCATAAAGGCATTGAGCAGTTATTACACAGTCACAGATATTTTTTATCTATCAAGGAAATTATTTTAAAGTTATTACAAAGCCTTAAAGTCAAACATTTCACCTATTTTTCCTTAACAAGTTAAGATAGAGTTATTGAAATAGAGAAGTAGATGCAGGTATTCCTGCCTTAAGCCTTGCATGGTTTTCAAGGATATGAATGCACGTACTCTGTAATAAATGATACTCAAATCATATGTTAACCCTTCACCTCCTCATTTGCAGCATAAATACTACATCTAAACCCATTTTATTGTTGGCATTTGATGACTCTTTGAAGTAATATATAATCTCTTGGAAGTTGAAGGAAAATTGATGTCTTGGATCTTGTGGATGCCCTGATTTGTTTGTTGATGGAGGAGGCTAGATCACTGGATCCCTAAGCTTGGCTATTGGTGAAGTGCTTCTACCTGTTATTGTTATTTCCTATTTTCATTATGTTTTCATCTTTCTTTGTTATAGTAGAGCAAAGGTTTTAGGCTAAGAAATGTCTTTTGGAAGCACCTTAGTTATTTTTGCTCTTCACTATCTTAATGTTTTCTTATGCAAGGTCTGATTGGAGGACTCTTAATTGCCCTCCAGTTCCATCTAGCTTGTTATTTTAGAAATAATTCAATAGAGTATAACCAAGAAATTTCTCTTTTAGTAAGTCCATTTTCCTTTGAGTAGGGCTTGAGAGGTTATTTTTAAGGAATGATTTCAATAGAGTGAAACCAGGAAAATTAGTGGTGAGTCCATGCTCTATAGAAATTTGAATAATATATGATTTATTCACCGAGATTATCCTGATTACACACTATTTGAGCTTCATGCATAATACATAACCTCTTCTACCATTGATCATCAATTTGCGGAATTAGAAGCAGTCGCATACGCACATTAAAGCATAATCAAGCACATATATAACACAACATGTAATGGGGAAAGCTTACAGCTAAAAACCCCCAACTATCTGTATATTATAATGATAGAGAACATGTAACAATACATAGCACAAACTCCTCACAAGCTCTCAGCACTATCTCCAATTGTTACACACTAACTAGCTCAGATATGAACAAGTCACAAGTTCAAATCTCCTCCACCTGTTAGCCTGCCTCTACTGCGCAATCCAAGATGAAGAATGAATGGATCCAAGTTCGAATCTCACCAAGATGTACTGCGCAATCCTCATTGGCAATCTCAATCAATGTGTGTGCAAATCTCATGCACAGCTATAGTCACAACTGATAGTAGACTCACCCTTTCACCCACCTCTAACACTGGTCTCCACTGAACTGTCCATGCACATGAGTTAACTAATGTATTATTTAGTTGATTTATGAGTTAATAATTAGTGAATTAATTAATAATTAATTCACACCACTCATCACTAGTGTATTTATCAGTTAGACTAAATACAACTAGTTCAACTAAGTTAAACCGAACACAACTCCACCAACTGTCTCATCAACTCCACCAAACTATGCCACATGAGTTCTAACTGAAGTAAACCATGCAATAGCTCAATTAACCCCTAGGAAAAGCGTATTTCATTTTGTCAGCTGCATGTGCCACATCCAAGCATCAAATTGAAGTGCTCCAAGAGGATAAGATAATGTTTATAGTCCAAATATTATTAAGGGCTAATAATATTTGACTGATCTATTTTTAGACTGGCAGTCTAAAAATAGACTTCGCCCAATGTCTAAAAATAGAGGTCCATCTATTTTTACCAACTTGACCAACCATCCAAAAATAGCATCCTGCAACTCATAGACCATGATCCATATGTCTAAAAATAGACATAGTCTAAAAATAGACTTTGC